>VWZW01003491.1:36583-115952 GCA_013397115.1 Edolisoma coerulescens
AAAACCATCTCTCTGTTATCAACGCTGTGTTCAGCACAAATCCAAAACACAGCCCAGTGCCAGCCACTGTGAAGAAAATTAACTCTACCCCAGCTGAAACCAGCACACTAGATATGATACATTCAAAGCTGAGGATCACTGTGAGCCAAAATATATACCAAAATCCAAGTCCAAATTTTCCTCTAATATTGGGTAGGTATTTTTTGCAAGTGCATCTTCACATGTTTTTGTGAAGCCAAACCACATATATAACACAACAATTGACATGAAAATATGCTCTTGTGCTAAAATTTAGATATGTTTGCAAAAAAAAGTGATCCAAACAACCTTTCCCTTGGTCATGAAATCATAGAATACCCTGAGTTGGAAGGGATCCACAAGGATCATCGAATCCAGTTCCTGGTCCTGGACAGGACATCCGAAAGAATCACACCATGTGCCTGAGAGCATCATCCAAACTCTCCTTGAACTCTGGCAGGCTTGGCTTCATCAGGAAAGTAATAACCTGTTAACAAAGATGTTTGAAGTAAAGCACGCTCATAAGATTAATGAAAGGAGTCCCTTAAGTGATACAGGTGAAAGGGTCGGATAGATATCTAGCTGTGTAATGACACCAGGTTGGCTATTCTGTGTCCAATAAGCTGGCTATAACTCCATTTACTTTCACATAGTAGAGGAGGGGCCTCACTCCTGTGAATTGTTATTGTTGTTATTGCAAATCCACATAAAGAAGGCACTCTGCGGTCAACACTCTGTCTCCATTCTCAGGTTTGAGCAATCTGAGCTATGGGGCAGAAAGGACACCCTTTCAAGACAGAGAAGTTTGAGAATATTCCTGTTTTGTTGTACATGCAGGCATCTAACCTACTCCCTGCTGCTAATTCTACCAGTGAATCCCACAAGCAAGTATTTCTATAGCCTTCTTTTCTTCTCAAGAAACTTTAGCATACAAAAAGAACAAAACAACCTAACTTAAAGTCATTAGCTACGCACCAAAGGGGATGTTTATAAATGCAAATCTCTCTCATTATGTCCTACCAGAACTTTCCTGGTGATTTAAGAATTACCTACCCACATATTTTCAGAAGCTCCAAGGCTAAGCAGCCGCTACTGATTGCACTTCTAGATTTAGACAACCACAGTGGCAGGTAGCTGCATAAACCCTTTATGATCTTTCTGGCTTATTGTCTCTACATTTTTTCAGTTTCATAATCCACACAAAGAAAAAAATGGATTCCTACATCAGTTTTCTAAAAGCCTAGATAGGTTAGAGATTAAAATCTACTCAGGTAATCCATCAGCACATGAATACTATTCAGATGTCAGAAACAATGGTAAATTTCTTTTGATCAAGCCATTTAAATCTCCAAATACAAAGGACCAAATATTCGCAGGGCTAATGAACCACCTGGTAATGAACAATAAAAATTAAGTTCTTATTTAATTTCTCTATAGTTGAAGGCAGTTTTCTGTCTCCTGTCACTTGGTATCAATGAGCAGGTTTCCAGCACAGCTGAAACAACACTAGATTTGAAAGATGTATAAACATTGGTATCATCAAGAATATTAGCAGCTATGAGAGCCAAACCAAGCTTTTGCCAACAGCTGCAGCTAGTTTCCCCATTTCAGTACAAAGGCTGCAAGTAAACAACAGCTCAGATTAAATCCTGTATGTGGCAGGAGGCAAATGAGGAGACAAGGGCTTCTTCTAATGCAAACTAACATCCACATGGTAGTTTCTATATGAAATCTAACTAGAACTTGAATTCCAGCCATTTTTTTCAGTGCTTGATTAATCTGTGAACCAGTAACTTTAGATCCACCCTGCTAGAGTATGCAGGTAACATGGATATAATAACAGGTAGATATTCAATGGATAAAATTATCTTTCTAATCAAGCAAGATTTGTGCAGCAGACCAATATAAGTCAGCTGGAACTACATTCCTTGAAATAGAATACAAATTTGATTTCTTGCTTTCTACTATGTGTGTCTGGATCAAACAGCTCTCAGCAGCCATTTCTGGCATGGTTTTAGCCCTGGCAGCCAGGAAGGCAACCATGTCCTGGGATGCATCAGGCACGGCAGGGAAAGGGAGGGGATTGTCCCACTCTGCTCTGCACTGGGGCAGCCTCATCTCCAGTGCTGGGGGCGTTTTTGGGTGCCACAGGATAAGAGAGATATAAAGCTATTAGAGAGTGTCCAAAGGAGGGCCACAAGTGTCATATAGACTCATTAATTTGGCTTTTGCGTAATTAGTTAAGTGTTGAATGATTGAGAGTTGAAACTGTTGTTAATTAAAGTTAAGAGAGTGTTTATTGTAAAGTTACGTAGTCACCCAAAAGTTTTGTATTATTCCCCAGTTATTTGTCCCCTTTTGGTGTTAAAAGTAAGTTGAACAAGTAAGGTTAAATGCTAAAAAGCAATTGTAATGTTGAAGAAGTCCCTCAGAAACCTCATGTTTCTAAAGCCCAACCACCCGACCCCCACAGGGGAACAAGACACCTCAAGCTGTTTTTAGCTGTCGGCAGTTAGGCTCGTCACTTGCAACCATGGAAACCAGAATTTTAANAGTAGCCTGAGTTAGCCCAGTGCTGCACGCCTCCACTCTGGGTTTTCATACCTTTTTTGGTTCTTGTAAGGTCTTTGATCCCTGCATTCCCAGACTTCCTTTTTTCCCATTTATTTTGAAATTTTGGTTTAACATACTTTTTCCTAAGTCGATTTTCCTTAAATAAATGATTTGTCTGTTATTGACAACGAGGATGGTGAAGGGCCTTGAGGTGAAGCCATGTGAGGAGCAGCTGAGGTCACTTGGTCTGTTCAGCCTGGAGGAACTGAGGACAGATTTCACTGCAGTTACAACTTCCTTGTGAGGGGAAGAGGAGGGGCCGGCACTGATCACTTCTCTGTGGTGATCAGTAAAAGGACCTGAGGGAATGGCCTGAAGTTGTGTCAGGGGAGGTTTAGGTTGGGTATCAGGAAAAGTTTCTTCACCCAGAGGGTGGCTGAGCACTGGAAGAGGCTCCCCAGGGAAGTGGTCACAGCACCAGCCTGACAGAGTTCAAGCAGTGTTTGGACAATGCTCTCAGGCTCATGGTGTGATTCTTGGGGTGTCCTGTCCAGGAGCTGGACTTAATGGTCATTGTAGATCCCTTCCAAATCAGGATATTCTATGATCCTAGATTCTATGATTGTCTTTTGGAAAGCATGCAATATGGATCAAGTAACAAAACACTTTTAAGTGCTTTGTATGAGACTAAGTAGTAGTGAAATATCCTTCACTGTGAAAGAAAAAATTTCTTTCATGAAATGGGAGATTTGATCTTTACACAAATTAGATATTATTTTTAAAATAGCATTTATTATTTTAAAAGTTGTATATTATTTTAAAATTAACATTAAAGTGTCATAACAAAAACTTTCAAATATCAAAACTCTTTGATTGCCTTGCATTGCCCTTTGTTTTTCCAGAGGCACAGTTGGACTTTTTGCTACATTTTTTATATGTCTAGGTCCTGTATTCTACATTAAAGAGAACAAAAAACTGCATCACATAAATAAAATAAGCACTATGTTATGGTAAAGGGATTAAAACTGCAAACCTGACATGAACCTGATTCTCACGTGGAGAATCAATCTTTGTTAATTAATTTCACAAATTCTTACCCTGAAATTGTGATATTACACAAATCTCAACTCAAAGAGAATAGACTACCGTTAAAACAACAGATCTGAACACAGTTCATTTTTGACCACTTAGTTTTGAACTAATAAACTTAGCCAAAAATATCTGAAATTTTCTACAATTCATAATAAACTTATTTCATTCTTTTAACCTGTGAGTTGAAAACAGTATGCTTCAGTTTCATATTAACAATAAACAAAAATTAACAGAATAATGCAAGTATAAAACCTCCATGTTTTTTGTGGGGCCACACTAAATATGCTTCTGAAATCAAATGTGCCCATAGTTCTACAAAATATATTTTGGGATAAAGCTAAGATGATGCTAAAGTTGAATGTTTAGGGCTCTCTGAGTGGCATGACTGTGAAGAATATATTATACAAGAGGGAGGTAACAATCTGCTCTAAACATTTATTCACTTGTCCTGATATATGATGGGTAATTTTAAAATAGTTCTCTAGATGTTACAGATAACAGTTATGAACTACAGTCTAATAAGTGCATGTAGGATAAAAAAAAACAAAACAAAACAGACTTTGGTTACACATTTGCTTTCCCAGGGGAAATTGATTCTTTAGTGGGAAAAGTAATCTACAGGCTTGCAACACTGCATTTTGGTCTCTGTCCCACAGATGCAAAGCAGTCATCTAGTATCTGGCAAAAACTGTCTCTGTAGAAACAAGCACATACATAATTGTCTGTTAGTTTAAGACACATAATAGGAAACACATTTTAAATTGATTACATCCTTTAGGTAAAGCCACATAAATATGCAGATTGATCATGCATTTGAAATTGTTAACTCTCAGTGCAAAGTCAACATTTAGATGTGCGTTCTCCAGTTCTGGAAACTGTTTATTAGACAGCATATCAAAGCAGGTAGAGAACTAATTCAGTTCCCATGACAGTAGCACGCTGCCCTACTGCCAAAATTGTTGGTTTTCACATGCAGGAGAAATCCCAAGCAGTGTGTAAATTACGCATATCAAGAAGGTCCTCCGTCCATCTGCAGGGTGCCTTCCATGTATCTCTCTTCTGATGCACTTCTCTAAATGGTTTTTCAGCTCTACACAACTGTCTCAAGCAGATTTTTCAAATATGAAAATGCCCCAGCCCAAGCTCAACCCTCAAGCTCAGACATCAATATGGCTCTAAAAGAATGGTGAAAATGTTTCATACAGTAAGTTGAAAACATACTTCCTGTTTAGCCTGCCCTGAAAAGAACTGATAAAGCACTATCAATATTTACAGACCAATTATCTAGACAAATTTTCTTGGGAAGACATGCTTGAATATTCAGAAAGATGCCCTAACGTGGATTTTTATTTAGCAGAAGTACATCCAGAACTGTGAAGGATCATAGCAGGAACCGCTCCGCTGTAACCCAGTGTTGTTTTCATATTACTAATTTCCTTTTACATACCACCAGTATCTTCTTTTTTTTCCTGATGCATTTTTCAATCTGGTGCCAATACCAGACAAAAATAGGGACAAGGTCTACCTAAAAAGACAAATCCAGCAGAAAGGACTCAAATAATTTAAAAGTATTTCTCACCCCACATGCATGTGCCTAGCAAATCAACCAACACAGTAAGTCTTAGGTAACCTGAAATCCTAGCTCTAAAAGATCTGATTACTCCAGGTTCTTAATATTCATGAGATTTCTCTTTTCTTTCAAAAGTCCTTTGGTAAACAGACCTGTCTAATAAATTCTAATCCAAGGCAAACTGGGCCAGATTTCCCTTAACACCAGTTGCCCAATACATTTCAAAATTCAAAATGCAATATTCACAGGAGTAAGAGTATTAAACGCTGGTTGATGTTAGCACAACTGTATTTCAAAGCATGCAGGCAGTATTTCCCAAGTGAGTTACTGTCAACCCAGGGGAGCAGCCTTCCTTCCCAGGGGAAGGGACAACAAAGAATTTAGTAGGCCCAGACTAAGCGAACTTCTGGGGGGTTTGCATTTTTCTTTCAAAATGAATGCCCTGGTGCCTGTTTTCTGGGGAGGAATGTTGCTGCCAGTAGTGAGCGCTTACCAGAAGAGACCTCTCAGGTTGGACCCAGATATGCCACTTGATGTAGTTTACTGCACCTGTGCATCTCTAAACAGAAATTTAAGTGCCTGTGGTTTCTTGGGATGGCTGCTTTTTACAAAACATCTATGCTTCCTTGGAGGTAAGTTCCCTCCTTCTAATTTCTCTTTTTCTCTATTTTTATTCTTTTTTCATCAATATGCAAATATCGTTAAAGACTCAATACAAGTCAACATTTTTTTAACTATAGAAAACACTCTGCCAGTCCATTAATAATAATCCCACTAATGCACAGTATCTGTTAATATATTTTTAATAAAAGGAAATGCTCTTTCAAAAACTTCAGGAAATTCTCTTCAATACTAAATTCTTAAAGTTTGAGAGACACTAGTTTTTCCTTTGGAGTACTTAGGGAACTTTGAAACAATTGCATTTTTGAGTCAGTCTTCTATTTAAAATACATCATAAAGCAAAGTTAGTTGCAACTATTACTTAAGCTATGCTGATTTCAGATGTTGGGAAGACTCAGAAACCCAAGAGCAATGCCTTTTAACCACTTCACATTTATGCCTTATCTGCCTCCAGTCTTAAAAATTAATTTTATCTTGTTCCTATTTTTTCTATCTCTACTATCTTTTTTTTTTTTAATCTGATTTAACAATATTTCCTAGTCTCTCTGATAAAATACTCTCAAACAATTTTAAATTGTTGTACAAATATTTTCATAAACATGGTTAACAATTGAATTTGTTTTCATTGTCCAAAGCTTTGGGGACATTAAAGTTGTGTAACTCTAAGAATAACTTGATTTGAAATGTTTCATCATTTGCACAGTAGCCTCCTTGACAGCACTTTTTTAGCATTAAAACACGATTGGGAATTATTTCTTTAGTGAATTGTATTTACGTTTCCATACCTGCAGCCACAGGGCCAAAATATTGAAGGACATATAAATCACCGGTTTTCTCTGTTATTTTGGTTTGGCGGCATAGTTATGGAAAACAACAAAATCTAATGTCCTGAAGGTTTAAAAACCATGAGATTTTATCCAGCAAAGTACAGTTCAACATATACAGCAGAAAACACCTAATAATTTGTACAGGTAAATGCAACATCCAAGAAGAATATTATTGGAAAAAACAAATCTAATTTTGTCCCCTTGCATGCACATAGCCCTCTTTACAACTATAAAGATTATGGGTATGCATATAAAGAAAGAAGGTTACAGAACAAGCATATACAAATCCTTGTATGGTTAAAAAAAAGTATGTTTAGATATGCCAAGCTAGCACGCACAAGTCCGAGTAAAATAGTGTCATAAGTTATTCTGATATTACAAAATATAAAACGTACAAATGCAATTATATAGGATAACAAAGACAGAAAGCAAAGCCTCAAAAGAGGACAAGCCACAAATGCTCTGACAGAGAAAACAGGACTTAATGGTGCCAACAATATGCCCAGTGATGATTTGGGCACCTCAGTCCTTGTGCCAATGACCATAAATATTTCCTGATCAACAGGATTT
This sequence comes from Edolisoma coerulescens, assembly GCA_013397115.1. NCBI lineage: Eukaryota > Metazoa > Chordata > Aves > Passeriformes > Campephagidae > Edolisoma > Edolisoma coerulescens. Next base: position 43,835 of record VWZW01003491.1, read on the forward strand.
TTCATAAATCTAAACTACAAGTTACTTTACAGCTTTTCCTAGTACCTGAATCTAGCAGCTTGAGAGAATTTGTGAGTTGTAGGTATAGAATTTTGCTGTAAGTCTCATATGAATTTTGACTGGAAATGGTGAAGGATGTCTCCAATTGAACCATTCTTTCTATGTTAACCCCTTTTCAACTTACTGCCATGACTAAAAAGCAAGACTCTAGTAAAATTAGTAGGGGTAACATGAACATCATGTTCATTTGTCCTTCCACATTTCCACCCATGGTGGTTGCAGAGTTCCTGTTCTGAATCACTGATGAAGCCCAAAAGTAAAACAATGTCTGACTCCTTAAAAAAGCACAGGTCATGTTATAATGCAGTGTTAGCAGTACATTTCATGATACCTGCCTTACCAAAGGGAAAAGACCTTTCTAATGGACTGGTAGAAATTAAATGTGTTGTTTTAGTACACTATCTGTAGTCCAAGCAGTACTGTCCCTTTGGGCATATAGAAAGAGTGAAATATCTTGCAGATGTGATTAATTTCTGGCAATTCAGGTAGCTTTCTCCATCAAATTGAGTCTGACATAGAAAGATAAAACTTGGTGGGTTTGTGTCGGTTTTTTTTTTTTTCATTTATTACATGAAAGGGCTAGCACGATAACAATGAAATTCATGTCTAAACTGAACCATTTTCTCAGCATGCTACCCTTCAATATTCCTAGGTGGCTTCTTTAGAGAAGTGACATACTATTCATGGATTTTCTCTGACACGGGTGAATAAGCTAGACTTTCCTTAAATAAGCTATGGGATCCTGTAGTTCCTTTCTTAGTGGGTTTAACCTAGCAAACTCATTACACACAGACAGATATACTCCTTTCCATTGCATTGAACTGAATCATACACTGTGGCACTACATGAACTTTAATGATGTGGTTTTATCAAAGCCATGAAACATTCAGCTTTCAGACTTCTTGGAATATCTCCTGACTTCATGTCCATTTATAAAATCTCAGATAACACCAGACCTTTTTGCCCATGTTTGTGGTGGCAGGCTGCCAGCATAACGAAAAAATGCTTCTGATTTCATGAAACCTCATTTCTGAAAGATCTTCTTTGGCAAATTAGTGAATCTTTTTCCTGTCATGAAAGGCGGGCAGAGGTGGATAGGCTAACAAATTCATAGACATATTCCTAGAGACAAATATTTAAAAGCGGGAGTTTTACGTACCATGGATGCTATAGCAAGTAGGCTATTTCTCCAAACAAAGAGATGCAATTGATCTGTCTTGGGGAAAAGAGTAAAAATTTCTTTTCAGTGCCAGAAAAAAAAAAAAATACATACTTTGTAGCCATGTTTAATTATTATGGGAGAGATTCAGAGCCCTTGGAAATCAATGGAACAATTTCAATGCACTTTTGATCAGGCCCATAAATAGAATTGCTTTGTGAATCACTGTATTGCAGCAATTCAATACAAACTGCTTCAGAGGATTTGCTGAACTTCCAGAGAGGAAGTGTTGGAATTTCACAGAAAATAAAGAAAAACTCCCACATGTGATTTGGATTCTTGCAGAGTGCAGCATTCAGAATGCAAGAGAAAGAAAGAGCGTGGTTGGTATTGTTTCAGGGATTAATTACTTTGGCACTCCTTCTACGTAGCACTGCTTCCCTGCTACCAGGATCCATTGGTAAGAAAGCTACACTTTTTTCTCAGGAGCCACGCTGGCTGCTAGACTGATAGCTCAGAAGAAACCACATCAGTCCTCTGTGGGGAGTGTAGGTAAAACCTCTGCTTACAGATATCTTCCAGCTGAGATGGGCGGTGAGTGAGTGGCTGTTATTTACCCAGGGTTTCAGGGTCTGCCTTCAGGCTCCTGGACCAAATGGGAATTTACCCTGCCAGCCGTGGCAGACCCCAGGTGTAAAGGCTCTCTTCTGCTTTTCATGTCTCACTTTCTTTTCATGTTTCCATTACGAAATCTCCTAGCATTAAATTTATCTTGAGGATAGAATGAACTTAGAAATTAGCAGAATAGCCAGAATGGGGCATCTTCTCCTTGGCAACACTACATAATCTCCCTGAAGACTGAGTATAGATGACGTAGAGAGGAGAGTGTGTCAGGACACTATGAGTCCTTTGCTCTGTCAACTTGAACAAAGCACTTAACTTCTCTAACTGTTCCAACACAAGCCTTACTCTCAGCTCTCTGCCTGCAGAATAGACCTGCCTGAGGGAAATTCCGGTCTATAATATTTCTTTTTCATTTGCTTGAATATGCTATTTATGCATACCTATTCAAATGCTCAAAAACCAACAAAACCAGTCATTTTTATCATGTTCTTAAGTTTTATCCCATCCCCCTGTGGGTATTTTATTTTGCATTTCCTTGAAACCAGATCCTTTTTTTCTATGCAAGACCTCTGAGCACAAAAGAAGCAGCAAGAATGGGAACTTTTCCTTCTTTTGCCTGTATCTGTTGCTTAGGTTTGATTGCATGTGGATTGTTACTATCGTATAACTGGTTATGCCACAAATACTGGTCTCCATGCTGCAGTATATCAATTAGTAGTGACACAGGACAAAGAAATGTGTGTTCACTTTTTACTTTGCTACCCAGGAAGGTTCAGGAATTCCAACCGATTTGCTTTGTCTTTCCCATTCCTATTTCATGTGCACATCATCAGCAAAAAGTGAGTGGTCTCCCTGTCTGAAACCAACATATGACTGTCCTGTGTTGGGGATAGGATAAGAAACAGCATGGAAAGCAAAGGGTGGTCATATAAAATCAGGTACACAAAAAGAAAAAAAATTCTCAGTGCATTGATCAAGTACTACAAAGGTGTCAGAATTACTCATGAAGACAGCTGAAAGAAGGACAACCTACTATTATTGCATGATTACTTTCACAGCTGGTTCCAGGGTATAACCAGCAATACACTGCATATACCAGTGTTAGGTCTTCTGAGAGAGTGAAATGCTGCCGTCAAAGGAGGATGTGAAAAGATGCATCAGGGCTAAAAGGAAATCCATGCCACTGTATCGAAGGCAGCATTTTTCCTTGCTTGTGTTTATTGTATTGCTGTCTGTGCATGTTTTTCATACTTTCTTATTGATGATTTTAGGAAATATTAAGGAGAAAATGAAGCTCTTTTATCTGCTGTGTTTCTTTGCCATACTAAATCTAACGAGGTAAAATTCAGATAATATACAAATCACACAGGTATCTTTTGAGATTTTAAACACAGACCTAAAGCAGTGAAACAAAAACATGGCCAACAACACAGAAAAACTCTGTGCTTGAGTTGTTAGTCATACCTTTTAATAATCTGAAAAATGCTGTTGTTGGGTGGGAGGGACAACACACCATCTTTCTGTGATATTCTATACACAAAGAGCAGTCAGATTTTTTTGCTTCAGAAAATTTTATTTTCTACTGAGAACAACAGCAGCTCCAGCAATGCTGCAGAAATAGTAACAAGAGCAAGGTGTTCTCGGTGAGAACAGTCTTGTGACCCCCACAGCTAGCAAGTTACATGATTGCAAAAGCTCTTAGATACTTCCATGTAAGATAAACATGCCAGCCCAGACAGAGGTTATACACACACCACGAAATTCACTTTGAAAGACAAGAAACATTCAGGCTCGTGGCCTGACTTTCAGAAAAGAACAGAAGGTACAGCCATTACCTAACTGCAAAATTTCTTTTTTACTTCTTTTGAGCATATTTATTGATACAACATATGCAAAAAACCCCAAAAACAAACAAACAAACAAAACCCCCCAAAAAAACCCAAAAAACAAACAGAAAAACAAAAAAACCCGCCAAAAACACCCCCCACAAGCAAAAAGAGAGTATTACTTAATTCTCCTTATCCCGTTCTGACAGTCAGAGTATGTTTACGAATTCCCTGTTGGGTCTCTCCACTGACTGACAATCCAGCTTCCAGATATCCAACTTTCTCAAGATTTAAATTGGAAAACTTTCTGACTGATAACATACAGCCGCAGGTCTAGTGCACCCTTCCAATGAATCAGTAAGGAAGGTTAATGAAGTGATCTCTCTGCATGTGCAAGAACAGAGAAAAGCTCTCTGCTTGCCAGCAAATCAAAGATCAGATGAGTCTGAGGCAGGACACAGAGTTGCATAGCGCTGCTCTGGTTGGTTATGTCACACTAGAAAAAGGATCTGATAAATACAGGAAAACATACACACCAAGGGTTTATGATGTGTCAAAATAGAAATAGTGAAAGAAAAGGAGATTTACAGGAAAGTTCAAAAATGCTTTTCCTGTTATTATTCCCTCTACATAGCTCTCCTGTAGCTCTTATTAGCAACAAGGCGTTGCTAATATTTGCAGGCTAGAGGGGTTGGGTGGCAGAGGAGGGCTGTTCCTTCCCGTGTTTAATTATTATTAAATGATTTATTAAACTATTAAATGATGAGAAGGTAACATTTGAAAACTTAGGAAATCATATGGCACATCAAATATATATTCATACTTCTAACACCTGTCTTCACTAAATGCAGCCAAGCTCATGTCCCTAAGTAGAGAAGAACAGAGGAATTGTTACATTGCTATGATTAGGATAGAAAAACTGCATCATATGATAATAACAGTGGTGAAGGAGTGAAACAGGATGTCCAGAGGGGTCGTAAATGCCCCATCCCCGGAAACATTCCAGGTCAGGCTGGATGGGGCTTTGAGCAATCTGGTCTAGCGAAAGGTGTCTCTGCCCATAGCAGGGGCTTGGACTAGAGGATCTTTAAAGGTCCCTTCAACCCAAACCATTCTGTGACTCTCTGTGAAAATTAAATCACAAAGATACTTTCCAGAAAGATGACCACTCTCTGAGCTCACGTATTTATTTCATAACCAGTATTGTGAAGGTTCAGTTCTCAAAGTATCAAATGAATCATCCTGCCACTGCTTTTATTTATAGTATGAAAAGGTATTCAGCACTGTGCAATTATTAACATTGACTTTTCTCCACCCTGCCTCCAGTAAAAGGCTAGTTTCTTCAGTCTTTCATTTCACTAGCTTTGCAATTTGTCCTGCAGGGAGACCGCTACAGTAAGCAGCACTGAAGAGCAGCTCCAGCACCCGCTCTCTGGGGTTACTCACTATCTTTGACATGGGGAAAGGGAAAGGAACAGATGCAGCTGAGAATCTCAGGTTGCAGAAAGATCAAGCCAGCTGCAATTACCATTATATTCATTTGCTAAATCATTCAGTTGAGATTATAATTACACTAGGACAACTAATTTTATTCATTAGAGCTCAATTAAATTAATTTGAAATTCAAGATAGCAGCATTGTGGTAGTACAGCCATATTAAGTTGACATATAATATCTCCTGATTGTTTTCCCCTGACAGAATAGTTTTATTTACACAGAATTAACATACAGGCATCTTCTTTAGCAGGACAATGAAATTTTACAAAAAAAACTTTGGGTATTTTTAACTGCAGTCATCATGAACAGACTTCATTTGAAGATAAAATGGAAACCCATAAGTTTTCCATAAAAGGAATTTAATGGTAAATGTCTTCTTAATGTTATTACAGAGAATATTTTCCTTTTCTGGCCACAGGTAACTTGCTCCGTAGTCCTTACCCTATAATCAAAGCTTACATAGGACTAGCCTTATTCAGTCTGAGGTTTTTGAAGCACCCACCCTTTCTACAGCACAAAACTGTGGCAGAAAGAAGCCTCCTACCTCAAAAGAGGTGTTGCTATTCCTGAGCTATTTTAGACAGGTGCTGGTGTAAAATTTTCTTAAAAACCTTCAGCAATTCAGAGATTTCACAGTGCGTATCACAGCACTTTGTTCGTCTCAACAGAGCTGCCCCTCAACTGACAGGAAAAACAAGGCACTAAAACTGAATCTCTGCAGGGTCATTTATTACCAACTTTTCTTGGTAGTCTGGGTGATTTGAACTAAAATCATCTCCATCCCCGTTGGCGTCTGTGTTTAGGAATTTATTGTGCATTTTATAAATCTTCATGTTGTTACTTTAATTAGCATAGGAACTGCCAGCAAAGCCAAGCCACAGCTATTAACATCCAGCCAGGCTTCCTTAGGCAGGATTCTCCCTTGGAAAGTAGTATTCCAGTCACACTATTCATGATTAACTGCTCGGGATTTCTATTCACCCAGGGAGCAAGTACATCTTCACACTAAGTAAGTTTGGAAGAAAAATTCTCCTTTGGTGAATGCAGCTCCCTCTGTTCCCGGTATCTTTGTAGTAACTTTGTATCCAAATGTAGAGAGCCACATCTTATGTAAGGAGAAAAGCTTGATTTGATGCCAGAATGCTTATAAACCAAAGAAACTATTAAAACTTAACTATAACTGGGGACTTAACTATTGAGCAGGGTCTGGTAGTTTCCTCCCAAATGCCCTCCCAAATGCAAAAATGAAGCTGTCCCTGAAAGTCTGGTGGGGAGCAAGCAATTACTGCCTCAATGACTGTTCAAGCTAAAAGTCTGCTTAAAAATTAGGTTTTCAAAGACTGTTTTTTTTAAATGATGAAAAGCGTTCATATAAGACTATGTTCCTTGTACTTCATTGAAGAATACATCCAGTCTTACTAAATCCCAATGAGATTAAGGGGATATCTTGTTCATGCCACGAGTCAACCAACAATCAAATCACAAGAGGAACAGAGAGCAGAGTGATGACAGGCCACTGCAAGAAAGACAGCTTCCAATTCATCACCAATACCACCCACCATGACTTAAGCCTTAAACTCTTCACCAAGGGAGGAGGTTTAACTTTCTTTAGAGCTTTAGTGGGATATTTTCATTCCATTTTAACTAAAGGTATTTTCAGCATTTCAACTGAAGCCACGAATTATCTAAATCATGTGTTTCCATATTGCCTGGAAAAAATAAAACAGGAATAGGCTTTCATTCAAAATTAGATGTGCATTGATCTATCTGTCACAAGACAACTTTTTGAAAGTATGGGGTTTTTTGTTGGTTTTTTTTTTTTTTTTTAATATGTAGTTTAAGTACATTCTTTGGTTCTGTAGGGCTTAATTGAGATTACTCTAATTTTCTCATAATTTTTTTTACTAAACCTACATGGCTAAAGAATTGATGATTGCATCTGCCAGCTAGCCTAAAAGGAGAGAACCATTAAGAATTGCTTTGCCTTATCCTTTCTTTTCTAGAATGCACATTTTCAGTCATTCAACAGAAAATTACTTTCCATTTATAAACTTGAAATGCCCCAATTCTACCCCACAGAAACATGATTAGAAGAGATAGGACTAAGAAGCATATGTATTCCCTTGTTTTACTTTGCTTCAAAAGCAGATAATCAGGATTAATTTTGCTGCAGAGCAGAGAGCCTTTTATGAATCCATAAATTCTAGTTAAAATCCAGTGAACATTCATTCCAAATACTTTGGTTCCCTTCTATGATCTATGCATTATTTTATTTCTTCAGTAACGTATGCTTGAGTACAGCCTGTGCTGTGCTGTAAGATCACCTCCTGCTTTCTCATTTCAATGCCCTCAAAGCCTGAGAGCAAAAGGAGATACCCTATTTTGTAGGAATCTATTGTATTTCATTTGCAAACAGTCTTCTTAATTTCTGCAGTAGCCAGCTCTTTTCCTATAAATGAACAAACAAACAATACAATCAAATAAAACCTCCAAACACAAAAAATCCACCTGAAATTAAGTACTCAGACAGTTGTCTTGCAGGGTTAAAGTATGCAGGTTACTATTGAAGGATGTGTGTTATATTGCAGAATATGTCTAATCAAAAATTCAGCTACTTCAGATGTGGTATCATGGATCTCACATCTGAGAGTAATTTACTGCATTTTTACATGTAAAGACAAATCAAAAATTATAAACTGGATTTAAAGTAGTGCTCTATTTCTGCAAAAGTGACCATTTGTTGCTAAGCATAATTCCTTATCTAAAAGGACTGCTAATGACAAAATCACTATCAAATGGAATGCCATCACAGCTTCAATTAACTCTCTGGGGAAGCTGCTGAAAGACTTTCAGTTCAAAAGATTACACTACTGATGAGTTTCTGAGGTTCTGAGTTTTATCTGAAAATATACACATAGAAGTATATTTTACATTCAGAGGCTGCTGCTCCAAATGTCCAGATACAGAACTTGGGTTTTCTTCTGTTACTCTTTTCTTATGAAAATTTTGCTTTAGAATTAGGTCCTTCTGTGGGTATGTGGGAATAAATTTGGTAAAATTCAGTTCATGAAGTACTGTGATAGAAAGTAGCAAGGAAAAACTCACTTTTTCTGAATATATTTTCACATCAAGCTGGAAAAATCAATGTTGAAAAAATCCACCTTTTAATTATACATGCTGTTTACAAGATTTTTACAAAACTGATTTTTTTACATAAAAATTGGCAGGTAATTATGGATTGATATTCTTGCCATATAGTATCACAGAAAGACTAAAAGTAGAACAAGAAGGGTATTCATGTGGTGCACTGATTTAGCAAGGATTCTTGAGATATTTCCACTCTGGCCTCAACCTTAGCCCCAGAACTACACCCTAACAAATTCTAAAAGATTCAGAGTGAAGAGCACAGCATGTAATGCACACTTAAAATCTTAATTCACTATGCAACAAGGCAGAAGAAAATCAAGCTCATGATGGAAACTAAGGACAAGTCTGCCACAGACTCTACAGGAGTATGTACAGAGCTGTATAGAAGATAAGAATATTTTCAGTCATCCATTCTACCTTGCCCTTTGCATGTTAAAAACTGCTGGGGAAGGGAGCACCAGACAGGAAGGGAGAGATCCTAGCAAGGAAATTATATTGGCTAAGGGCTATATGCAAAGCATAAAACACAAGATCCAGATAAAAAGAAATGGAGCAAAATGCAAAGCAGTATTATTGCCATAGGGAATACCACATAATTCACTAGAGAAAATGGATTACATGGCCTGACAAGAGTAAGGGGATGCCAGAGACTGTTCTCATAGCAGAACTAAGCTATAATTGCTGTATTGTTATAATTTTTATTGGGCAAAAACTTGCAGCTTTCACTCCGTCTGCTCTCACATTAGTGTTACACAGCATTTAACAAGTAATTTCGGCCCCCATTCTCCATTTGAAAAATCTGGTGTTACTCTCTGTGGAAACTTTTGACCTTCCTCATTTAAAGCACTGTCAGACATGTCAAACAAATTGCTGCAATAGTATTTGCCATGGAGTCAGAGCTGCTCTTTCACTACAACACCATGAAAAGAGTAGAGACGTGCATGTGTCAGACTTGAACTATCATTTCAGCCTTTACTCTAAGGCATGAGACTGGCAAGGAAGGGGAGAAGACAAGCCAGAGAAGTTGTGAAACTGTTGAACACACCTGTGATATATCCCAGCACATCTGGTAAAAAATGGCAAAAATGGCAAAAACAAGTTGGTAACGTGCACCAACTCTTTTGGTCTCTTCTTTCCCAGCAATTATAGCCATGTACGACCCTCCACTGGCCCAGAAGTAGCATATTTTCAACTGGAAACTTTTTAACTTGTCACTAAGATAATTTGCTTTAAATCACTGAGAAATCAATTGTGTTGACATACCAGTATTGTGTTCCTCCAGGGCCTCCTTTAGCAGCTATCATGTTCTTTCTCTTAAAACACATCATGAAAATAATAATTCAGATGGCAAGTGATTACCCTCCTGGGGTTTCTCAATTGGCTTCTCCTGTCTTTTTAAAACATTACTAATTGACATGAATTTTCTCATTACTATCTCAGCAGTTTATTTGATGGACACTTCACAAGGAAATATCTACAAGAGAATTTTTTGTTTATTTTTCATGAAGTGCCTATAGTTAAATAGCTTTGGGGGAATGCCACAGAGCAAAGTGCTGAAACTTGCGAGCAATGCACTCAGACCGCATGTTTATGTAGGGTGGGGGTTGTGGTCCATATGCGCCCCTACAGCACTTGTCAGTATCCCCAGCAGTGGAAGCCCAGTCAAGTAGCAGGTGAATTTTCCTGAGACACAATCTTCTTTGATTATTCCAAAATCTTAGAGTACTGTAGCACAACACTACTATTGCATATCAGACATCCGCCTTCTTTGGGAACAAAGATCTTGGAAAGCTCAACAGTTGACTTAAATCCTCCTTTAGTGTTTCAAAATACTGAGGAAAAACTTCTGCACACATGGTTGTGTCTTGGTCCTGCTTGTTCTCTAAGCACACTGTGATACTTACACCACTGTCTCCGGGGTATGCTGCAGCTCAAAGTTCTTTCTGCAAAGATTTACCTCCAGATAGTTGCTGTAACTATCTCATGTAGCCTCTGCTTGACTTTCCCTTGGCCAAAAGGAGCTACTGAAGAATTTCCTTAATGGAGTTCTTTGTGTTATTTGACAATGTACCTTCCATTTATTTTTCAAATATTCTTACTGAACCAGCTTACATGCTCTCACATTCACTAACTTCTCTAAGCAAAGATGTGATCACTGGAGACCTGCCCAAGATCAAACAGCAAGATGGCATCAAAGTTGTGAGCTCTTGCTACAATATGCTGTTCTGTGTTGCTTTGTTCCAGTGGATAAGAAGGGTAAGAGCATTAAAAGCCTGATGATTCCTGGTTTTAGCCTATGGCACCACTGTTTCCTGTAGCTGTGTCTTTATTCTGCAGTCTCCAAAATGCAGTACAGTCAGTACCCATTTTGTTATCTGAGATAGCACTGCTCCCCATCTACAGACCATACTGCCATTATACATGAACAAGTGAAGCAGAACATACTCTGCTTGTCTCAAGCCAAGTCTTAAGGCATTAGATAGATAAAATCCACAGAGGGACCATGGAGACATGGGAGACACTGAACTCCTTCCCATTCCAGAGACCTCTGTCCCTTGCATCTTGGCCCCACACGGTTGTCATAGAGAAATGGGAAGTTGTGCTTTTTTCTACTTGTGTCATTGGAGCTGGAAGAATTTTAGTTCATTTTTGTCTGCTTTTTGGTGGGAGACTTTGAACGGGGAGACACAAAACTAGATAAGCAGAGAACAGAATGGCTCCATCCCTTTGAGAGGACTGAACACTCGAAATAATGAAAAGAGATATTCAGCACAGGAATCTATCTTACTGCTATTTCAATATGCCAGTAGGAAAAGGAAACTGTTCTCTGCTCCTTTCTCTTTCCAGCTAAAAGATAATAAATAATGAATTTACCTATTCCTGGTTTTATTCACCTAATAGGACTTGAAGAAAAATAACAGGGTCATGCAAGTCACCCGTGGTTGCCACACCTGGACTGGACTGAGGTTAGCAGAATTTTTACTACTCATGTACACTACATATGCCCACAGAGAAAGGAAGATGTGGATTGCAGTGGACTACTTTAGATACGGAAGCTTCTCAAAGATAATTTTGTCCTGTTACATTGTTCCTTGAGCCTTTTCTCCTCAGTAATGTAGCATGACATTGCCATCAAATGTTAGTACTGTGCCAAAAAAACGCCTTTGGGAATGCATGCCTCGTCTCTATTCTTCCTTGCTTTTAACTCCTGTGCATTCCAGAGAGTCATTATCGTGATTCTTTCCTACTGTTCCTCTAGTGACTGAATCTGTAAGGAACATATGAGGAAGTTTCAAGCATTGTGTATCTTCTGGTAAAATTTTGGCGTTGGCTATATACCTCATATTTTGCATCCTTAACTCTAGCATAGTAATTTAAAAGCACTCAAACACAAAACCTGGCTTTTTTTAGTAACCAATCTGGGAAAAGAAAATTAAGATCTCACCCCATATAACTGACTTTCTATCTGTATAGAAGGACCAGATCCTTAGGAGAACAGAGATAACTGATCCTTGAGTTCATGCAGTAATTGGCATCAGGAATAGCTGTTCCTAAAGGCAATCATTCAGTAATTTGCTGGTACATTTCACAGCCATTTGCTTATACCACAGGAAGTTTGCCCCTCAGGTATCCTGGGTTCTGCAGAGACTGTGAACAAATCTCTTTTTAAGAATCTGGTCCCCTATTTCTTCTCCTTCCAGCTCCATGAATTCTCCATATTTGCCTCCAACTTTTTACACTTTTGTATTGAAGCACTTTGGGTTCTTTATTTTTCTTGTTAGGGTTTTTATTTTCGGTCCTGTTTTTCTATACTACAGCAGCAACTTTAGTAGGCCATTGAGAACAGACAAGAGCTTGCCTCTGTGCACCACTGTAGTAACTAGGGTGAACAAAAGGACAGAAGGCTCTCCCAGACTGCAAGGCTGGCAAGGCCAGTGCTGAGCTGTGGTGGCAATGCATGCACAGCCCAGTCCATCGCTGCAGAAGGGCACTGTGGTGGAACGAGCCCTGATGTGGTACAGGTTCTTCCAAGACTTAACCTCAGAGTCCCAGCCACAGACCAGTTTATGACAGCTCAGTCAAATGATAGCACATCTACAGAAACACTTCACAAACCTACCTCTAAATTCTAATGGGAATCACTCTTTCAGTCAATCACCAGCAAGTCCCTGTTTCACTGTACATAGGAACCAAAGAGGTTGTCAAATAAATGCCTGGGAAACTTTGGGACAGAAAGAACAATGACTTTTTTATCCTTAATCCTCCTCTTCAAAATCCTTCCAAAAGTCCAAACTGCTTGAAGTAAAGCTTCCTGACTTTTTCAGACATGAACCAGCATATCAAAATTTCAGCTGTAGGATATCTAAATTGCCAAAGTTTTTAGTAACTCAAAACAGGCTCTTACAAAAGTTTTAGCAGCTGCCAGCTCTGCCTACAAATCTAAGTGCAGAGGAAATACATTTAAGTGTTGAGCATAACAGCAGTATGGCTGTAGGACAATTCAGTCTGATAGTAACAGTGAAGCTATAACCAAGCAGACTGTATATACAACAGCTAAGATGAACTCCAGTAAAACTTTTATGCCCTACCATAACATCATCATTTTCTTTTTGCTAGATGTGTCAGAGAAAAATGCTATCTAAGGCATTTGGAATTTGAGACTAGAAGCCTCAGAGATGGCTTTTGAAATGTGAAGGTGTGTGATAAATCTATCAGATAGTTCTGCAATTTTTAAAAGAGATGGATATGCCTTTTGTGCATATAGGCAGGAAATATTCCTTTTGCCCACCCTACATAAGCTTTCTCTCCTACTAATATGCTGTTGAACACTGGCATTAAATACTTCAGTTGGCTAACAAGAAACAGAAAAACCAGTACAAAATTTAAAGACCGGAGAAAAAGCAGCATTTCATACCAGTAAGTGGAATTATAATTTTGCCTTCATCTACTGTCAAAGTTAACAGCTGTGATTGTGCCACTAAACAGAGATGGCTATATTGGGAAGCTCAGATAGCAAATACAAGTATTTTTTATTTAGCACAAATAGCAAATATTGTGTTATTTAGATCATTCAAGCAGAATTTAGCTTATCAGTCATTTTTCCCTATAATGTCTTCTACATTGGAAAACATCTCACAAAATCAGAAAGAGTGGAACTGCATAAGAAGAAGGGACAGCTTTTACCTTGCCCTATTTTGCTTATAAATATCAGTGTATCATATTAAGTTCTCTGTTACAAAACATTGCTATTTACTTGCATCACAGTTGGAAAGTATAAACAAGCTTCAAAGCAAAAATATTTTGTATGAATTTTTCTATTACTCTCTTTAATTGAAAATTTTTAACCACCATAGCACAACACAATATATTGTAGAACTGCTATTAAGCATCAACAAAATTGCTTTGCTACAGTAATACAATAGCAAATAGGATTCAAAAGAAGTAATCTAATTTTTATCTAATTCTAGTAATTTGATTTTATCAGACTTTATAGCTGTAGAAATCAGAGTCATAGCATTTAAGCATTCTACTTCACAAGCCAGCATAAATTGAAGTACTTCAGATTCTTCCTTGAAATTTTTCAGATGGGAGTGAATAAGAGTAATTTTAACGTATCCTGACCAAACCACTACTTTGTGTACTCACCCATGACCTTCATGTTTTTTGAATATACAGAACAGCTACTTTGCTCTTATATATATAAGGTAATAGAAATGGTTCATCCTATTGTGGGGTATGCTGTGCTCTCTTGCTATGAACATACAATTTTTGTGGGCTTTTTTTTTTTTTTTTTTGGGGGGGGTTTTTTTTTTAATCCTAGGAATACCATGCCAATTCGGTTAGCCAGTCTTTAAAAGGGCTTGACTCTTCCTAGCTACTGCACTCTCCCTCACACAGACACTGTGTGTGTAAGTGAAATGGTCAGGAATGCTGACATGCTTTTTCACCACATGTATCTGTCTCTTACATCAGAAGAAAAATAACACACAGAGGTTTTACTGGAGTGAGAAACTGGCTGTTGAGAACTGGTTATACAGATAACAAGCAACTCTGTTTTTGTGTCCACCTACCTGAATCGGTTCATGGCAAGCTCCTGGTTTCCCAGAGCATTGCACACCGGTGTATTCTCTCTCATAGACCTGAAAGGTCCATAACAATATCTGTTGTGGAACAGAAAAATGAGGCTTTTCAGGAATTGTAAGGGAACAGGAACTGTCTTTCTAGGCCAGTTGTTTAGCCATTCCAGTTTGCAAAGACGATGAGTCCTGAAACAGGAGGCATGAAACTGCAATGATGACAATTACACTTTTCATTTCTACACTTTTCATTTACTCAGCAGGTATTTTTTAGTACCTTACAAAGGTCAGAAATAATTCCAGTGCCTTTGAGAAACTCCACAGTAAGGATCTGGATGACAGGGGAAAGAAGCCAACTTTTTGCATGAAAAGTTTTAAAAAAACTTTGCAACCCTTTAGTCAACAAATTTTAAGGGTCTTGAAGAGAAAGATGCTGGATCCACTCTAAATAAATGAAGGGGTTTATTCATGGTGTCACAACATGGTGTCATATCAGAACCAGGCAAATAACATGCATTTGATTTCTAGCCTCTCTTGTACCACATAGCATCACCTATTCAATTACAAAATATTTTAGAATGTTTTGAACCTTCATGGAAGATTATAAAAGCTTTCTTACCACAGAACACAGCATTTTGAAACTAAGCATCAGTACTTAGGTGTAGTGGGTTGACCCTGGCTGAGTACCAGGCACCTACCAAAGCCACTCTGTCACTCACCTCCGAAGTTGGACAGGGAGAAGAGAATATAACAAAAAGTTAATGAGTTAAGGACAGGGAGAGATCCCAAACCAAATACCATCTCAGGCAAAACAAGACTCAAACTGGGGATATTAGCTGAATTTATTACTAACAAAATTGGAGCACGATAATGAGAAGTAAAATCAAATCCTAAAAACACCTTCCTCCTATGTCTCCCCCTTTCCTGGGCTCTTCCTCCTCCCCCCCGAGAGGTACAGGATGACAGTGAATGGGGGTTATGGTGAGTTCATCACACATTGCTCCTCCCAGTGCTCAGGGAGAAGAGTCTGTTCCAACATGGGGTCCCTCTCACAGGCGACAGCTCTCTATGAACTTCTTCAGTGTGAGCTCATCCACTGGCAACAACAGCTCTCCATAAACCGGTGCAATGTGTGTCCCTTGTCCACGGGTGCAATCCTTCAGGCACAGCCTGCTCCAGCGTGGGTCTGTCTTGGAGCTGGCTAGCATTGGCTCTGCTGGACATGGGGGAAGCTTCCAGCAGCTTCTGACAGAAGCCACCTCTGTAGACCCCACTACAAAAACCCGGTCACACAAACCCCATACAACCCGATTATCAGCTGCATGCAACTGTAGACGGCGGCAGCAATCTTGCGTTTTGCAAATCTATCATTAGTTTTTATCTTTTCTTTGCAATACCAGAAGGAGCCCTGATACTCGGAAATATGCCAGACAGCAGCCACCACAACCCAGTGCCTTTAGAGAAAGTGTTATCAATTAGATATACATTCCAATTGTCACAGCTAAGCAATTTCTTAGACTGAAGGGATTCTGAGTGATTTCATGGTACAAGAAAAGATAGTTAATGTAAGACAGAAAACTTACACTGTCATTTGAGGTGTCACATAGCAATCTAAAAGATTTTACTGTCCACTTGAAAAAATAATAATCATGCAAGGGCTTCAGTGAAACAAAGATCTGTATGCCTCAGCATATAAAGGACTGGGGTTTTGCACAGAAAAAATTTTTGGGTCCATGTATTCCATTTCTTTGCAAGCAGAACCCTAGAAACAGCAGTGCTCAGATTTAAATTGGATTTTGAGAGGGCTCTTTTTCCTGTGGCAGACAGTCAGAAATCCTGCTGACTGTCCAATTTACAAGAAACAGATGATGTCATTTTGATAAAGCTCCCTTCTAGGTTCATATACCCAAGTGTTAAGACAAATTCAGACTTTCTGCTTTCTGTGAAAAATCCGGAAAGGTCAAGATCCCAAAGACTGAGGAGAAATAGAAAGACAAGAAATAAAAATACAGTACTTATCAACTCTGCATTTTAACACTAAACTATGTGAGTGTCTGTGTGTATATTCTGTTGTGTTCAGGAAAATACAGCATATATTCTTGATTCCTACAGGTATGAAACTATAGGGTTGAAAATCACATCAACAGGAAAAATGTTGCAATCGTAGTAAAGTATTTATTTATTTTAAAGCATTATTACGTTGCTAGAACATTATTTCAAAATAAAAACTGTAATATATTCATTCAAAACTAGCCTGTTAAGCATATATATTTAAACTCTAATTTTCATACACATAGTGAAAGAAATTTATATTTTACAAGTAGATATTTTTAATAGACTTTATGAAAAACATGTTTAAAAATAACTGTCAAAATCTGTCTCTTTAAATATACAAAATATCCTTGCTGTGCTGAAGATACCTCTCTTAAAAGCCAAAAATATCTAAGTTGATAGCTGAGTCCACATCAAATCCTACTGAAAACAGTAGTGACATAAAAATGTAAAAGTGCTGTACAAAGTACAGCCTTTGTTTGTCTTAGCACTGTACATATCTGGTTTTGTTTTAAAAATGTTTTATAAAAACTGCTATTATTGAACTTAACATCCTTTCCTGTGTGCAGAAAAAAGTGAGCCACTGACATTATCTCTGCTTACTAAAATGTCTCCTTCTCAGAACTGTGAATCGAAGAATTCAAAGGGAATTTTACCACTTATTTCAATGAGAGCAGGACTGAAACTTTTCTTCATTTAGTAATCTCTCTTGGATTTCCCCCTAGGTTTATAATGCAAAATATTACAAATTCTTAGATACATTAACTGAAGAAATCAGAACTCAAGTACTTCAGATTACAAGGCTGGTGTATGGATTAGTTCACTGTAAAACGGAGTGTTCAACTGAAAGAATCCCAATTGCAAATAATGCTGCATGCTTTTTAATCAAGAACTCTCTCTCTCTTCTCTTGCTTCCTTTATAGTCCCTTCTGGCATTTCTTCTGGAATGAGCTTTTCAAGAAGGTGCGGTATCCTGGATCATCTACGTATTCATTCTTAAAACGAGAACTCAGTACTCTCTGCCTTTTCTTCTCTCCCAAGATAATATCTGCTCCATAAAATGTGTCTTCAAATCTCATGTCAGAAGCTGTAGACTAAAACCAGACATTAATTACACATATGCACAATTTTTACTTATCCTTATTTTTCATGTCCTATTCAGTACTTAATTCTCTACATATGTAGTGTTCCTTGGAAACATGTAACTAACACCTGTTGTTAGTCTGGATTTTATCCAGGGATCACACAATCATGCTAATTCTAGGTGAGAAAACAGCGATATGGAAGTGATGCAGCTGTTGGGCAGGTTTGATCCTAGCAGTATCATGCAGTATCCACCACCTTGTGTTATTCAGGAAAGTTTTAAATGCAAGGTACTACGTCATGGATACCTGAAAAGAAACCTGGGCACTGCCTAATTTGCAAAGGATCAGGGTCACAGTTGGTCATTTGTCAGTGAACTTAAACCAGCTGGGAATCCCCACTAACAAAGCAGTGGGACAACAAACAGCAAGCTGTTTGGGCAAAGTCAGAGGCAGAATATTTTGGACCAACTTCCACTGCTGGAGTCATGGAAAAATTCCCAAGATTAAGAAAAACATCATTTAGAAGGAACTGGTGTCTTTTACTTCAATAGACAGAAACGGTATCATAGGCTGTCTTTAACTTGCACTGTGTTCAGCACGAGGAGGGGAAGGAGATGTTGGGCATGCCTTGAGGACTAACCTACGTATTTCTAGAATTTAAGGCACTAGTATAAAATCATGAAAAGGTCTGAGCAATGGCTATGGTGTGTTTTATTCAGCTGACCAAGTTTAATGTTTTTAACCTATAGTTAACTCCCTAATGAAGTTAATGACGTAAAATAAATAAATAAAAAGAAATACTGATTTATAAAAATCAATTTTAAAAACAATAGCATAAACCCATTAATATTACCCTGAGAATGCAACAGTTTGCATTCTATAGAGCATGCAGTTAATTAGAGAAGCTTCTTCCATTTGGTCTCAAAAACAAAAAAATGGCAATGGTACGCTTTCCAAGTATAATAAAAAAACCCATTAAATATAACCAGGCAGTTCTTTTAACATTTTCCAAGACATCTATCTTAGCCGTAGTCAGGACACTGAAAGATTTGTGCATTTATCCCTAATTCACTGACAAAAAGTTTTCTTAACCCAGAATATCTGACCAGTGCACTTTGAATTAGAAAGAACTGTCTTAAGACAGGTAAAAACAGTCATCTCCTCCAACAAATGTATGGAAGAACTTTCCCTTTTCAACCTCTAAGTGTTATGCTCTCTATTGAGCTTCAACACTTTTCCACTTGGCATACATACATATGGCTAGCTGGTGGATGTTGTTTGAAACAGCAGGAAACTTTAAAACAGTAGCAAATATTTGGTTTTAAACCAAAGACCAGTGAAATGCTGATAAATCCTGCCAGCAACTTTAATGAGTTGTGATCAGTTACATTGTTTCTTACAAGAAGTTAATTGCCTTTTTATTAACTTAAGGCTTTTAAAATCACAAAGCTCTGAGAAGCTGGAAAGTTTTTAAAAAACTATACATGTTATAAGCACACTGAAAGAACAGAATGTCTGTCAATTTATATGTTTCCTAACTTGATCATTCATGATCTGACAGGTCATCAAACATGATGTCCCTTTTAGGAGAAATGAATTATGTCTGACAACAGCATTTGCCTGTACTGGAAGAACAACTAACCATCTCACTAGCAAATGTATGCGTCTCCTAATTGGGCTGATTTAGCCACTCTTAATAGCACAGGCTTCAAAAAACATGAGTCAGTTTAAACTGAAAATCCAGAATAAATCCAAGTTTTGTGTTATTGGCATTTTGAGCATATATATATATATATATATATATGTATTTTATAAAGTTAGTGTGAGCAAATACTCACTAAACGTGCTTTTACTCTCTTAGGAAGCTCTTCATCCAGTGTATATATTTCTTCTCTCTTCATTACTATTTGAGAACCATCTTCAAACTCCACCTAATTGAAAAAGATGGGTATTTGAAAATAAAAAAATAATTAACTCTTGCAGGAAGTCCCTGGAAATGTTTCCAGATAAAAATACAGATGTAGCAAAGAAGACTTATACACAGGCATTTTGCTATCTGTTTTAGCACAAAATTAGGCTGAAACATAAAAAATGTTGTTTCTTAGGAATTGCAACACATACTTACATAGAAAATAATATCTAAGCAAAGAGACTTCAGAATCGGCACTGACATATATAATAAAGTAATATTTGTTAGATTAGGAATGCTGAACAGTAACAAGACAGGCAACATTATTTTGCAGGAGTGACAAAATGTCCTTGTGTCATTTTTATTTGTCTCTAATTTTTTTACTTGCTTCTAATAAATAAAAAATTAATTTTAACATCTTGTGATTCAAGGTTGAGGAAGACCATGTCAAAAGAAAGTGTGAGTGACAACTAAGGAAATACCAGTTAACAGAATTTTATTGAATCTGATGGAATTTCCTTTAAATGCTCTGTTCAGAAGATGAAAAGCTTTATCATGCTTAGGTTTAGATTTAATCCAATATGAACCCCGTTAGCAGAAAATGAGAAAGGAAATGTAACTAGGTGTGAGGAATGTTAAAATGCTGAGGCTTTGAAGCATTTAAGCTTTTTCAGTAGCTGCTGATTTTTTCCTCTATTTTAATACTTCATCTAACAGTTGTGAATTTCAGCTATTATCTGTGATGGCAGTTCAGCTCCCACAGAAACTATAATTTAAAGTTTGGTATAAAATCAGAAGTCCCATTATACATTCTCAGGTGATTTAATGAGACTATGTGAATGACAACAGCACACTTGACTAGAAGAATAAGCACAAATACAAACATAAGAGAACACTGACTTATCAGAAGTATTATTACAGATAAAACTGAGAAATCATGTATTTGAACTCGTAAATGGACTGGGTTTTTAGTTTCAAATTAAAAGCTTGCCATGGCTGAGTATGTCAGATTAATATGTAAACAGCTGAAAAATCCGATACTGTATATCCATTCTTGAAAGCCAGGATAGAGACTATGATCTATTAACTTCTTTAAAAACAATTTTTTCACTGCAGCTAACAGGGATGCACGAATCTGGAATGCATTTAAAATGCATAGAGCATACAGATGGATAACAAAGTCACAGGAGTCCTCCTTACTCCTCTCTGCTCCTGTTACTAACCCCATAAGCCTACTCTGTTACCAGTATGTTAGAGGAACTTAAAGGTCAATTTGCCTTAAGCTTGTTTAATTAAATGATGGCAATCCAGGATGCAGGAACAGTCTTCCTGCTATTCCTGCTCCTTCCTGCACAATACATTTGATAATGTTTTTGCATAATACAGTTGGTAATAATGTTTTTTGCATCCCTGGTAAAAACACTGGGTAGGAAATTAACTCTGCCACACCATGTGATAAGAAAATTTCCTCTTAAATGGTCAATATATTCATTTTTACTCGTAGTGTGCAGTAGGATGCAAGTGCTTCATACCACAGAATCTGTCATGCTTGCAGTATGAAATATATTGCACATTTATCAGAAGAGTAACTGGAAGTTCTTCAGCTATAATCCAGCGTATCACACTGGAAATAATTTGCCTACGCTTGATATCAAACACAACAAGAGCTCCTCTAAGACTTTCAATAGTATCATGATTCATGCAAAGTATAAGCTCACCATCTCTAATGGCTCAAATTCAATTCAGATTGCAGATCCTACATTTCAAATAATCAATTTTATCAAGTAAGTTATTTTATTTGGATTCTGCTGCTGTACTGAGTCTGCATAGTATGTTATTATCTTCATGAGATTTTCCTCTATAAGAACATCATAAATTAAAGTGAAAGCTGTTAGAAAGCAATTAATGGAGTGAATGGATAATTTAATAAACTCTTAGCTCAATTGTGAACCTCAATATCAGAAATCATCAAGAAATCAAATGTAGATCATATTAAAAATTTCACTTGAACACCTGCTTCATTTGACAGTTATTGCTCTGCTTAGGGACTGTGTAAGATACTGCCTGACAAATGTCAAACTATATGACACAAATTCTGGTGCATTGTGTCATAGCTCCTGCATGCTCAAGTGTTGCCACATTTGGTACAAATGTCTGGTGAACATGAGGAAAATTCACAGATTTTTCCAATGAGAACAGATTTGCCTTATGAGATCTAAGAACTCACACAAAAGCCTGGGTAAGAGAATCTCAAAGGTGCAACACAGATCACACCAGAAGAAAATAAACCTTTTTGAGTGTGTGTGTGAGTCCTGGGAGCTTTCAGACACTGTTTAGAAAGACCACAAGAAGAACTACTAATAGGTCTTGAAGTTAACCTTGCACTCTCCCTGTCATAAACTTTTTGTAATCTGTAGCCACATGGCAGCCTCCTCTCTCATCCTGCAGACGGAAATACTTGCTTGTCTCTATAGTTCTATGTATTGCAATATGGACTCCTTTCACCCTTAAACTTTGTCATTTCCCCCATGATAGGGGTTGTTAAAGGCAATTTACAGGAATTTATGTTTGTTATCCTGAGGAACTCTAAATCTTGCTGAGCCTCCACATGCTTATCCATTTTCCTTAAACAAAACTTGTTTCATCATGTTGCTCAAGAGGTCTAAAATAAGACAAAGTTTTTTGTTTTGACTATGTCGAATTCCTTCAAATATGAAAGATAACAACATTCATCTAATTTATCTCACAGTATTCCTCAGAATACCAATTGTTCAAAAAATTAAATTATCTGAAGATTAATGTTACTATAGAAAAATAATCTTCATACTTTATAAAGAACTTTCCACCTTCACAACATAATACAGCTGCTAAATATAAGGGAAGAGGTAAGATTTAGAGACTAGCTCTAGGCTTTAGACATTTGAGGACTTGAATTCGATTGCAAGTCATTGGCAAAGTGAGAAGGTCAATGCAGCAAGTAATTTAGCTTCCCTGTGCCTTAATTTATCTACAGATATAATAGTAAATTTGCCGTTTTTGTACAGTAATGTGAGGCCCTCTGATGAAAAGAGTTACATAAGTGAAAATGATTACATATATATAAAGGAAATGTATCTAGATTCTCATTCTTTCAGAAGTGCTATTATTATTGTGATTGTTTTATTGCAGTTTCTACCATTCAGTTGGGTACTCAAAGCTGCTGACTGATTTTTCTCAAAGGCAAGCCCATAAAAAACAATAATTGTTACTCTGAAATCAGAAGTCAGTTTTTTAGCCTTGCCTTCACTGTTCAGTTCCTTTTTGCCTTTGCTGAGGATAAAATGCTCATTAGATTAATAAATTCAAAAATGCCTCAGACAAAGGAACAATATGCTCTTCTTACTGTCCTCCCTTCTAACCACTTATGGAATGCCTCAGGTTCACTGTAGGCAAATACCAATACTTAATTTTATGTCATTAATCATATAATTAGCTGACATCAAATAAAAGTAAATAACCTGCAGAAAATAACAAATGCTGTCTTTCAATCTTAATGTTCCACCTGTTTACCTGAGTTCTTAGTAAGCAAGTGATTTTCTTGATTTTGTAAGAACAAATGAAACCTCACTCCCGAAGAGTGCACAGCACTTGCTACTGGGTTAGAAAGTTTTATTTATTAGTTAAACTGTGGTAACAGTTACAATAGGAGTCCACACTTGTGCCTTCTGCATCTTTGAAGGTGTGGCTGGCCACTCCAATGCTAGAGCCAAATGAGCAATTTACAATAAAGACATCTGAAAAGCAAGCGCATGGTAATAAATATAGATACTCACCTGATACATGTGAGCTGTATTTGTTCCCAGATACTTTGCACCATACAGTTTTCCATCAGGCCATTTCACTTGGACAACCTCTCCCTCTGCAGGTGGACCCAGCCTTAGGCAATCTCTGCTCTATTTACAAAGGATGGATTCTCAAATCAGTGAGTGAGCCACTGCACTTAAATTACCAGTAAGATGCTTTTACAGCTTGGTAATTGGAGAAGATTTATTACCATGCATGTTTCAAGTTTTATAATCCTGCTAATGGGCTAATGCTAATGTTAGCCCTTATGAAAATGAAATACTGACCAAAGAAACACTCTCTTTACAGCTTGATGCTGCATTGGCAAGACTACATATGCATAAATCAGACAGCTATCAGCAACTGTGACACACTTCCACCAAAACTAATTTCTAACACACAATGAAAAAATAAGGATCACTAAAGTGCAATTGCATATGTGCAACACTTTCTCTTTTACATATCCCAGTAACTCATGTTTCGTTAACCACAGCACATTTCTGCTTGATGCTATCTTTGCTGACTGAAACATACGTGGATTAAACCATAAACAGTGAGAATGCCAATGAGATTTTTGCTTAGCTGATGGAGAAACACTGAGAGAATCCAAATGCTTACAAAATAAAATTACAGGGAAATATTTTTTTCCATAAGATACAAAGCATTTTTGTTCCAATGGTTTGGCCAACTTTTGTGCCTGACTTGTTGAGTATGTCAGAGCATCAGCAGCTGGTTTCTTTTGTTCCATATGTCTTGGTATGAACTAAATGACTCATCTTCAGAGCATGCCAACCACACACCCATACCAGCAGCTGCTCACACGAGGAAATAAGACAAAGGATCAGAAAATGGTGTGTCACATCCAGGCTCACCAATTCTTTGGTCAAATACTCACCCCAACAAAGGCATCTCTACTTCACAGTGACTACATCACAAGACCTGTCATGTAAATTAGTGCTAATTTAGTGGTATTCACCTAGGTGTGAGAGAACTTAGTCAGTGACCACGTTACCTGAGCTCACTCATAAGTGGTCTAGAGTGGGAAGAGAAAAGATAAAGACAACGACTCAGGTATAAGGAGTCAGTGACAAGGTCCTGCAGGACCTGGCGCTATCTCAGGTTGCCACAATAGTATCACCATTTTCTTAGATTTACCTAAAATAACTTAGAAAAGTATTTGTATTTTGAGCTGAACAATTCACTTCCAACAGAGGCCAATAATTGTCATGACAACTTAAAATGTGGGGGCGAAAATGCACTACAGTGATCCTCACTTGGACGTTATCATGATATAATATCATTCTAGCCAAATTCAACCTTTATAAACTGATTTTAATCACAAGTATCTTAATCCATGAGTTCGATTCAACACAGGATAAAAGAAATTAAAAACTGGATTTTCACAGAAACGCTTTCCTGCATGACAATACTGTCCCTGTCACCCCTCATGTGCTGTGCAAAGGGGACAGCTTTAAAATATGCCCTCTGTGTTTGCCTGGCTAAGGCTGCTGTGACAAACACAGAAAGATAGATCCTTTCAATGTCACCATATATTTGGAGTAGGTGGAATTACTGTATTATCCTTCCCAGTATTTTCAGGAGAGGCAGGAGGAAAGGAGAAAGGATGGCTGCTGTAGTGGAATAATTATGACTTCACAGGGGACAGGGATTACTAAATACTATCATAACTCTGACTACAAATTAAATTAGACTGTATTTTCAGTTGCTCTCTCCTCAGTGATGACTGTCAAAATGGTTATTGTCATTATGATACTTCTTCCACTATCTATTTATTGCAGAAGTGCAAAAAGGAGTCACGGCTAAGTGTCTTGAAACAAACTTTTAAAATGCATCACGGAATGGAGTAAATTCCCCGAAAATGAAAAATCCAACAACAATGTCAAACCTAACATTAATTTTCCAAGAACAAAAGCCCAGCATGAATTACTCTCTTTGCAACTTGCACAAGAAAAAAATATCTCACAGACTCTCTAGGATAGCTAATGGAATTGCTCATTTGGAAAATTAGAATCCTCATGCAAATAACTAGACAAATAACAACCTCATTCTTCATGTATCATCACAATGTCTTAGTCTATGGAACAATATTTGGGAAATTGGTACTAGTTTTTATTAATTTCTACCAGAGCTCCTACCTTTTATTTTCACAGGATCATAACCATTTGAGATTCTCTTTTTACTGCGCAAATAATTCTTACAATTTTTTTTCTTGGGAATGATTAGACCCATTTCTTAGACTGACAAAATGGCACAAATGCAACCTCACTTTTTTCAGTCATATAATGAAAAGTCAGACAGCAGGGTATGGCAATCCTTCAACATCCCCATATACCAGCGGTAAATAACATATAGTGTGGGCTCAATCTACATTCAGCTTACAAACCATGTACACTTCCCATACAATTACATAATGTAATTTCCTTCTTTACAGAAATGGACAAATCGTGCCCATCAGTACTGAAAATAAAATTCACTTATGTGTCCAGTTTCACATTCCTGCTGTTGCACAGCTCAGAGCTCCAACACCAACCATGACTAGCTATCTCTAAAGATGAATACTTTAAGGCCTCCCTGGGCCATTAATCCAGCATTCAACAACCTTCACAGTGAAAAAGTCTTTTCTTAAGTGAAGGAAAATTCTGTGTTGAGGAATTTCCTGTATTTCAGTTGGTACCTCTTGTCTTTCATCCTGTCACTTTGCATCACCAAGAAGTGTGTGGCTTTATCCTCTTTACTTCCCCCATCATGTGTTTACACATTTGGATAAGATCCTTCTGAGTCTACTGCTCTCCTGAACAGTCCCAGCTCTGTCAGCCCCCTCATATGACAGATGCTTCAGTTCCTCCATCACTTTCATATCCTTTTACCATATTTGCTCTTCTATGTCCACATCCTTCTTGTACAGGTAAGACCATAACTAGACACATAACTGCTGATATGGTCTCTCCAGTGCCAGGTTTACAGCCATTCAAAAAGACACTTTAGGAGCAAAACCTGTAAATGATAATAATAATTCTGAAAGTTTTCTTGTTCATGAAGGGTAATAATTTCTGGGTTTAGAAACATTTCTTTTAGAATTAATTATATACACTGAACTAAAATAGTAAGCAATCTATTTGCAATAGATGTTGGAAATACATGCTGAAATACTGGGGTTGTCTTCTACGCTGTCACTAAGGAATTCACATGTAGAGCACTGCAGACAAAGAAGATATTTTTTCTATTCTTCTTCTGATATTCCATTGTTTTTACCGGAGAGGTTGATTTGGTTTATTAAGGCGGGACTTGCGAGAATTTGCAAGTAACAAATCCAATTGCAGTGGCAGGTGATGGTTGACACAGACTAGGAACTGTGGAGCCACACTAAGAAAATAAAAGGAAGACTGCACCCGAAGCATGCACTGGAATCCAGGAACTTGAAATGTTGCAATATTCCCATAATTTGAATACAGCCACTGACACTTGAAGAAAGTATCTTCAAATACATTCAAATGCTTTCCTGAGGGTTTTCCAAATCAATGCTAAAAAGTATAGATATTCTGCTCTAAGGCGAACATATGAACTATTGTGACTATTCTCCCAAGCTGTCAAAAACTGATGTACCTTGGATGCCTATGATTTTATTTCAAAAATGGTTTCCCTGATCATTAGGTTATTAAATCAGCTATCTCAAACTCAATAATTATTTTTAAAATTGTAAGACTATAAGAGCCTTTGACTTCTTTTAGATTTGATCGAAAGGAGCCACACTGAAAACAAATATCTACCCCTGAACCTCTATATGGGTTTGGGGGAACAGTGTTCCTTCCACTGGAAGTGAAGCAAAGGTTTGTGTCCACCTGGTGAAACTGAATAGGTACAAGTTTATGAGGCCTGGTGATATGCAACTTAGAGTCCAGAGAGAACTGGCTGGTGCTTTTCCCAAGCCACTCTCTATCATATTTGAAAATTCAGAGCAGTCAGACAAAGTCCCTGGTAACTATAAAAGAAAACATCACTCCTATTTTTAAAATGAGGAGAAAGTAGAGACAGGAAAATCTTTGAAGGTCTTCAGAAATCATGGAGCAGATTTGCATGGAAGACATGTTATGGCACAAGCAACACAAGGAGGTAATCTAAGACAGTCAGCATGGCTTTGCTGAGGGCAAATCATGCCTGACAGATCTAGTGCCCTTCTATGATGGTGACCTGGTTCTGGCCAGGACAGGGTTTATTTTTGCAGTAGCCAGGAGGGGGCATGGTTAGGCCCTGGAGATTTTTCTATACCACCTTGTGTCATTGCTGGGCACAGGGAAGGGGACTCTCTTCTGGGGAGAAGGGGTTCCTTGCAGTCAATGTGGCACAGGAAGCTGTCTGGTACTGTCTATTGTCAGGGAGGGCACTGGTCATTGTATGTCAAGAGCTTGTTTGAAAATAGGAAAATGTGGCCCGTATGGCATCTTTTAGAGGAAGTATAAACCCAACAGCAAATGTTTAAAACTGCTGCAGAAAACTATAATATTCTAATAGAAAATCACCAATACTTATCCATTCAAATCAGGGGTCCATCAGATTACCTGGCTCTTGTTAATGGTTTGGATGATGTGATCCCACCCTGACTCAAGAGAGGATAAATGAGTTGTGATGATGAAGATCCCCAACTTGATCCTGCAACTGATAACTTAGACTAGTGTGTTTGCTTTCAAAGCTGCTCTTGCCTCCCCCTCATGCTTTTGCATAAGCATTCTGGAGAACTTCTCCAATCGGGATAAACAAAATCAATATTCGTTTTGATCAGATCAGAGTGGGAGATTAGTAAACTCAGTTCTCACATCTGTGCTCTTACAGTGGGTTTACTAGGGGAGAGAAGAATAAAACATTGCAAGGTAAAAGACATTTGCAATCCATAAGCAGCAAGTCTGCAGACCTTTCTCGAAAGCTGATGAGTATTCCTGAGACATTTCCCTGAATATAGCTCTAAAAATTCGCATGTATAAAAAAACCCCAATACAATAAAGATTGAGATTTCTTTTCCTATGTATGAAATGGTAAGGCCAACAACTTGGAAAGGTGTTAAAGAAAAATAAATTTATGGTATATGGCATTGAATCTGAATATTACCTGCAAGTGGTTCCCTCTTTTACATTACTCATATTCACAACTAACTCGTCTGAATAAGCATAAATTTTTTTCTTATATCACTGTTTGCAAACCTGATGTTTACATTCATCAACTGGCGTAATTTAAAGTAAATTTTAGGCAGAATAGCCTCCTCTTTTTCTGAACCATTTTGTTCTTTTGCAACGAATTAAATAACTTTCAAATCTATCATACCAATAACATTCCTCCACCCATTTCTGAGTGGGATGACTCTACAAAATCCATAACATGGAGCAGTCAACTGTCATCAAGCATTAACTAAGACCAAAACCAAATCTGGCTGGCACCTCTTTCTTCAGGAGAGTCTTAACCGAGCAATCCCAATCCCATGAACAACCTCAGGAGCTACTGTTTTATTTTCCTCAACACTAATAGAACTGTTTATCTGTCTAACTGGCAGACACATCACTGAGCTTTCTTATTTTTCAAATCACTCTGGTTTAGACTATATTCAAAATAAATGATTTTTGTTTGTTTAAATTGTATTCAAATTACAGTATTTTCCTCAGTGTCACTTAGCAAACATTTCTGTATGTCCTTGACACTCCTGGCTTTCACTTCCTGATTTGCTTTGTTTCCAAAACAAGGTACAAAATGCCTCATTGTTTACTGAAATTCTTGTCAAATACCACTGATGGCATAATTGACATAAACAACACAGGTTGAAAGTGGTTAAGTGTGCTCTTGCAAAAGGTTTTGTGAACTAGTACGTACTTCTATTTTTTGCTGTATGGCACACAGCAAGAGAATAAAATATACAGAAATTTAACAAATTATTTCACTTAATGATAATGAAATTGAATAAAAATACAGAGAACTTGACTGGGATTATTTTACCTGGGATGCTATGAGTTTAAAGATGGTTCAAATGTTACCTCAAAAGTAGTATTTATAACAATTATTTCAGCTGAACGTACTTCTCATCTATCAAAGTCACTCATTATTTCTGTATCATATGACACCAAAACCCTCTAGGAAGACATATTCCAACCACTCAACAGCAGTCTTCCAGAAAGACTGTGTAAGAATCCATTTCATTGTGCTGCTGCAGCTTTCTGTATTACAAAGTTCTTTCAAATTCCAGTATGCTCTTGTCCATGCAATGAGGCAAGATGGAATGGCAAAAGGCATTCAGAAGCTTGGCTTCAGCCGCACAGTGTGCCTGGTGAAACAGACCCTTTCTGAATTGTTCCATCCCTGCTTCAGAGGGGCCATGGCACAATATTTTAATCCTCCTCCTGGTAGACTGAAAGCTCATAATCTAGCCCTGAGGTTACAAAGATCA
Source organism: Edolisoma coerulescens (assembly GCA_013397115.1). Lineage (NCBI taxonomy): Eukaryota > Metazoa > Chordata > Aves > Passeriformes > Campephagidae > Edolisoma > Edolisoma coerulescens. Next base: position 73,538 of record VWZW01003491.1, read on the forward strand.
AAGAGAAGCAGATATTGCAAAGACTGACTAGACAGAACTCAGATTCTGTAATTACACTAAACTTGGCTTTCCTATGTATCTACATATCATTTTTACTCTAAATCATATTGGGTTCGTTCATAAATTTATACATATTGCTAAAATCAATCACAGAAATAGAAACTGTTCATTTTGTCATCCCCTGCATTTCTTAAATATCTAAGAATAGTTCAGACCTTCCTATTAGTCTATCTAACCATAATTTGCATGGAGCAAGCCAAAGTATCAACTTTTATCCTAGAAACGTCATGGTTTCTCAAAAATAACTTAAAATGAATGCATGATCTCCAAAACTCAAAACTCCAAAACACCTCTGTCCTCGTTTATTTGAGAAACTGAAATTCACTTTACAGCAAACCGAATTCATAGCACATTCATTTCCATTTAAAGCAAATGAGTATTCTTGTGTTAATCACAAAATTAACAGTAACTTCTCACAACACAGACAAAACACACTAAGTACATCTGATTTTCACTGATAAGTCTTCAAGAGGGTTTCTAGTCCCTAGACTTAAAACATGAAAAAGTAAGAAAAATCCAGGCCTGATTATTTGGCTTTTGCACAGAAATGGTCCTCATGTTTACTCCAGCTGAAGTGCAGGAATAGCTTTTAAATTTTCCCCTTAAATTAGAACCTGAGTTAAATTTAATATCCTAGCTCATTGCTACTAGGGTACACATCATGAGATAGTGCTCCCTGTACCGACAGAAACCAGCTGAAGATGGTTTAAGGAGTGCAGAAGCAAGCACAGGATGGCCATATTGTCAGGAAGTGGCCAAGGCCATTCTGCAAAAAAACTTAATAAAAATTTTCTTCTCTGCCTACATTCTTTCAGCTAATACTAACTTTCAACATGAATGCTAGTGATTAAGCTTCCACAGTCCTGCTCACTGGTGACTGTTTCATAAGGAGCATGACTAATGCGATTACAACCAATATGTACAATTTAGAAAAGCTGGCCATACAGACAAACACCACACTGCAACTGCAAACACTGAATATATCTACCAACACCACTTAAGTGCAAGTGCAGAAACAAATTGTGGAAACTCTCTGAAACAACCACTAATCTCAACAGATTGTCAAACTGTGTTTTTCTTTCAGAAGCTGATAGTATACACTAGTTGACGCAAATTTTTAGAAACACAAAATTAGGTTTCATATGTTCCAAGACAATTTGAATGAAAAGGAGAGCGGTAGCTAATTTGTCACAGTCAGAATTTTATCTAAACAGGAACAGCAATTTACACAGTGCATTAGCATTTGAAAGAGAAGGCCTGATTCCCAGGAGTGCAATTCTGGGTTTGAATTGGTATAAATTCAGTGAAATCACCATATTAACAGAATAGTTACGGTAATTCAACAAATTTAGCCTTGAATCATGAAATGCGAGTATAAAAATACTTTGAATTTGTGTATAATATGTTGTCTTTAAAATAATACTGAATGTTCTCCTACAAAGTGAATGAATGCTCTTACAAAAGAAAACCGGAATATAAATTGGACCATGCATTCTTATTTTCTATCCAGCTTAGAAAGTTACTATTTTAACCATTGCACTGCCTTTCAGCAAAGTATTAATAACAAAAATTCAAGCATAATGCTAACCGATAGACACCGAATTGCCCCGAAGACAACAACTCAAACCCACATTGCAGAATGTGACTTAGGATGTCCAGGGTGGTACTGGGCATCACAATAAAGTACATTAGAGAGGACACTGAAGGGTACAATATAGTCTTAAGGGACAAAACTGAATGTCAGCAGTAGGAAGCTGAAGTTGCCAAGGACACCAAGGATGTCTGATTTGCTATGAGGCACAAAGTTTCTGTAGTGCAGCAGAAAATCCTACCTTAGGCTTACAATTAAGTCAGATTAGACTGAATGCTATGCTACTGCCTTGTATGCTGCCCACCTGTGTATTGGCTCCCTGTAAATCAGTTATAGTCAGATGAGTACAAAGACCAGCTCATGTGTTGCTCCTGCCCCCTCCTCAGGACGCAATACACACAGGAAGGAAAATGCAAGTCTTCCAACACTTCCTCCACTGTCCTCCAGTAAGTCTGGAAATAATCTCCTTCTGCACAACAGTAGTGTAAATTAACAGATAAAAAAAATCCTACAATTCCTGGATTACCTCAGAAAAGAGGTGGGAGATGAAATAACGCTCCTATCCCAATCCCAGCAGTCCCACCTCATCTCAATGGTTCCCGTGCAATTCCAGGGATTTCACCATGCTCCACTGGCTCATCACAGCTGTAATCATCATGGTCCTGGACAAGGACACACATTGTCTTTGCAAACACAAGAAACATTCTAATACATCTCCGTCTCTCACCTGCCTCTCTGCAAAGTCAGCCATCTTATTGTGAACTGCAAAGTAATGATGTACCTCCCACCTTCCATTTTGTTTCTCCTGCTGAGCTGTGAGGTGTTACTTTCATCTAACATTATTGTTAAGGATCCATAAAGCATTTCATCATAAAGTGGAAAGGCTATTCTACAAGGAAATGGTATAAAGATAATACTCATATTTGAGGCTTTAATTTGCCTATAACCTGATCTATCTGCATTTTTTAATGCCTATCTACTAAGTTGCCTGTCTTTCTGTTGTAATAGGAAACAAAAAAGCAAGAGCCACAGAAAAATTACTGCTGTTCTCTATAATGGAGTAAAGTGAAATCAATGCAGTTATAGTACTGTACAAATTTTAGATTACAATAAGACTATTGCATCTGTTGATGCTTTGTAGCTTCAAGAGTTAAACAGTGGAATAAAACCCTTCACTCTGCAGCCTTAGAACTTAGTCTTTGGTTTTGAAATAACTTGATTTTAACTTACTAAGAACACAGTTTTAAAAACAGGAATTAATCTGTATTAGTATTCAGAAGATGCAAACAATTATTCAGATGTAAAAAGCATAGCATTCTGTATATAAGCACTTGTAAATTCAGTGGGAAAAGTTCACAACTACAAAAATGTGTTAAAATACATTTTCCCTGTTCACACAAACTCAAAGTAAATTCTCCAAAACATATGTAAATATTTAACTTAGGAGAGTATTTCACAGAACAAGAATGCAAAATCCTACACAATTTCTATAAATCCATCAAACCAGCAAAAGAAACCCAAGGTGTTTTTGAGACATGTCATGCAGCTCTCAAATTTGCTTTCCAAAATTTTTCAGAATTACCTGTCAATGATCACATACAACTTGCTAAGTAGTAAGTTCAATTACACAGCAATCTTGTAATGCTGCAAAAAACAAGTGTACCAGCCCAAATGAATTGCACATTATTCAGTTTACAGACTCAATGTCACAGTTAAGAAACTTTTTAGAAGGTTGCTAAACCAATTATATAATTCATTATGTCTCTTTTCCCATATCACAAAAACAATTCTCAGAACTTTTTGACTAAGTTTATACCAAATACAATCTAGCCTCTTGCTACCTTCAGAATTGCATTACTTTCCTATTTCATGTTCTCAGAAATTGCTGGTGATGGTGATACTGGAGTGCATCCAAAATCTATAGATTGCCCAGAAAGTGTGCAAATTCAACTGTTCTAATTTCCTTACCAATTTTTACAGATTTACATGCCATTATAATAAAACTTGAACAAAAGCTATTATTGTATGCCAGCAGTCTAATAGATCTTTCACAGATACAAAGAGGCAGTAAGCACTACTATTTAAAACTTTGATTTGAACAGGTAGACAAGCAGAAAAGAGTTGTCAGGAGACATAAAAAGAGAAAGGTATAAAGAAGAGAAATCACTAGGAAAAAATGCTGGAAACTAGTCAGGAGTTTAGTCATTTATAATGCCAGACAAGGTTGATAGAAGAAAAGCAACGTATGTCTTCTTTGTAGGACAGATTTTCAAAAGAACACAGCATCTCTTGGGAATTACTGGGGCTAGAATCTAAATCTATTTTTTTAGATACAGGTGGACATTAAATGGGCTCTCAAGACTTACGTGCTAGCCCAGTATCTCCAAATGTCTATTGTTCAAGAAGTATGGTTTTTCAAAAGCAGAGGCAAATGTATTAACATAACAGATACTGAGAAGCTGACTGAGTGTCACATCTGCAGACATACACTTCCTGCACTAGTGAAAGTCAGTAGTCACGGACCAAGTCTTTAAGGACAAGTTCCTGAAAACAAGTAAGATTTTGTTCTTGAAACTACATCCTGAGCACTGACACTCACAGGTCTCTAAAGTGAGCCACCTTTTCTAACCTGCACATGCAAAAAGTCCTACCAAGATAATGGCACATTACGGTTTTTCACTAATATTCCCTTTAGCTGGCCTGGAGGAAATAATTTTAGAAAAACTGTCCAGCTAAATCCCATTTGTTCTGCATCTCAAAGGAGGATGAAGTAAATCTGTTCTGTCTCTCATTTGTCTAATAATACCTGATTGTCTTGGGACAATCTGTATTCAGCCTGACTCCTTCACCTGTAATTTACCCCAATTAGTTCACCTTGTCTCAGGTAATTACTAAGATTATAAATGCCTATGCAGTATCGAACCCCTGCCAGATATCTAAGCCAGGAAAGATCATGCAAAACCTCAGTAAGTCCATGATCATCAAAGCAGATAGGACTGGCAGCTTTATACACACAGTGTATAGAGTATATGTGTATACAGTACGCATATACAGTAGAGTATGGATCATGGGATGTCGAAACTTCTGTTTAATAATTTTGTAGGATATGAAGTGAGTGTTTGTTGCCTGGGATAGTAGAGGGTTGCTAAGAGGTCCCTCACTGAAAAAAGTTGTGGTTTATTGTTAGGGGTTTATTTCATTAACAGATGCTTAAACTACATTGGTATCAAACTGGCAGGTTTTTCTTCAAAGACTAGTAACTAGAATGTGGGTTTTTTTCTTTTTGCCCTTTTTTTTTTTTAACAAAGAAAGCAGGGGATAACAATTAGATGCTGTGAAATCTAGGTGCACACAGTAAGAAACTGTAGCCTTTGTAGTAATTTCATTGACGTACTTTGGTTGTCAGAGTTCTCAATAGCCCTGTTCCTCCCTCTCCTGACAGTGGCAAATTTAAAGTATTGATAGACACAGAAAGACAGAGTTTAATCTCCTTGTTTTCTCTTCACACTGAGGGCTTTCTTGGGTCCACTGCTGGAAGAAGGTACTTGCAATAAGTATCAACAAAATTCTGTTAAGGATTCAGGTACCACTGTTGATATGTTTAAAAATTTACTGTTTGGTGGTACTTTTCTCATGCTTGAATTTTTCTGAAGGTGGCATCCACTTGAAAAAAATTGGTAGACAAAAAAAAAATCAAGGAAAATGCTGGAGGGAGCAACATGACACATGCAAAAATGAACTGAAATTATCTCTGAACAGAGAGGTCTAGCTGGAGCTCAGGAAAGAAAGGAGAGTTTATCAACGTAATACGAAGAGGCAGCCAGCTCAGGAGGACAACAAGGATGTTGTGAGGTTATGCAGAGAGAAAATTAGAAGAGCAAAAGCACAGCTAAAATTTAATCTGTCTACTGCCATAAAAGACAATGAAAAATGTTTCTAAAAACATTCACACCAAAAGGAGGGCTAAAAACAATCTCCATCCTTAACTGGATGCTGTGGGGAAGCATAGTGACAAAGAATGCTTTCTTTGCCTCAGTCTTTAATACCAATTGCTCTCTGAGAACCAATCCCCTGAGCTGGAAGACAGGAAGAGGGAGCAGAATTAAGCCCCCATGATCCAAGAGGAAATGGTCAGCAACCTGCTACACCCCTTAGACACACACAAGTCTATGGGACTGGGTGGGATCAACCCATGGGCACTGTGGGAGCCGGCAGAAGAGCTTGCTGAGCCACGCTGCATAATTTACCAGCAGTTCAGGCTATCCTGGGAGGTCCCATTTGAATGGAGGTTGACAAATACTACACCCATCTTCAAGATGGATCAAAAGGTGAACTCAGGGAACTCCAGGCCTGTCAGCCTGAGTGGCAGGGAAAGAGGCACTTTCCCTCAGTGCCAAGGAAAGTCATGGAGCAGATCATGACAGGTGTCATCAAACAGCATGTGCAGGACAATGAGGCCCTGCCAGCAGGGGTTTATGAAAGGCAGGTGCTGCTCGACCAACAGGATCGCCTTCTGTGACGAGGCGACAAGCTTAGTGGATAAGGAAAAGGTTGCGTATGTTGTCTATCTGGACTTTGGTAAAGCCTTTGATGGCATTTTAGACAATATTCCCCTAGAGAAACTGGCTTTCCATGGCTTGGACAGACACACTGTTCACTGGGTAAAAAACCATCTGGAAGGCTGGGCCCAGAGAGTGGTGGTGGATGGAGTTACATCCAGCTGTAAGCTGGTCATCAGTGGTGGTCCCCAGGGCTCAGTACTGGGGCCAGTTCTGTTTTGTACTTTCACTGATGACCTGGACAACAGGATCAAGTGAATGGTTGGTCATTTTGCAGAGGATACCAAGTTGGGTAGGAGTGCTGATCTGCTGGAGGGTAGGAAGGCTCTGCAGAGTGGTCTGGACAGGCTGGATTGATGGGCCAAGGCCAGTGGTGTGGGGTTCAACAATGGCAAGTGCTGGATCCTGCCCTTGAGTCACAACAACCCCAGGCAGCATTCCAGGTTGGCAGAAGGCCAATGGCATCCTAGCCTGTACCAGCAATAGTGTGGCCAGCAGGACCAGGGCAGGGATTGTCCCCCTGTACTCGGCACTGGTGAGGCCACACCTTGAACTCTGTGTTCAGTTCTGGGCCCCTCACTACAAAAAAGATGTTGAGGTGCTGGAGCATGTCCAGAGAAGAGCAATGGAGCTGGTGAAGGGTCTGGAGCACAAGTCCTGTGAGGAATGGCTGATGGAGCTGAGGATGTTTAAGCCTGGAGAAAAGGAGGCTCAGGGGGACCTTATCACTGTCTACAAATGCCTGAAAGGAGGGTGTAGCCAGGTGGGAGCTGGCCTCTTGTCCCAGGCAACAAGAGACAGGACGTAAGAAAACAGCCTCAGGTTTACTTGGAGGAGGTTTAGATTGGAAATGAGCAAATATTTCATCAGAAGGGTTATCAAGCACTGAAACACGCTTCCCAGGGAAGAGGTTGAGTCAACAGCCCTTGCTGCAGTCAAAAGACATGCAGAGGTGGCATTTATGGACATGGTTTAGTGGTGGCCTCAGCAGTGTTAGGTTAATGGTTGAACTCAATGATTTTAAAGGTCTTTTCTTACCTATACACTTCTGTGAAAAATAATTCCTCATTCCTGCTTTTGACAGCTGTAAACTGAATGTCTTAACCTGAACTAATATACACTTATTAAAGAGGATGTGTTTTGGATTTTATCAGAACCTCAGAAAATTACCAAATAGTGGTTCTGCAATAGATCCTCATGAACTCCTGAATATAGGATCAATTGTCCTTCCAAATACATCTCATTTCATCAATATTTAAAATGCTCTTGCTTTTAAGGACTAATTACAGCAGCATTCCATAAGCTAACATGTTAAAACAATGTTATTTGATTTACAGATTTTTACAAGTAAAGTTCATTTTGGGTTGTGGACATGACTACTCACAAACCAACTTCACCTTCTCAATGTATAACACCAACATTTATACACTTAAAAGTAAACTAAAACATAGTGTCGTTATGTCATGGCAGCAATTACACTCATTTTTGTTCACCTAGTTCTCTTGATAACAACAAGGTGAAACCATGACATCAAAGAATTCCCTGTAAACTCATCACTGAAGGACCAGGGCACTTAATAGGACAAGTGCCTGGAAGGATGTTTACCATTTCAGGAGGTGTGTGCCCAGCTCTCCTGTAATCAGACCTCTTGACAGACTCAAAGCATGCCTCACTCTGCAATTATCTGGTTTTCTCCTTGCAATCAATATAATATGGTGGTATCAATCTGCCCCCAAACATGTATGCTGCAAAGCCTCCTGTTCTGCTGGGATTTTAATAAGGTAACATGGGAACAACTTCATCCAATGTTACACATATATGTATATAAGGCATATTGGCAGCCATGATATATACACAGAAACAAATAGATCTTCTAGCCATATACCATATATCTAGCAAAATGCTAAGATATGCCAGTGCAGATATATCCACTAGGTATCAACAGAAAAAGAAAAAAAAAAGGAACTATGGGACACTCTCCCTAAATGATCAGACCAAAGAACTGAAAAATTTCCTGATGCATAATCTATGAACTGACATCTGGCCTACTGGGTAGAACAGTACAGTCCTTGGTGCTGAGCTAGGGGCTGTTTGACAAGTTACAGAGCATTAATACTTCAAGAAGTGGCAGGTGGCACACATACATGCTGTCTGCTGGTATCAGTTACTCAGGACTGCAGTATATGCACTCCCTAGTTGAGTGCATGCATCGTTAAACTAACTCCTGAAGTTGTCATTTCACGTCCTTTAAGATATCATGTACTGTCCCCCTTACTGTAGTTCTCCCATGAATTACAAGAGGAATTTGTCCTGCTGTTGTTTCCAGGAAGAGATTGTACCCATATACTTCTTTACACCTCTTACACCTTCTGAGTTGAAGGAAAAGAGATTGGTTAACATACTGAACAGCTAACTCATAGGTTTACACCCTGTAATTGAGGAGTGATTAATCTAAGAAATCATGTATAACACCCAAGTAATAAATAATGTTGAAATTAAAAAATTTAAATATGTGTCTATAGCTAACACACTTAAAAACTCCCCACCTAATACATTTAGTAAATGCTAACACAAACGGAGTGAACTACACATGAGAAGAGAACAAAGTATACCCTGATTTGGTTGTTATTGAATGCAAACAGAGTTTCACGAAGCTTCAAGACTGAACTTTCCCTGCTCCCTATTTTCCTCCTTAAAAATAAATCCCTGTGTCTGAACATTGGAATTCTGGTCTATTGTGAGCTGAGCTGAAATTATGTAGTGGATTCAGCACATACTAGAAGAGCAAAAAGCTCCTGCTATCTTTGTGAGCTGGTTGAAAAGTGAAAACAGATTAGAAAAATAAGTTCTTCAACAGGCAGCAACATTGCTTTCAAACCAGATTTGATGAATAAGTCCTCCCAGCGGCACTAACACCTGATACGCACATTGCATGGATTAGTAAGTTTTAGTCTGAGAAGAAGAAAAAACACTTTTTTTCAGTTCCAGTAACTGCTACAGGTATATTATCTAATGAAAACACAAGATTTCTCCAAGGAATGTGAAATTCGTTTGGTGTTTCCATCAAACAATTATATGTTGTTCATGCTCTATCTGAGAAGCACTGAGGCATATCCAGACCTGATTACATTTATTCTTAGCTCCAGATCAGACTCCCCCACTAGGACAACAAGCAGTTCCTCATCTTTGCCTTACCAGATCCTTGATGCAGGCATTCACAAAAAGGGTTTCTAATAACAATATGGCCACATTTACTTACTATCTTGATCATCCTAAATCAGAATGTCTTTGATCACTAATGGAGCCTTTTGGAGTGTTTTGCATTAAAGGATAAATTTTCAGAGACATGTAAGAGAGATTTGCTGACTGACTTCTATTCAGACCACTGGGAGGTAAACAGCTCAATCCCCATACACTGATCTAAAATGCATCCTTTCAAATACCGTATTTTCAAAAGGTGCCAGACTTTTCAATAACTAAGAAGCTTCTAAGAACAACAGTATTGTTTCCACTGACATATCTGTCAGTTAATGCTACTTTCAAGAAAATATTAGGTCTGCAGAAAGCAGAAGAGCTCAGAGACTTTCACAGGAGAAAAATACGGAGCGTTCCTAGGAGCTGTTTTCCTTGAGCTGCAAAGCCGGTAGTCTCTGGCACCGCTGTGTAAGCCAGGCTCTTCCCCTCCACATACAGAACAGGACTAAGTGAAAAGTGGGCTTGCAACAAACAGCACTTCTGCATATCAGTGTTCCCTGGAGGCTCTAACTTTTAGAGATTATTAGTAGGCAGTACACCAAAAGTACTGGCTTAGCACAAAAAAGACTCAGAGGATCATGAAGGTAAACAAGGATTAGAGTCACACCATGAGAGAGATGTCAAAGGGCACTCAATGAACACCACAAAGCTTAACAGCCAATGTGTTCATTGCAAACGTGGAGGGAAACAGAAACCTTCTCCAATTGTGAATTTTGTTCGTATGTGCCGAGTGCACAATGGGGTCCTTAACAGTTATGAGAGACATGGTAGTTATGTAAGTGCATAAGGGAAATCAAAATCTCAGTTGCTTTTTGAAAATGTAATAAACTATACTACATATAGATAAACTACTATCTTCTCCCTGATGATTTTTATTATTAATAATGTAACCTCACAAACTAAATATCAGGAAGAGTAAATAAGTTTTTAGAACAGATTCTTGAGAGCTATTCTTCACATTACAGCAGAAGTTTTCTATTCTGCAAGGAATTTTTACAAGTTATCTCTAAGTGACAGAGAAGGATATATGGAATTCCCTCTTTCATATCCTTTATTAAATACATATTTCTTATTTAATTAAAAGATTTTCTAAGATTACTCTTGATTCATTTGGTCAAATGGCAAAGACTAATTAGAACAACCAAGGTTTGGAAATCCATTAGAAAATAATCATTCTCAGCAGTTAAAGTAAGAAACATGAACTGAATATTAAGATGTTATTTCCTCAAGGTCGTAAGAAGTAGTTCAAGAGGTTCCAACTCTCTAATTTAAAAAGAAAAACAATCAAATTCTAAAAAAAACCCCACCCAAAAACCAAAAACCAATAAAACAATCCGGAATGAATAAGAATCTGACAAAGTACTTACTACAATGTCTTCAGGAAAAGTATCCAGACTGAAGGAGCCATCATCAAACATGACTTCATAGAAAAGCTGAGATGTCACTCCTATGACTCTGCAACTATAGTATCGTGTATTTCTATGTTTCGTGATGACTGTCTGCCCAACTGTAATGGCTTTCTCACATGCTTTAGCTCTCTTGAAAAAAAGGAAGAATGCAAAAGAAAAAGTAAATTTAAAATACCAGCTTACTCATAAAAAATTTATCAGTGTAAAAACAGGGTTGATAACAGCTCACTACTCAATATTAAAACTTCAAATGAAATTAATTTAAGTCAATCATGATAACATAATTTCTTTTACATAGAAAATTTCTCCATTCTGTGGGAAAAAAAATGACATCTGAAGAATAGCAAATCACAGCATATTTTTGCAGCTGATGCCTTAAAACTATTCTGCATTACATCAATAATACACAATTAGAAAAATCTGTAATTTTTATTTGTAATATAATTTGTAGAATTTTCCTGAAAGATGTTAAGATGTAATGAACGAAGAGTATGGTCTTGATTTTTTTTTAAATGATGGGATTTTGAAGTACTAGATTTCTGTATGAGTCTACATAATAGAATGAAATTTTGCCCAGTGAGATGCAATAACTAAATGTATATCCAGTTCTTGCCAGAGCTGTCTATAGCAGTGTATCTGAGGAACTTCTTAACCCATATTATGCAGAACTTGTACTTTAAAGCTTCAAACAGCACTGATCACTCTTCATCAGTTATTTACATAGTATATCAGTAACGATATTTTTTTTCACTTTTCACTTGTAATTCTCCAGAGCTAACTATATCAATCAGAAGACTAGCAGGGTTGTTAAACTATGCAAAAATCCTACATCAATTCTACATCTACTTGATGGATTCTACAAATATAAAAAGAATGGAACCTTGTAGGAAGGCAATCACTAAGAGGCTCACACTAAGCAGAGAACTACTACATCTCAGTTCCCAACCATTGTATCCCCATGAACCTTCTACTTTAAAAGCAACCTTCTTCACCAGGAAATACAAAATCAGTATCTTCTCATCCTAGTAACACACAGAAGGCACTTCTTTCTTATGAGCTTGACTATTCAGTATCTCACAAAGGTCAATTTTTTTATGCAAAGGTGAGCTATTGTGAGTTTGGCTACACTTGAACAGTTGAACATTTCTAGTTATGTAAGGTGCATGTGCACTGGAATATCGAAGGATGAAGTATTTTTTAATAGAAATGTTTATATAAACTGTAAAAGAATACTTTTATACACAATCCACACTAAAGTAATCATCAAATTTCCTACCACTGCTTTTGAAACCTTCAAAGGCAGTGAATTCTTCAGTCAATATAATAGCCTTAAAATTGTCTTATGAAAATCTGGAAAATCCTACAGCTGTAGGATTTTTATCAGTAGAATTGAAGAGAATAAAGAACAGCATCAGTTCTTTTAGTTTGATTCCAAGTATCAGCAGTAATGTGAATGCTTTAAGGTAAGAGGAAAAACCCACCCTAAACTTGAAGACTTCTGTTTTTGCATTGACTTCTTGTCACTACTGGGCTTTTTTCTTGGACCCATTTATGGGATTTATAATTTTTAAACCTCTCTGCTCCTGAAAACTAAGGGCATACCAAGTACAAATGTTCTGTGCCATTTTTATAGCCAGTGCACTAAATCTCTGTGTGTCAGAGCTCTGCCTGTCACAGACATTTGGAGGATTTAGTTGAGGTCACCTCAGATAGTAAAACTCAGTGATGTTCCTAAAGCATTTCCAAGTGTACCTAGAAGTAATGTTCTGGGAATATTCACAAATTATTTAACCATTACATGTATAATAAAATAATTTCTTCCTCATTTTAACTGTCTATATTTAGACTAAATATAAAACTACCTAAAAATTAACTACCTAAATAGCAATTGACTGATATTATCATTGGAGAAATAAAATGTCCATAAGCATGATTTATCTAATCTTCAAACATATGTAAATATACATGTTAATTTACCTATCAATTTTTTATTTTATCCTATTCAGCTTTTGGTAGGGGCAGAGGAGGATCAGATGTAAACTAGAGACTATTAATTGATTTATTTCTATGAGATAATAGAAAAAGTATTATACTATAGAAACCCATGGAGATATTGCTCTATTAAATGGTTTAAATCTTCTCTGGAAGATGTAACTCCTCAGAGAAGATGGAGTGCAAATTATAATATTTTAAGAGAAAATACAGATTCATTTAATGATAAAATTTTCAGAGAAGGAATGCCATTTCTCACTAGAAAAAGTAATAAAACCCAGAAATGCATTCTAGCTCAAGGAGAAGATTATTTCTTAGTATGTTATCTTCATAGGATTCTTAATTTATTTCTCAGAAAAACATATTCACAAGTACACTCTGTAATTGATTGCATGTCCCAGAAAACATTTCCTGACAGAAAATCTTAAGAATTTATTGATGTTAAGAATGTCATTTTTGATCAGAAAGGACAGCTGTTATTTAAGGGAGTCTATCAGATTAAAGAAACAGCTGTGGTAGTTACCAGATTATTGAGAAAGCAGTGGTTTAAAAAGCATGATTTTCTTTAATGGTACCAAAGCCAAGAGTGAACTAAGATAGTGGCAGAAATACAGAAAACAACCAGATACAAAGAAAAAAACCCTAATCTCCCCTTCTGTGTGCAAACTTCAAAAAGATAAAAGGGAAAGTTACTTTCTCCTTCATTTTCTGTATGGCAGGAAACAAAAACCTTAAATACATAAACTATGTGAATATGAATTCATAATAACTATCATGAAATAGGTATCTGATGTACATCTAAATACCTAGAAACTTTCCCAGGCTACAGTTTTTAATGGAGGATCCTAAAAGATCTGAAACTTAATTCTGTTCAGGAACATAACTCTGATGTCATCGTTTACTCCTTGGAATTCCAATTTAGGCACAGAAATTACTCATGACATTTCAAAAATAATCCAGCTCATGGTTTTTGTATAACATGACCTTCTGAAGGCATGGCTTAGTCTTTCTGAGATGTTCGGGGGCTGGCAGTAGTTAGCAGACAGTGGCAAACAACGACACTGCGTCACTACGGTGCTCAACAGAAAAAGGATCTACGGCTTCCATTGTACAGCATCCCTTCATTCCCTGCGTGCTACAGAGGTTAAGAACTGGCCAGTAATAGTAGAAGGCAATTTTAAATAGCTCCAAAACAGCAACAGCAGGTATTTGCATTTCCTGTCTTTGCCTCTTCTAAAAGATCGTTATTCTTTCAAATGTTACTGGGGCTGTCTAGATAGCCCCTTGTGTTCACAATTTCTAAATTGAACAGCTGAGAGTATAGGTTTGTCTCCAGCTGGCTTTCTCTGATCCACAAGGCTGTCTTTGCTAATCTTATATGGATCTTTTGGGTTTGTTTTGTTTTTCTGTTAGAAGAGTTCCATACAACTTCTTTTTCTCATTTTCTTGTGTATGAACGAGTTCCTTTAATCAAAACAAATCCATCTGCAGCACCTATTCTCAACTGTACTTCCAAGTGTTCTTGGAGTTTTGATGACTAAAATGTGTGAGGGATATGTTTCATGCTCAGAAACAAGCATAGTCAAACAGAAAAAATAAAGAACCCCCAAACCACAACCTGTAAGTAGCAAATCACAGAGCCTTCCTTGTATATTGACAGTCTAATTTACATAAAAAATAACATAGGCAATGACAGCAATAACCCAAAACACTCTGTATAAAAAAGTCGTTCTGCTTGCAAATTTTTGTGTTCTTTCTAAAGCTGTAGCTTCAGCAAATAAAAGAGGCATGTTTAGTTTTGAGTCCACGAACATGCAAAGAACGTATTTTTGAAAAGTCATATGAACATTTTAGAAGTCCAGCTCTTAGTATTTCTATATTTACTTCATTTGGCAGCACCAGATGAATTCAACGATTATTGCTTTCCCTTTTGATTTTCTCTTTGACGATTTTTTCTCAGAAGACCCCACCAGTGTTTTCAATGACTGACACTGAAAATGTACTCCAAAATACTGAAGACAAAACAGAACCTGATCCCAGTGAAAAAGACTTATTGGAAGTATGTTGACGAAAAATTTTGCTCGAGTTCACAGCCGTAAATAAGCTGGATGCACACTCTACTTCATCACTACAATAAGCCCTTGCCTGAGGTGTAGAGATACACTAATAATATTTATCTGTTTAGGTAAGCCTTTTTTGTTGAGGACCCTCATGGATTTACATATTAAAATACCACTATAGGTGTATGCCACAATTTTTCCTAGTACCCAGAAGTCATTCTTTGATTGTTGAGCTTTTGGGTTTTTATTTTTTTTTTTAAACTTGAAGAAAACATCAAACACAGGTAGTCACTGAGCATTTTCACAATACTTAAAGACTATATTAATGAAAAATCACACAATTTAAAATTTTCTTTTCCTTAAAATTAGGAGAAGTGATAGTGTCCTTGCTTTATGAACAATGCTTTCTGCTAAATACCAGAAGAGATTTTTTACATACTGACAAGACAATCTATTTGACTCCTGTAAAAATTTGCTAAGTGAGTATAATATTTCAGTCTGGATGATTCCCTGTTCTGCTTCTTAGCAAGGAAACTAAAACAACAGGCAAAAAAACCCCCAGTTGATTGGAAGATACATTGCTATGCCTAATGGTGAAGAGCAATGTTATTTCTGCATGAAGAAATAGCTAATAGCTAAGAAAAGCATAACAAGAAAACCAATGATGAAAAAACTTCCAAAGGCTTAAAGATGTGATTAGATTAATTATCCAAAAGACAGAGTATAAAACCAAGCATTTAAAAACATATGGCAATCTCAGTTGTCTCAGGAGTAAGCTAACAATTTTACAGAAGAAGATTCTTTAACAAAGTATCTTTCCAAGTTTTGGCCCAATTGAAAACACAAAAGCATAATTTTTGTTTCTTTTCTGCAAACCTGACTGTCAGCTGAGCCATGGAAAATAAAAAGGTAATAATACTGAATCTTTTCAAAAAGGTTAGTGCTGGATTTCAGGAAAGGATGTAATAGTCTCATTCCAAGATACTTCCAATGTCCTTCACACAACCTCTTAAACAATATCCACATAAAATCCTGTTTTTCTCCAGAGTTGATGGGGTTTCTTTTCTTCTAATATAGGTCAAGAAAATCAATAAGAAAGCATGGAATATATGGGACTGATGCAAATCCCACAACCTAGAATATAAAGACTTTTTCCAAAAAGATACTAGAAAACATTTGGGAAATGTTGGCCCTATTTTTACTGGCCATGAATTTAATCCAGTAATTTTCAGCTAATGATAAAGTTTTCAAAAAACCCTAAGGAGAGTATCTTAAGTTTCCTGTACAGATAGAGCTTTGTTTGTTTTTAAAACCAGACTAATTTTCTTGGAAAATGTTTGAAGAAATTAAAACCATATAAAGTGTACTGGTTTAACATGTTCATTCATTTTGGAATACCAAAATAGTATAAAGGTTAACAATTCTATGGAAATTTTAAACAGGGATAAACAATATGCCTCCCTTTTTAAGAACCGCCTGCCGACTGAACACTCAGGACTGATTACTCTAGTTAGGAGGCATTACAATTTAGTACATTTGAAAGAAAATCCTACTCTTCAGTCGTCTTGTTAAGTCTTGTCATTAAGACCAACGATTCACTGACAAGCTCTTGAAAGAACAACATCTATTATACAGCCATTACCTGGGTTCATGTCTTTCATTTCTAATGTATAAAGGAGAAAAAAAATGTGGAACTTGACTAACTTACCAAGCTCTTTCTTTAATAAGACTATGTTAAGTCTTCTAGCTTGCTAGGAATCAAAATACAGCTTTAAAAGCCCAAGATGAATGGCAAGAGTTCTCTCTTAACTGAGATACTAACCATTTATTCAAGTAAAAGACATTAAACTAATTCTTCATTGTGTCTCATCTAAAATTAAAGGCTCCTCCTCAGCACAGAATAGAATTAAAAAGGCAGTCTTAATATGAATTTTTATGGCATGCCAGTGTTAGTTTGCCAGATGACAGAATAATTATAATTGGATATTTTCAAGAGACTCTTTGGCTGCAGAACAAAGATTTTACACATACACCACATCCATTATCTCACAGGATCTCTCAGTATTTGCAAGATACTGTGATCTGGGTATTTATAATACACTTCAGGTTAACAAAACAGAGAACTCAGAGATTTGTTCTGGCTGTCAAAACAATATACTCAACAAGGACTTTAAATGCAAAAATGTGTTAGGCATATTTGGTATCACTTCTCCCAGGTAACAGCATAAGGAAAAACTTTCAAGGTGCAATTGCTAAGCATGAAAATATGACAGAGAGAACTATTGTAATACATAGTGTGGATCCTCTCCTCCATTTTCTCTGGAAACATACTATAATTCTGCAATTCCATTTTTTACCAAGTAAGAAAACATATTCCTTACCACATTTTGGTTGATCTTGTGCCTGAAACATGTGATGTAGACAACATATGGCCAGTCATCAGGTTCCATCAGCACTCCTGCAGCATGGGCACAGGTAACATGGAAGGATGCTGGGCAGCGTCCATATGAACACTGAATGCAGGCACCAGAGATTTTCTTAACTCTCTGCCTGCAGAAGATACACTTCTGTAGGAGCAAAATAAACAGAATATTTTCTGTATTACTCCAACTTCACTGACTCCTGCAAGTAACTCAGACTGAAAAGTTATTTGTGGTCCAGTGATTACATTTTTTACCTTACAATATGCACAGCAAAAGGAACAGCATTTATTAATTACAAGGAACTTAGTAGTATGATAATTAACACATAGCATTTTTCCCTTTTTATGTAAATGTGAAGATAATCTGTTCCAATGCTATAGCAAGAAAACAGATAGATAGATAAATAGATAGATATTTAGAAGTTTAATTTTAAATTCCATACTCTGAAAATTAACCAACTCCCCCTAAAACTGGTAAATCAAAAAACCTATACATGATTTGATAAAAAACAATAGCAAGACTCAAAAATAAAGAGAATAGGCACACTGAAATGTAGGGCTAAACAGGACTTCCATATATCATATAACTTAGTTCCCTACTATAAAGCTGGACTAAATATACATGTAGACAGTCTTTGTAAAATGGGTAATTTAACACATTCAGGAAACTGTTTCTACAACATCCTCAGATAGCCTGTTAGAGTGGATAAATCTAAGTCAGAGATGTTTTCTTTATCTCAAGCCTTTGCATAATGCTACACCTGAAGGCTGTTCCTAAGACCAGTTTTATTTTTTAGCCTGGTTTTCATTGGTTGAGTATTTAATATAATGTCAATACAGTAGGCTGTATTTCCTCATGTCATGCACTCAAACATCATGTCAACAGCCTTACTGGTATCAAGACACACTGGTTTCTTTCCTTTTGACAAAATGAAGACCACGTTAAAATAATGTCACTGTTTTCTAAGTGACACAATTAAGGAGCCAATAGGAAAAGAAGACGAAGATATATAAGCTAGGTTAACCAAGTACGGGGAGTAAGTTCTAATATACCAAAAAAGACAACACAAATGATCTGTACCTTGCCACCATAAGGGATTAACAAGCACACTAGATAGAATAATTATTTCACTAACTTCTATGGACAACTGTTTTATATCACATATGAGAACTATCCTCTGATAGCCCTCAACACAGCTAACAAAAATGCAAATGTTATTGATGATCACAAAATTATCTCAGCTATTATAAATAGAGTTTATGCAGTGACACAAAACAATGAATTCAGTAAAACATACTCTTGAAATATTGCTTACTTCCATTTGTTCTAGATTTCCTGCCCACCAATTTGTTAAACACACTCATCTGCCTATGTTGAGAACACAAGTAAAAATAATTTTGATGTGGTTTTGCTGCATGATTAATAATTCAAAGTATTTACTATTAAGTCACATCTAATTCTTATTCACAGGTGACCAGAGAACTTTGTTCTCCCTTGTTTATTGATTTTCATACTCTGCATAAAACTGGCAGAAATTTAATTGTATAATTCAGCACTTAAATAGTTTCAATGACTTCTGGCACACAGTTTGTGACAGAAATAATACTTTTGGTAAGGGCTAGCCCTGTCACGCTCACTGGTTCTAGTTCCTGTATCATCCTGAATGTGAAATACTCTTCAAGTTCTGCTTTCATGTTCACCCTTTGAAAGCAAACTGGCTGCATGGCTTTGCACAAGCAGAAATTAAGAGTAGTGCCTAGCATCTGAACTTAGTGAAAGATTTTAGCTATCATTCACTAAAAGGACCAGAATTCAGTTCACTCTACTGTAGCACCATCAGGTTTGAAAGACTTGTAAGAGGTAAAGATGATTTTGCCATCAAAAGAAATGTTTCAGAGACTTTGCTCATGTGCTGACATCTTGTTGTGCGTTTGTATTCATGCGCATGAGGTAATTTTCAGGTAAGTGGAGTAACTGTTTTCCAAGGGAGCTTAAGGATTTCTTTTATATATACATATTCAGAATCTACTAAGTGGAAATTCCAGATAGATAATACAACTGAAATCTGGTGTGTGGAATGTCTAGACACTGAGTTCACACAAGTAACAGAGCTCCTCTTGAACGCTTTTTCATACAGATATACACATAAACTCACCAATCAGATTATTGGAAGAAGAAAGACCGAAGCACTTATGAGTATTAAAAAAACCCAAACCAAACAAAAAAAAACCCCAACCAACCAAAAACCCAACCAACCAAACAAAAATCCCCAAAACCAAGACCACACACAAAAAAATCACACATGTGTCCTGAAATAAACATCCCAAAAATGCAGTTCAAACAAAATGTAGAGAATGAGGAAAAGGAAATAATTAAAGTACAGCTCAACTAGCATTAACTGAAGAAATTGTAATGTTACAGTAGGAAACGCTGGTCCCCCTTAATTACTAGTTGCACATGCGCAAGGAGCAAATATGTAAACATTACAATGAGGTTGTAAGTTTCTCCTGCATCTTACCAAAGTATTATAAAAACTTGGGAGATGCAAGAATCTAAAACTACACTATGTGAGTAATGCTTCAGAAAAATAGATGAACTTACAACTCAATTTATGTACAAATGTTCTTCTATATTAATATTTTAAGGTTAATTACCTTCCAGAAGCAGAAAATCTGAGGAAAATAAAAGCCATATGAGGACAGCAAGAAATGCTGAAAGGGAAGCTGGAAATGTAGTCAGGAAAACTGAAAATGGGACACATTAAATGGTAAGGCCAAATCCTCGGAAATTAGAATAAAACTTCATCCCTCCCTGTAAGAGAGGCTGACTTCTCTGTTCTCTTCCAGCACAGGTTAACTTAATGAGAACATGTCTGACAATCTGGCATAGTGTGAGCAAACCCTTCTCACAGTGTTTTTCAGAGTTTCAACTTGAAACTACTGAAAATAATTAATTAAAAAACAAGCTGTCCAATTACTATTGACTATAATCTTATTTCAGTCACATTGGTGTTAAATTAGTGTAACTCTGATGAGAAGTAAAGTTGCTTCAAATTTACTCTCATATAAAAGGAACACTGCTTGGCAATATGTATTTCTGTAATTGCAAACTTAAGTTTGCATGATGAAAGTCAAAAAATTCCTATTTTAAGCATGCAATAAATCTATCTCACTGCCAAATACAAGGAAGGTAATTGTTACACCAGTTAACTCCAAAACCACATTAATCTTTTGTGTTACATTCATACACTCTTCAGGTATCAAAAAGATTAAGAACATGGATATTAACGGGAAGAAAAATATTACTGTGCATGCAGGAAAAGAAAAAAACATCCTATTTCTCCCTGTCCTTAAGGAATACCAGAAAAACTATGAAAACCACTTCTTTCAAGAATGCAGGAAAAGAATCAAGCCTTGCAAATAAAGAAATATGTTTCTTATTTTATGTAAGATGCTGTGTCCTTTGTACAAGCATGACACTGAGAAGGATATTGCAGATGTATCTCAGCTTTACAGTGACTCTAAAACCAAGGCATGAATTTTGAAAAGTACACACAGAAGTCTGGTATACAAGCAAACGACAGCTTGCATAACTGTATCAGGCAACATAGCCCAATTCAGACATAAGACAAAAAGCTCCTTCATATTTGAAACTATACATCGAATAGTCAATCCACTCTAATTGATAAATAAAACCAGAACACATAGAATAAAAGCAGAACAAGCTATATAAAAACTGTTTTGCACAGACTTTTGTAGCTGAACTACATAGCAAACTATATATTAGCTATAGGTAGTAAATTGAATTCTCCTGTGTCTGGCCCATACTGGCAATTCTTCCCCTCCCCAGCTTGTGAAAAATAACGTATTTCTCATACTCTCACTTGGGCTTTTACAACATATGAATCTAAGTATTTTTTCAACTTTTTTTCATATGTTAATATTATTTATTATAGTATGGTGATACATGAAAAAAAAAGTGGAGGATGATGCCAATGTACAAAAACCAGAAAATTAAAACAACCCCACTGAAAGCAACCAAAGGAAAAAGGCATTAGAACCTCAAGAGACGAAAGGGAACTACTGGCTGTGAAGACTGAGGTTTCGCTCTCCCCCCAGCTCTTCCCTGAAGTCTGACTTTCATAAGTTTGTAAAATGAAGGAATCGTATAGAATGGAACCAATCACAAACTATTCCTGCAAAAGAAAAAGTCTAAACACCTCTCTGTCAGGGCAAACCTTGTATTTAGGTATGTAAGTTTGCTACTTGTAAAATGAACAAACTTGACATACCATTTTCTAAAATACATTTTTTCTAAACACATTTTCTAAAATACAATAATGCTAATTCAATGCCCAAATGACAGTTTTTCAGTGACTTGAAACTACAGCTGTTCCTACAAGCTAAAGCAATTCTAGACAGCTAGGAAGAATGTAATTTTGATTTAATGATTGCTAGATATTAGTGCAAAGCAGAGACGAAGGGGAAAGTATCTGAGGATCAATCTTAATCAGAAATCCAGATGCAAAATGAATTGGGAGAATAAATAAAATTGTTTATATAACTGGAGATTAAAAATATAGGGCAGAACAATGTACTGCAATTTTCTAGATTGTGAAATGACCTCTTTTTGTCCTCCAAAAGAAAAATATTCTGCTGCAAATGAATTTCATCATCACAGAATAGCTCTTTAATGTTAATAGTCTGCAAATCTATAAACAGAATGGATTTTAAAAAATGAGTCCGGGGAAACCAGATGTCAGCATTTTGCAAAAGACAGCCCACTGCTAACTTTTATAATAATTTTTATGCATCCTTCTTTAAAGATTTAGAAATTGCTTCCCTCAAAAGGAGTGGTATTTACAAATAAAATTCCACTTCCTAAAAGGATCATGAATTAATCACAGTAGCAGTGCTTTCTGATGGAAGGATTTATGAAAATAAGCACAAGCTGAGGTCGCAGCAAAAAGCCAGGGATGGATTTTAGGAAACAATTTTGAGTATTGATTTCTCCCAAAATTATCTCTATGCCTTGTCAATCAGAATGACTTAAGTAAAGGAGTTCACTGTAGTAAAGCATTAAATGCTACAAAAAGAAGCTATTTCAAGAGAGTCTCTAAAAATTATTAGATTTCCGAATATTACTAAAACTCATCCCATAAGAGTTCTGCTGCTTCTGCTGCAGTTGGTTAGTAACTACTAGTCAGTAAATGATTTGTATATTCTCATTCTCTTTTATATATTTGCGGGTTTTTTGCCTTCTATGTATCATTTGAAATATTAAGACAGAGACACTATTGTAAAATTAAGAAAATTAATGAAAAATCACGGGTTTTTTTTTTTCTCTAATGTCTGCTTTATCATATCTTCACTTTGTAATTAATCTACTTTGCTTCAGAATTTGTATTACCAGACAAGGAATATTTCTATTATGTACGACCACACTCTAGATATGAAAAGTCACCCCCTGTAAGCAATAGAACCCATAGATACCAATAGATTTTTAACAGAGCAAAGACTTTACAGAGAATATTGACAGAAGGAGCTTCACCAATTTATCAACTGTTATAACTTGAAACTTACAGTATAAAATGCACAGTGAAACTAATCTTTTCCTTTTCCATTCCAAAGCCAGAACATGGAATAAAAGTGAGAAAAGATTACAGTAAGGGCTGGTAGCAAGGTCCTGGCACAAAGGTTTGTTAACGACGCACAACGCACTCAGAAGATGCATAGTGTGAAGACATTTGACACATTATCTGCAGACCAGTGAGCGCATGTTGTCTGCACAACCATCTTTTAGAATACAAAGTCAGCACTTAATTTTGGCAGAGAGCACGGTGTGTTTCTATGGAAACAAACTCATTAGTGTTTTTACATTTTACGTTTCCTTTTATTCCTGATTAACTTAAACTGAGATGAGTATTTGAGCTATGAAACTGACAGAGCTTAGAATCAGAACATGTGAAGAAAGTTTGTTAGATGATCTATTCCATTGTTCAGCACATTTAGGCAATTATATAAAATTAACTAGGAATATTGTTAAAGAAATTATCAAGAGACTACTGGCATCACTCTGGTATTTCGAACATAACAACCAGTACCTCAGGGGGAAAAGCCCTAGTGCTTGTAGAAAAGGATTTGTAATTTTTTACTATTCAGTAAGTCTGCCTATAGGATGGGGATATGGCAAATTAAAGACGGCAGACATTATCTAGATGGAGGCAAAATTCTTTTAGTTGTAAATTTCAGCAGAGAAGTAAACATAACACTTATGCATCAGTAGCAATTAGAAACAGTAATCCTATTCTCTAATAACTCTGTGGTAATGTAGTTTTGGGTCTACTCTCAATGAGTGAACTTGTAAATTGTTTAATTTTGAATTAAACATGAGAAGATATTGAAATCATGCCACATACACATATTGATTTAAAACACAATTTTAACAGCTGATAAAAATCTACCAGGACTTGCCAAAATCACATATAAATACAGTATCTATCTACTATTTCAGTCAAACTGTTAAGGTACTAATAGCTTCTAATTAGTAGGAAAGACAAAAATACAGTGCAGAGTTAAGAAAAATCGTGTTTCTCCTGAAGTGTGGATTGTGTGATTGCAATGAAAGAGTCATAGAACTGTAGGTTAAAAGAAAAATAATCAAAGAAAACAAAACACTTGGTGAAGAAGTACTTATTTTGAAAGTGCATGAAAGGGTTTGTGCTCCTCTGATACGCTATGCAGTCTCAGTAGCTGGTAAAACAAGTGTTGTGAGGCAAAAGTAAGAAATAAAATGCCCTGTTAGGCCTTCAGCTGTGGTCTGTACAGTGGTACTTGCAATCACCATATCTATGACTATGCCATATGCTGGGAAATAAACTGCTGTATATTTATTTTCAGTTTTCTTGAAGTTCTCAACTTCGTAACCACATTTCAACACCAAGCACTGCTAAGTCCCTACTTTTTTTGGGCTAGAACAATACCATTAGCATTCTATACTGTCAGAGATACTCTGAAAGTATTGAGAAGTCTCTAATCTTACCATAGAGACCTACTGATAAAAATACCATATAAACATATCTCTACTATCTCCTCAGTTTTATTTACAAGTACTAAAAGGAAAACATTCAATCACCAACATCTTTAAAAAGAAGAATCCCTAAATACATAGGAAATATTCTGCTAGCACATATTCACTGAACACAAGAATAAACCCCCCTTTCTTCCAGATTCATCTACTCCAGGTGACACTGAGAATTTAGTCATCCTAACTCTTCTTTTACCCACTTCACATCCACCTGCTTTCAGAAATGATAATATGTGACTGTGAGCCCAAACTTTATAAGCAGACTCTCAAGATTTTATCTTAAATGTAGTTTTTACATAGTCTTTTTTTTTTAATACACATTTTTATTAGAGGACAAACCAAATCTTTTTCCCAGACAACGTTTCTTCCTCTGTAGCTTTGAGATGTTGCAGGTCTTCTTTTGTGGGTTTTTTTTCCCCACAATTTTCACCTTCTAGTGTCCAGATTGTACTATAACAAACACACAGGCTTAAAAATACCTTTTTTAGAAGCACTGTGCCTGTTCTCAGTGCATCTTTCAGGCATCCTGAAGTGAACAAGAAATGATTGATGCTAGCATTGGAAGGGCAAAATTTCAAGAAGATTAATACAGGAGGTTGGAAAGAATATCCTTTTCTTTATTCTTCAGGAAGAAAGCCTTTTTATTAAAACTTTCCTTCAGATTTGCATAGACCAGTTTGAATAGATTTGCCATTTACACAAAGGCTAAAATATCTGACAAGCTGTGAAATGCCATTTAGGCTGAAAAGGTGATGAGGCATCATTTCACTGCCTCACTGCTGCAGCCTCCAGGCGTCCCATTATTATACTGTAACTGCACTTTTTCCAGCTGATTCCTACAGGCATTACTGGAATTTAAGGCAATGGTCAACTTCAGGTTCTTTTCTGCACTGCAGTCATTCAGTCACACAGTTCTAAACCCCAGTGTGCGGCACAGAGACAAAACAACTGTGTAAAACAAGGGCAAAACTATTCCAAAGAAGAATGGAGGTTAGTGGGGACCTGCGGAGCTTATGTAGACCAACACTGACAAAGCAGACATAAATCAGGTTGCATAAGGTCCATCCAGCTGACTTTTGAATATCTACAAAGACAAAGATCCCTCAACCTTGCTGGGCACCTGTTGGGAGTGTTCAACCATCAGCTTTCCATCAGCTTTCATAGCAAAAAACTCTTTTCACAACACTGGAATTTACCATGTTCTGATTTGTGTTCTTTGCCTCGCAAACTACCACCATGCACCTCCAGAAAGCATCCATCTCCCTCTTGCCTGTATCCTCTGATTACCTTGGTATAAACAGCAGTGAGATCTTTGCAAAAAGGTTTTGCAAAACTCTTTTCCAGGTTGAACTGACCCAGTTTCCTCAGTCCCTCTGTACACGTTCTGTACTCCAGACCTGACCATCCCAATGACCTTTCACTGAACTTGCTCCCATATGTCAATAAAAGACCAGGTGCTTTCTTAACAAAAGTCAAATAAAAGGGAAGGATGGATCAATACCTTGGGCCTGATGGGTACACTATTACAAGTCATGCCCCAGATGCAGTTGGTGCCCTGCTGCAAGAGCACACTGCTGATTCATGCTTAACTTCTCCATCATAATCCCCGCTGATTTTCCTGCAAAGCCAATCAAGCTAAATTCCTGTGGCAGACTTTGTATTATTCAATTCAAAAAGAGACAGACTCCCCATAAAATAGAGCATGGCTATACAAAGTAGTTAGAGAAGACATCTAGAATTTGCCAGCCCAGAAAAGCCTTTAACAGACAATGAATAGAGAACTTTAAGACACTGTATGGCCATTTCAGGCTCCAATTCTTCATGAGCTGCCGTTTAATGCAAAGCATTGCTCTGAGTAACATCATTATTTATACTTAGTACAGAAATCAGCACTGTTTCTACATAGTTTATTTTTTAATAATTGCCTTATGGTACTTCATATAAACACATACAAACACACATAAATTTGATATTCTAATAAGAGAGCAGTTAAAATTAGACTACCAAGATGCAGCACTGAAAGGATTATATTCTTAGCAATATCCTAAACACAATTTATGAAATGAAAAAAATGCAAAGACAGTTTTTATCAAAATAAAGGTACCACCATCTAATAAACTATCCTTTTGAGAACGGCTAGGCAGTATGGTAATATCCATAGACTAAAAATGTATTTCCATACAGACTCGAAAGAAAACAGTATTACTGAAGAGACAACCATACAGAATTTAAGACACGCAAGTTTAAATGCTCAGAAACAAGAATCTTGTCAAGCTCAAACAGAAACCTCTGATGACAAAAAAACCACACATATCAAAATTCCATCTACCTACTAGCATGACAGTAATGTGCTGCTTTGCGTCTTAAAAGATTAGAAGACAGGAATGGACTTCAGTATCGGTCCTCTGGGCAAGAAGGGGTCATGGCCAATTATGTAGGTGAAAGCACTTTGCCTCTGGGAAGGAAAATACTGTGCTAGTGAAGCACACTGAATGAGGGCACAGCTGCTTGTCAAGTTGTTCTCTGTTGAAGGGAAGCTGCTGTGGACAGAATACACTACAAGAAAATTAGGATAAGTAAAAACATTTAGTGTACTTATGTTACTGGCCATGAAATACCTGTGATCCCTACAGTAAATCAAGCAAATGTGAGTCATGCCATTCCCAGGTACTAACAATAGTATATAAACAACCAAGTGAGTCAAAAATAAAGGGCTATTTCAGAGTTAGAACTGTATGGGGTATTTTTTGTTTGGTGCGGGCTTCTTTTTTTCATTCTTGTTGTTTGGGGTTTTTTTGCTTGAGGATGAGGTCAAGGCACACAAAAGTTTAACATGCACTGTATCACAGAAAGTTTACTTTTCAGTTCTAAAAAGCTTGAGGGACTCCATAGCTTACAAAGAAAAGATTATTTCTGAAGCTTTCAGCCAAAAGTCAAAACCTGTTTTTCAGCAGAGTTAATGTTAACATTATATCTAACCAGAAAATACTGTCATTTGAACAGACAAAAGTGATAAGGCAGTACAGAAAACGTATGATATTCTTTCAGACAAATTAAAATATATTAAGTATAAGAAGTTTAAAAAATTCTACAATCTAAAATGAATCAGTTGTAGTATCTCAGAAACAGAAAGCTATTTCTAAATGTTTCCTTCATTTCTAAGTCCTGTGCTAACTTCACTAAGTAAATATTCAGAAGAATCACATGCAGAAGAGCGTGAGTCTTGCATTAGACTATTTAGCCATTATAAAAATTCCACAAATCATTGTTCTCTCTAGACTGAAACATACTGGTTGTTAATATACTTACTGGTTAAAATTATTATTGGCAAAAAATGCAGAAGCATTATATTTAAAATGGTTTTCCCCCCTCCATCTTTAATTTTTTTTCCTGTTACTTTCCTCAAGAGATTTAAAAAAAATAAATAAAAGAACAGTATGATGTCTTTATCGTGGACATTTAAGCAAATGACCTTTTGGTTAAGAAAGTATCATATAGTATCATCCTTCTTGCATGGAAGAAACCCAGAAGTATGTGAATGTAA
This sequence comes from Edolisoma coerulescens, assembly GCA_013397115.1. Taxonomy (NCBI): domain Eukaryota; kingdom Metazoa; phylum Chordata; class Aves; order Passeriformes; family Campephagidae; genus Edolisoma; species Edolisoma coerulescens. The sequence goes on from VWZW01003491.1 coordinate 101,517, forward strand.
GCATAGTTGCAAAGTGTTCCAAGTTTGCCATGGAAACAACATTCTTATTTCAAAATGTTACAACTGCTCACTGTGGACTATTGGCATGAAAGCTCCCAATCCAAGCTCATTGACAGCTTGTGGAGTGGACAGATGAGGCATGGAAAATATTTTAAATTAGTTCATTTATCTTGCTCAGACATGGGAAGAGATGGAGAATTTTTCATGTTTATAGAAAAAAAGCAGAGAGAGAGAAAGAGAGAGAGAAGGGGGAAGAGGTGAAGGGAGAAAAGGCAGGGGTAAAGTTGAGTAAAACGGTGGAGAAAAGGAAGGAAAAAAGGTAGAAGGGGATAAAAGTAGGATAAATGAGTGATGGGAAAGAGTGCAAAGGTAGAAAGGGAGGAAAAGGGGAAAGAAAGCACCTTTTTATATAAATTATTAAAAAAGCTACATTTCAGACATAATGTATTTTTTGTTTATTAGAAAATATACACCCCAACACTAGCCAAACTAACAGATGTTTTTAACTGGTTTTGATTTTATCTCCACAGTTTTCCGAGAAACAACACTGGCTTTTATTACTGTATCAAACGCATCCAGATTTAAATTGTTTTGTCCTAAGGACTCAGATTATAGATATTTTTCAAACATGCTTCAGAAACTCTGCCATACAGATTCAAGATGAAGAACACAATAGATTAAATATTGCCATGGATGCTATTGGAGCCCAAGACTCCAATAGATCCATAATATACATAATATTTCCATTATAAGGGAAACGGCTTAAAGCAAGGACTAATGTGCCAATGCCTCCTAAGAATATGATTCTGACAAATACAGACAAAGATGGGTTTCCTCCTGTTGCTACAAACTTGGATCACTCTATGGTTACACCTAGAAAGGCAGCCTAGTAAAAGAACCAAAAATGCCTGATGCATACAGGTCAAACTTCAGTGAGAAGCTCACAGGGAATCTTGCAACAAATAATGAAGTGCTTGGAAATGTATGTAAGAATATAGACTTATTTTATATCAGAATAATGAACAAATCTTACAAAGGTCTGCAATTACTGACTGTTTCTGCAGTATCAGTTCTAATTCCTTATATAAAGAGGCTTTGAAACCTATTTATTTGAACGTACCATATCATTCTAAAAGTAAACAGAAAAGTGAAACAATGCAGTTCAAAGAGAACTTGAACAAAAAGAAACGTGTGACTTGGTTATTTCCAACAGGGATACCACCAACAGATAACATTTGATTATATTTTGTACTGCTATTTCCTGTACACAACTCAAATTTTGACTCATGTAGAAATATATATGTCTAATGTTTATATTTGTAATTTATTCAGTATGTCTTCTCCTTTAACTAGCTTTTCAGACACAGTGATTAGGCTCGAAAGAAGTTAGATTTTCCTCATATCTTTATCTTCAATGTTTTTCATTTTCCAGTTTCCCGCTCTGGGAAATACTTCATATCCTTGATGGACATGGAATTGATTTGTTTAGTGTGAGTATTAGCAACGACTGTTATTGAAGGGCAAGCTGGTCTCTCTTCCACTGTGATGCCCAGTCCAATAAAACTGCATTACAAAAGGAAAATTTTTATAAGCTAATTACCTGTTCAGTGTGTTTACTGACTCATCTATTTGGTCTAACTGGACCCATTTAGCATGCAAACTATTTTGTTCAATTTTAAAATACCCTTTTTAGCACCCTTGCCATCTGGTTGCACACTTTTCTTTCCCAAAAAGCATAATCCATTTACCATTGCAAACAGAACTTCATTAAATCAGTAAGTACTAGCCTGGTCCACTGGCCCAGTTGTCCAGTTTTGAGAGCTTCTTTCCTTCTGCTTTTGCAGCACAAACATTTTCATTAATGCAGCACTCATTCACAGGGAAACAAACTCCTAAGTACAGATCTAATTTTAAAGGTAATTTTTAAAAATTCCCTACCAAAGGCTATCAGCAACAATACGTAGAAAAGTATGAAAGTCCAATACTTTAAATATCATACAACAGGAAGAACACGTAGCATACAGCCTGACTTTTGACACCAATATTCTAAACTTCTTTTTGACTAGTTAGATTTCTGGAAGATACTCTTTCTCTCCACAGAGTGCAACAAACTCCTTTGTTAATGGACCACTAAAAGATGCTTCATTGTGTCTTAATGGCATAATACATTATAAAAGTCAGATGAATAAAGGAATTACACCTCTTAATCTGAAGACATGTCATATAAAAAGCCATAGCTGATATTTTCAGAAAGAAATATAACAACAATTTGCAGACATAGCACTGCCAAGTAATTTGTGAATTTTTGAAAACTTGTCTATCATAGAAAAGATTTTTTATCACTTGTCCAGAATTCAGCTAAACCCTTTAATAAACTAGAGTCTGACTGGAACAACCAACACCAACTTTAACATGCCATTCATATGTCTAAGCAACTTCATAAATTTTTAGACCAGACATGTAAAATATTTCAAAGCACAACTTACTTGTTTCAGCTCCTAAATAATGCTAAGTTGACCCAGTATACTATGCTTGATCCCTAAAAACATTTTAAATGTTTATTCAGGAACTGATATAGCACAGAGAAGTTTTCACCCCATACATTGTCCATTTGCTAAACACAACCTAGTGACGCAGAAATCATGACTCTATATGAACTATCGTGAACTACTCTAGGCAATTTTGAGACTAGCCTGTATCAGTTTAATTAGTTTTGTTTTATTGAACTGAGATGGACAGAAGAAATGGTGCACTTTCATGTCTACTTATACATATATTTACTACAGTACACTCTGCACACTGAACTGATAGAGTTTACAAAGTGGTTTTCAAATGAGTTCCAGACACTTCGTAGCTTCTTTCATTTTGTTTAACATACTTCTGAAAGACCACATTCAAAGTCAGGATTCCCTGTACCATTTCCAGAGTTGTTTCTTAGCTAATTTTTATCTGTTACTTATTGTTTTCACTACTTCAGGTCATCTCAACCTGAACCTGTTTTACTCTATAAGCACAGACACAAGACCTTTTAAACTTGAGAAGATCTCTGCTTTTATTGAAGTTCCGCTCTCCATATTACTTTTCTATCAGCTATCAACAGCAATATGAGAAAAAAAAAATAATCATCTTCTTTTGACTCAATCATCTTCTTCTGACTTCTGTAATTTATCAGAGACACAAAAACCTCAAAAGTATCCGTTGAAGAAAAAGTGAAGACCTAAGTAAACCTTCTAAGAACTTTTTAACTAAAAGTTTAAAAAGCTACTATTTTTTAAAATATGTGACATTTTTCAATGGTACATGACCATATTTTAAATAAGCAATCTGGTCCTCTCAATTGTCAATAAAAATAAAATAAATATGACTGCACATGTGCAACAATCTTTTATCTATTCTTTATGTATAATTTAACAGTTTGAGTAGCTTCTTTGTCTTCAGCTGGGCTTTTCACAATTGACTTTCTGTTCTTTCCTTCAAATACCCCTAAGCCCCCCAAAAGATGGTAGAATACATAAGACAATGTATGAAAATATAATGTATTGAAGCTCTATACTCAGTGACTACCAAGACTGCTAAAGTAGTGGTAAATATCTAATCAAGTTCTCTCACTTAAATTGATACACCATACAGTAACCAAAAGCAAGCAATAAAAGCCTGGCTAGTACAAGAAACAGTCAATAATTAGAAAATATTGGAGGTGGGGAGAGGTATGTATGCTCTATGTTTATGCAAAGTTCAGTAGAATTTAATACAGTCTGTTCTCAGTGTTTAAGTAATTTCTATGTATGGTCAAGACTGTTCACAATTCTAATAGTCTTTGCATGACCTGTGGATTTCACAGTATTAATTAACAAAAAACAAAGGACAGAGACTCAAAAATTGTAATAATGTGCTTATTGTGGTTCCCATTAGTGAAAACACGACAGTATGTATTTCAGTGCTCTCACTAAAGCCATTTAAATTTCAAAACTGTAGAAATGTCGAGTTTAGAATAAGTATGATTCATCTTGCATTGGCTGGGCATTATTTCTGTTCCTTCTGCTTGCTGGAGACAAATTATACAGCTTGTCCATGATTAGGTACAATTTCCCCACGTTAATTTTTGCTTATTTTTCAATTCAGCAAACATAAGAAAAAACTAACGTAGCAAATACATCCGGTACAACCGCATATAACTTTTACAGCAGAAATTAAGACAGAATAGTTTCTCACTGAAAAAACAAACAAACAAACAAACAAACACCAGAAGTAATGAGCACGATAGAATTTAAATATTTTGGGGGGGGTTTATTCTCTTATTTTTCCAAGCTGCACGAGGAAGGAAATGCATGGAATTACATACCACTAAGTTACCACTCATTATGAAAGGATAATTAAAACTCTTCATACTTAGTTTAGCACTCACAGACATTTATTGCAGTGGAATCAGACTGCTCACTTGGTAAGAGAAGAGGATTTGTTCAAGAAAAGACATGTTTTAGTAAATACTTCTGGAAGATACAGCAGGCAGAAGAGAGGTCCCTAAATGCAACTTGGAAAGTTCTGAGGTGCTAACTGATTCAACCCCAGGCAAAGAAAGCAGCACACGTATCCTGCCTAAATGTTACAACAAGCAACAAAGCAGCAGCTGCCTTTTAGCAGTGCGCCAAGTGTTAGAGCAGGCATGTGAACTGTGAGTTTTGAAACGTGACATCGTGAATGTGCATTGCCTCATTCCAATGTGAGTTTTTCAATAAATTAACCCAACACATCTGAAACCTGACCCAGGACACTTGAGTTTCGCATGACAGAAAGATCTTCATCAGGGCAGGCTGCTGACCACAACATAGATTATTTCAATCACACGATTTCATGAGGTCTCTTCTGCTCACACTGACTCTGCCTTAGCACTTATTATTAATGTGTATGGCAAAATAATCAGGCCTTCATGTAATAAGCATGTACAACCTGAAACAGTTGATTTTGCCACAGTGTATGCTTTAAACCACATAGCAGGATAAACGATTTTTTTTAAAAATCCACACAGAAAGCTTGTTTTAAGTGTGGAGCTTCAAACAAGAGCAACCATTATTATTATTTTCAAGCTTGTCAATATGCAGAAACATAATAACTGATGATTAATATGACAAGGAGTACGGCAAAGAATAACTGACCCATGCTTAAAGCCAGGACAAAGTGAAAGATACTGAAAGATAAGATCAAAACTACCCGATAAAAATGGGTAACTATGACACATTCCTTAGAGGTGCTAGTTACCAGCAGTATAGACCCCAGAGGTCTTCAGGAAGACCTCTAAGGCAAAAATTCAGTTTTCATGTCCCTTCAGAACCATGCATTGAAACAAAAAGAATCTCTAAGTTTTAAAGAATAGCTCTAGAGAATTTAGAGTCACCCACTCATACTCCCAAAAGTTTGTTAATTAGAGAATCTGAAAATGCACACTCACCTACTTTCTACCTATCTGTTTTAATCTGCAATATTTCCATATTCCCTGCAAGTAATGCAAGATCCCAGGTGTCCATCTTTAACGCAGTGAGCCAGTGCATCTGCTCAAATGCATAATGCTGTTTTCTGCCACAGTAAATTTCCAGCAAAACATCTTTTCATGAAAACAGAGTGCTTTAAAAAGATATTGAAATAAAAGGAACATGCTGTTTTGCTTTGGCAGAGCTGAGAATATTTTAATTATCTATTGTATTTTCATGTTTCTTTTAATATGCTGCTGTCATTAATGAATAAAAATTTTGTACATTTTTCCCCATACTTTCCATTTGTTTTCCCAGAAAAATATTTTCAAACTTTGCCTCATGAAATGTCCCTGTAAATCCCCCCTGAAAACCAAAAAGGAGAATCAAGAAGTTCCTACATTTGATAAATCAGTCAGTTTTTCTATATATAAATTCCGTATATTTTCTATTCCACAGAGAGCAACTGATGGATTTCACTGATCGATAGACATAGCTTACTCAAACAGAATGCAGTAAGATATAAATGTATTAATATAAACTTATTTTACAAGATGATGCAGCTGTTTCCAGGAGAAAATGCACATAACAACCCACCCTAAATCCTATTTTTCCAATTATTTAGTACATAGGCCTAAATAGAGGATGTTAAAAGTCCTCTTATAGTCCATGTTTATGCAGGTCCTTATAAAACAAAGGAGTAAGAGAGGCATCACAAATACAATTTTGTTGTAAACTGTAAGTAGCTGAAGAACACACTTGGACACTGAGTTTGAAAGTATACACCTTTTCTCAGGTTTAGACTCAAACTGTGACAATTCAAGGCTCCTTTTAGTTATAGCAGTTTAAACACAATTTTTCATAATAATCAGAATTATTTTTAGAATATAAAACAAAATCCATGAATTATCTTTTGAACTTGTCAACAATTTTAAAAAGCAGGTTACAGATATCTCTGTAAAAAAACTTTAAATATTTACTAACAGCTGAGAAAATAGGTGAGGCCTGCACTATTTTATCTTTTGGCAACCTTCTTCTTGACAATGTTTTATGTAGCATGTGGTAAAGTGCTTTCGAAAAATAAAATTATCGTTCCAGCTTGAACCATGCCCTTTTTTCGCACATCCAAGAAAAGGGAAAAATTTCACAACAGCCAAGAAAATGAATATAATTGTCCCAAAAGATGTTTACTACTTTGTGAAATCTTTCCATTCATTGAAAGAAATGAAGCTTGTGTTGTGTTTTACTACAACTACACAAACATGTGGTTAAGTGCTGTTACTGTTAGCTGGGCAGTAGCTATCTGGGACATATCGTACAGGAACATGCATATTTCTAGTCTTTTTCTAGAATAATTGGTTTCTCTTTAGTGTGTTCAGAAGTACATCCCGACTGCTAATTATGAAGTAAGAACTGATACTGTTCCTCAGCCCAGAAATCAAGGCAATTTCTCCACACTCCTTTTAGGAAGATATTGTCAGGGTTTAACCCTGGCTGGCAACTAAGCACCAGGCAGCCACTCGCTCACTCCTCTCCTCACCCCAATGGGATTGGGGAGAAGAACCAGAAAAAAGGCAAAACACATGGGGTTCAGATAAGAACATTTAATAATTGAAACAAAGTAAAATATAATGATACTAATAATACTAATGATGATAATAACAACAATAATAACAATGGTAATGAAAAGGAGAGAGAAATATAAAACCCAAGAAAAAAAACTAACGCACAAGACAGTTTCTCACCACCCACTGACTGATGCCAAACAGCCATCAGCCCCTGTTCCAGATAATTCTCTCAGTTTATATACTGGGCATGACATTCCATGGTATTAATGGCCCTTTAGCCAGTTCAGGTCACCTGCCCTGGCCATGCTTCCTCACAGCTCCTTGCATACTTCCTCAACTGCTACGGGACACTAAAAAGTCCTATCGACATTATGCTCATACTAAACCCAAAACACAGCACTGCATCAGCTACTAGAAAGAAAATTAACTCTGTTCCAGCTGAAGTCAGGACAGATATAAAACAATGAAAGAACACAGATTTATTTGTGAAGAACATTACATGCAATTATTTTCAGCTAAAGCAATTAACACCTACAGAAATTATAAGCAGTAATGTAGAAAACTTTCAGTTGCGCTTTGCAAAGATAAATGCCTTAGCAATCAGTGGCAACCAACATACCCACATACCTAATAGCTACATAATCATACAAGTACAAACAAAGAGATGTGTCAATTCAAGGAGCAGTGGTTGGAAGAGGAAGGCTTTCATCTTTTCACAACTTCTCAGTGTATCAGTAAGGAGGAAGTATTAAATTACTCCTACATGTTGATTTGCTGCAGCATGTAGCTTGGCACGGCAAAACCAGGGAAGATACCTGGCTAAGGTACGGAATCATTGTCCCACTACTCCTTGAAAGAGTGAGTTTCATTTGAGGGCTGTACACACTTCAGCACTGCTACAGCTAGTACATTTCCTCCCTCCAAGAAGCAGGCACACGGTAGACCAAGGTAACACTTACCTCAGGTTTACCACCTGAGGAGGAAAGCACTAAGAAACTACATCTCTTCATGGCTGGGGCAGTTACAGGGTAGATAATTGTAAAGCTGTTCGTTTTAGTTATTGCTGAGGTCTTATTTCCCACCCTATGACAAGCTATTCCATCACAACTCTCTTCCTGATTCCTCTCCTCTTTTTCTTCCCTCCAAAGTATGAAAGACATACCTACTGTAAGTTATATCTTTCAAGAAGCATTAAGTATTTGACACAACATAAGATGATATTGACACAAGAGATCTCTGTTATAATGCAAATTACTCCCCTATTTGAATGTACTCCAGTTTGAGGAGCAAGGTTATTCAAAATTGGCTCTTCGTTGATTTAAAGTGCTACTGATTTGTAACATGAATTTCAGGAAAGCAGACTTTTGTACCACCGTGCCCCCCATAACTTAAATTTATTTTTCATGTTTGGATGGTGAGATAGCAGCAAAGCTGTTCCTAAGACTTGGTACAATAGGCTAAAACAGAATATTCTTTCTGCTTTATCATTATAAAATGTATGAAATTTGTTTAATATAAAAGACAATTCTTAGGGAAATCCAATAGCATTTTCTCACAGTGCTACCTTTAAAAACACTATCTTAATTCTTTTCTAAAATCATGCTATTGTAGCACCTCATAGGACATGAAATGCATGTGCCTTAAGAGATCTCGGATTTATTAAATAGGATAATTTTTATTACTAGTGATTACTAGTGATTTTGACTTCATGCCTAAGTTCCTAACTAGGATACTCTAACAGAACAAGAAGATAGAAATATTTTCAAAAATACTGTGATAAAGAACAAATGCAAAATGTAGCCATTAATATTTATAATCTTTTTTTAAAGGATCGGATGCATTTGATGGCTTGAAAAAACAATCTACCTTTTTATTTTCTTATCACAAATATGAAATCCAAAAGCTTCTTAAAATAAAGGAAGAATTTCACTATTGATAGTTCTGGAAAAAAGCTCAGCAGCAACTGTAAGGAATAACAGCGCAATAAAAATTGAGTAAGCACGTGAATGGAATATAAACCATATGTAAAGAGGTTCATGATCTTTGAAGTGCTAAATGCTACTGTTTCAAAGATCAGGGCTCCTACAGGTTTTAGGTAGTACATTTTTACTATTTGCATAAAGCAATGGCGACTGGGCAACTCCGAAAAAAACCCCAAAATAAAACAATTTGAGGACAAAAAGCTGCCATGGATAAAATACAGATTACATCTATATGATGCTACTGAAAATCATGAAAAAGACATATTGAAATGGAGTAACCAAAATTGAATATTGAAAGCATTCATCTTTAAAAAGCTATAAAAACATGGACAGGCAACATTCAGATGTTACAATTACGCTATATACTCAGGAACTAACCAACAACTTGTACATTCCATGATCTAGCTATGAGTGTCAGCATTATGGGACATGAGTCATGGTAACTTGGTTCTGCAAGACTTCTGGCTTAGTGGCATGAGGTTTTCTGCTGCCCTTGTGTCATTTTGGCTAAAGTACTTATCTGTGTTATAATACCAACAGTATAAGAAATTTATAGACATTTACATGAGTAACTTTTTTCTTCCCCCCAGGACATAGCAATGAAGCCTTTCTTAGAGAACATCTAAAGTTTATTCTTCAATATATGAAATTTTTAATGATAGTGCTCATCCAGGCTTCTACATTTTATAGAGGAAATACGATTGTGGCAAAGGTCTTTTAGCATCTTTTTCACATCAACAGAGCTTTTTAGTATTTTGAGCTTCCAGGGTGGCCGGAATGGTCTGGTATGCTCATCATGAAGATGCCTGAAAGCTAAGAAATGGATCTCTCTTGAGGTCAAAATTCAAAAAGGTTATTCCTAGCTGATGTGAGTCAAATTGTTAGTAAAAAAATACTCCTTCCAAATAAATTTTAAAGAAAAACTTTGGTAATGCTCACAGAACAATGTTACAACATATACTTTGTGTAGCATTTTGAAGGTAAATGCTCTGTGATAATTGCCAGTGTTTTCAGTAACACCAACATTGAAATATATTCTGTGTTTTACTCATGGTATGTTTTCTCTTTCTTATTTGAAACTATTTTTTCCTGCTACTTTTCCTTCTATTTTGTTGGGTTACTTTACAAATATAAACAATTAACAATTATGTAAAAGTGACAAGACTGTACAAATAATGAAATTCCATGGACTACCATGCAGTAATGGAGTGTGAAACACAGTTCTGTGACCATTACTAAAATGCTGGTGCATTGCAGGAAATGCAGTTTGCTTCAAGCTGGATGTTTTATTTGAAAAATAGAATGACCAGCAAATCTTAGTCTTCTTACTAAGTCAAAAATATGTCATAGAATCAGAGAATATTCTGAGTGAGAAGGGACCCTTGAGAATCATTCAGTCCAACTCCTGTGCAGGATACCCTAGGAATCACATCATGTGCCTGAGAGCATTGTCCAAACACTTCTTGAACTGTCAGGCTGGTGCTGTGACCACTTCCCTGCAGACTCTGTTCCAGTGCCCAGCCACCCGCTGGATGAAGAACCTTTTCCTGATATCCAACATAAACCTCCCCAGCTTGATGCCATTCCCTTAGGTCCTGTCACTGGTTACTAGATGCATATTTTTTTAAATGAATAATGTTCTGCAAATCCATCATCTGAGTTTCAAGTAAGTCAGAAGTCAGCAGCCTCAGTTTACAGAAGGCAATTAGGCTTTTTGTCCTCATCTGCTAATTGAAGCTGCATGACATGGTAATTCTCTTGTGGAATTATGAAATCTTAAGTACAAAAATTATCTACAGCTGTAATTCGTTTCCCTCATAATTCAGTAAGATAGGTTGCATAGATTCTTGAAGCTTAAAATTCTTCTGCATAATCTCTGCAGATTGCACATTCAATTCCATTGCAAAAACAAGAAAGTATAAGGATGTTCAAATTCAGGATTTCACACAACAGAACAAAAATAATTCAAATATTTTAGCATTTGCATGCAGATTATTTAAAAAATAGAAAATAGGTTTAGAACCATTCTGTAACAACTCTTGTAAAGCTTTAATACACATCTCATTCTATTTCCTGGCTGGCTGTGAAGGAGTGCCAGGTTTTCATTAGGATTCCAGCTGTATCCAGTATTGATTTACATCATCAAGGATAGTTTTGTCTTCTAGACAAAAGGCATGCAATTCTTAAGAATTATTCTCTTAATTCCCAGCAAATGTAACACAGCTATTATTCAACCAAATTATGCTTATTGTCATGGAGGTTTCGAAGATATCTTAGAGCTGCACAGACAGCTCAAACACATAGAACTGCATACCTCTCCAGCGACAGTCTCTACCATAATTGTCCTTTACATATCTGAAGAGATATTTTTTAAATTATTACTGGAATGTGACTGCTGCCTCACAGTTTACTTCACTGCATACATCAGTTTCAAAGTATGCCACTTTTTGGATTTGCATAAGCACTATGACAGAAGCTTGGAAAATACCCTGTCCTCAGTGGGTCAGGTGATTATAGCAAAGCAGCAACAGGCAACAGGAACTGAACTGTAGAGCAGTCTAGTCAGGGCTGAACAGAGATCTATCTTTTGTGGGATTCTCCTTCAGACTAGCTTGTCTGATCTCTGTTTTCTTCATTGATTTTTTTACTAATGTTTTACATTTAAATGTTACACATAGAAGGTTCTCAGTTTTTTACCAGTGAATTTTAAGGATTGTAAGAATTTTATGAATCTGGGAAAACTTTACTGTGCAAAATTGTAATTGCTGAAAACAGCAATCTCCACTTATTAGAATAATAATGATAATTTATACATAGATGGATATATATGAATCACTGATTGAATTATATTAGCAGATCATCTTTAGCTTTCTATTTAGTCTGAAGATAGAAATAGCATAATTATACCAGCTTTCAAGAGAGTGACAGAAATGTAAGAAAAAAAGAAATTTTATTTTCTGGTAAGTTTTAGTCATTTTACTATCATTGTTAAACCAAAAACCCAGTATTGAATTAAACAAAATGTACTGCATATGTGTCACCTATGGTACAATTTTCCATCCTTTTTTTTTTCTTTTTACGTCATTGGCTTGAGATATTTCATTTATAATATAAACCTAACTAACTTCTCTCTTAGAATACTATTAAATGCTCTTTTTCAATTTCACTCTGCATGTACAGATGATACCTCCTATAATGCTACTCTTGCTCTAAAGAAGCAATGCCCCCTATATCCTTCAGTCCCAAATAAACATCAATTAGAGCACAAAAATTTTCACAGATTCTTCAGAAAAGCTAGAGAAATTATTATTTTTTAAAATTTTATATTTGCTTTTAGTAAGGAGGAGGTTTTTCAGAAAAGATTTCACAAAAAGCAGATTTCCAAAAAGATTTCACTCTTTTGCCCCACCATATCTAATAAGACTACCACTGCAGCTTTTGAGATGAGATACAACTGCCAATGTGCTTTGTGTTGATTTAAGAAAAAAAAAAAAAAAAGTCAAACTCATTGTATTTTGAACACTTAGAGGTTTTGGCATTAAATATGGGTCAAAAATCACTAAACATATCAACAAGTGACACTCATTAAAACAAATCACACAAAATGGCACTCATATGATAACACGATGTGACAGTACTACTGCTTTCATAAATAAAGAACGAAAATTAAACTTTCACAGTAAAATATTTCACTAGGCTAGATTGCAAAGTTTGACATGGTTAATTCATCACTGTAGGAATCAGACAAAGCTCAGTCTGCTGTAGTCGGGAAGCTCATTATTTCATTAAAATTGCACTGTAGCTAGGATTCCAACATTCCTTTTATCAAAAATAATCATCCAAGAAGTTGAGCAGTAATTCTTAACCTCCTACACTAGAATTTGGTCTCCCATATAAATGAAGACTGAAAACAAGAAAGAAGTCATGGTCAATAAAACTGCATTGGTCTCAATGTGTACAGAAAGCAAAAGGATAGATCAAAAGAGTAGTTTACAATTTGTTCAGTAATCCAGAGCAGCAAAAGTGCTCTAAAAAATACTAATCAACCTTTTGCAATCACAACTAAAACTACAGGAAGGGTCAGTTTTGATATTCTGAATTAATTCTCTTTTGACTGCCTTTGGACTATGCTGTATGGCTTCACTGCCACACAGAAGAGCAGTAACAGGTAATAGTCCAAGGGCTGTACCAGGCTAGAAAGTTTCCTAGCCATGTGCTTAACCCAAACCCAAAAAAGGCAGCTAATTTTGCAAAGAGGAGGGCTGATCCAGCACAGGGGACTTTCTGTTCCCTTCAGAAGAGAGCCACCTACAACTATAACCTGTCTTTTCTTTCTCATGAAGATGGTCTTGATATGAGGTAGGCCCTTCTGACCTTGGAAACACCACTGGTATAGATGGACCATCATCTACATCATCAATTGACTAAGTTTTCACACCCAGAGATTCGTATCCAGGGACTAAGGCATCTAAAAAGGCAAGGTGGGCAAGAAGGAGGTTTGCCTGCCACCCCAACCATACGCTTGCCTCCACTAACGCTTTTAAAGTTACTGCCTTCTGTCTGGTAGTGGGAGGATATAGGATCTCCTTGATCTTGTTGGTTTTTTCTGGTGGCTTTTCCTGTTTCTGTCTCAGACTCCCTAATGCTCCTTAACCTTTTTACATCCTACCGAAACTCTGACACCAGACTGCACAGATACGTGCTTGGTCACACCTCACACCACGGCTCTCACTACTGCCAGCCACTTACTCGGCAAAGGCCCTGCAATGCTCCAGGGAAAATACTGAAAAACAAAGTTCAGCAAGAAGGAGTGCATGCATTTGCTACAGTTAACCAAGGACAAACTCAGGAGCCAGAACAGCCTGGAGAAAAGGAGACTCAGANNNNGATGATCTTGAAGGTCTCTTCCAACTTAATGATTCTGTATAACACCAAAGTAGCTTGGTGTACCACTCCAAGAGACACATACAACAAAGGATGGCATGACATGGAAGCGTAGACATAGTTTGTTGAAAACAATGCAGCTTATGAGAACTAAGACAAACAAATAACCCAAAATGGTGACTGAAAGCTGAACTTTGCTTCATTAACTCTACATAAACATTTTGCTACAGGCTGTCTTGAGAAGGAAGGAAATGAGGCCTTCTACAGGCACCACAAAGCAGCCTCAAAGTCACATGACTAACAAAGTCACATGTCACCCTACCCTGATATCTGCTGCAGAACTAGCACAGTGAAACACAAACAGCCCAGGAGGTTCTTGGAAAGCACTGATGACAATTTCCTGACATAGGTAGTGGAGGATCCCACAGTTAATGGTGCACTGCTCAACTCATACTAACAAGCAAGGAAGGCCTTGTTGGAGGTGTGAGAGTGTGGAATCCAGTACTGGATGAGGGGGAAGCAGGGCAACAAGTAAGT
>VWZW01003491.1:116157-145993 GCA_013397115.1 Edolisoma coerulescens
TGTGGCACTCAGTGCCATGGTTTAGCTGAGGTGTTAGGGCATGGGTTAGACTTGATGATCTTGAAGGTCTCTTCCAACTTAATGATTCTGTATAACACCAAAGTAGCTTGGTGTACCACTCCAAGAGACACATACAACAAAGGATGGCATGACATGGAAGCGTAGACATAGTTTGTTGAAAACAATGCAGCTTATGAGAACTAAGACAAACAAATAACCCAAAATGGTGACTGAAAGCTGAACTTTGCTTCATTAACTCTACATAAACATTTTGCTACAGGCTGTCTTGAGAAGGAAGGAAATGAGGCCTTCTACAGGCACCACAAAGCAGCCTCAAAGTCACATGACTAACAAAGTCACATGTCACCCTACCCTGATATCTGCTGCAGAACTAGCACAGTGAAACACAAACAGCCCAGGAGGTTCTTGGAAAGCACTGATGACAATTTCCTGACATAGGTAGTGGAGGATCCCACAGTTAATGGTGCACTGCTCAACTCATACTAACAAGCAAGGAAGGCCTTGTTGGAGGTGTGAGAGTGTGGAATCCAGTACTGGATGAGGGGGAAGCAGGGCAACAAGTAAGTTTACAACCATGGACTTCAGGAGAGCTAACTTTAGCTTCTTCAGAAATCTTCTTGGAAGAAGTCCATAGGAACAGGCTCTGCAGGGTAAAGAGGTCCAAAAGAGTTGGTTGATATTCAAGGGTCACTTCCTCCAGGCTCAAGAATGGTGCTTCCAAATGTGCAAGAAATCAGGCAAAGGGGAAAAGAGACCTGATGGATAAATAAAGAACTCCTCTCATTATCAAGGGTAAGCAGGAAACACACAGAGGCTGGAAGCAGGGTCAGGACACTTGGAACAAATTTAGAAAGCTTGTCAGAGTATGTAGAAAGGAGACAAGAAAAACAAAGGCCTATGTGGAATTAAATCTGGACAAAGATGTCAAGGACAACAAAAGTAGACTCTTCAAATACATCAATTACAAATGGAAAACAAAGTATAAAGCGGGCCCATTGCTAAATGGTGGGTCTGTTGCTAAATAAACCATATGGAGCAATCCTGGGCAAGGTGCTCTAGGGTGACCCTGCTTGAGCAGGTTGGACCAGATGACCCACTGCAGTCCCTTCCAAGCTGACCCATTCTGTAATTCTGTGTTGCTCTAACTCCAAAATACATACTACTTTTCACACCCTCACATACGCTAATGCTTAAAGTCAATCAAACTCCATCTAAACATGAAATTACAGCAACTGTAACTTTACCTTTTCCCCTCCCTCAGAAAACCCCATTTTAAGTGTAGCATAAGTGGAGATGGATGACAGAGATTCCACCTTTGTATTCTGGGATGATCAAAAGGCTATACCTATCTCTTCCCCCACAGGGATGCCTATTGCATCAGACTCCAATAGTCAGCTCTACTGAGTGCTTCTTCAGGAATTCAGAAAGCAAGCTTGTGTTTGTGATCATACTTTTAACACCATACAGTCATCTCAAAATTTAATGTATTTGTTGCTGGCTCTATTATTCATATTTTAGGTATTCATGTGTGCTTCTCTATTCATGTGTGCTTCTCCAGACACTGTATTTAACACCGTCAATCCAATGAGAACTTGCATTTCTGCTGCTAAGTAAACTACACTATTTTGCACCTGGCCATGAGAGTTACTGAACGTGACCACACTTCTAAGTCCTGCCATGAGAGTTCATGGGACACAACCAGGCATATACTGTATCACACTATATGTAAATCCATAATTGTGGTAATTCTCATTGAACCCAACCAGACTTACAGTGCCACTTGGCTCTCCATTTCTGTTGCTTAGTGTTTAATTGGCCATCACTTAGTATCTAAGCTAGCAGCTCCCAGTCCCTCTGATATCAGAGGAACAGCTATAATGCAAGGGAGTTTACTTTGCCAAATTTAACACAACAGAAGAATTTGCCTTACTCTTAATGCAACACATGCCCTGCACCCTGAGATCTGAATGGCTGCAAGTTCTTGGGAACTTACTCTGGGTAGCCACACCAGTTCTGGTTAGGGCAGAAGACATAGCTTTCTGCCAGGTGGATGACACAGCAAAAAACCTCCTCGGAGGATGATGACCACCAACTGAACTCACCGTTTGAACAGATACGGTGTCAACACCATTACTGTGCATCCCTCTGCATTAACTGCTACGCCATCCCCTGGTAACTTGCACTCCCCAGGCTGTTTTGTAGACGTATGGAGGTGGCCGCAGTTCCTGTGGCAATGCCCAGACCTTGTCAGCATCTCTCCTGAGATCCGCCAGATCCGTATGGGTCTCTCTCTGCTCTGGCATCTCCCTGCGTCAGAAAAGCCTGCTGTGTACCAAGATCTGCTGTTCCACTGCGGACCTGGTCGGCTCTGGAGAAGCTTGCCTTGTCAACTGATGTACCAAACACTGTAATAAGACTTTTTAACAAAACCCACAAAGTATCACTTCGGTTATCTAGAGTTTTTTCCTTTTCAGGTTTACTGCTTAAGATGTGCCATTTAGCAAATATTTGAAAAGTTTGAAGCTTTCTGTTTAGATTAGAAGCAATTTCATTGCAAATTAAGAACAGAAGTCAGATAATTCACCAAAAGCTCTAAGTGCTGCATTCCCAACCTTCCCTAAGCTGCAAGCTGTAACCTGCTGTGGAGAATTATATATTCACCTTCCTAATTATTTTTAGCATAAAGATCTACCAAAGAATTGCAATACAGAAAAATCTGTGCTTTATAACCTTGCCACAAAATAAATAAATCCTACTGTTTACACATATAATAAAAGGTAAAAAGACTGTATACTGCTACTCTGATTTTAAAAATATTGACTTATTTTTATGTTCACACTGGTGGTTAGTCTAGAAAAGACTTGATTTACATAGTTTATTCTTCAATCCCCTTATTCTTAAAATTTCACTGTATTAGACTGTTCTGATCAACATTGTGAATTTCTTCTTCATAGTTAAATATGTGGATTCATAAAACTGTTTGGTCTATTTAGTAACATCACCTCTTTTTGCTTTTGAAGGATCTCAGGATTATGCAATGAAGTATTCTGACCTTCCAATCAAATCTTAAGGAAAGCAGGAAAATTTTAAATCTAAAAGAGAAGCTTTAAACTAATAAATCTAAATAATATCAAGAAGTTCCTATGAAACAGAAATCAGCGGCACAGAAATACAATAAAAAACAATTCATGATGGAACACCTACTGACCACTGTCATTTTGATAATTTCTAAATGAAAGACATGAACCTTCTAATCACAAAAAATAAAAGAAACCAAAATTAACCTAAATATTCCAATTTTTTTAAAAGCCTGAAGAAGTGAGGCACCTGAGCAGATGGTTAAAAGGTCCCCCTTTTAGTGAGGTAGGGTATTGAATAAAAGTTCCAGTGCAGATAGCCACTCCAGCAAGCACGCTCCACTCATGGTAGAAGGAAGGCAGGAGAAGGCAGAACTCCGCAGTGGTGACCAACTCTCCCCAAAGCGACCGCAGCCTCTCCCCTCTCCGACCGCCAAGAGCAAGAGAACCAGAGCACTTATGGCCGCACCTAACCCCTTTTTTCCCAGTTCAAATCTCGCAGCTTCTCTGCACCACGCGAGAAAACCCCAAGTAAAAAGAGGGCGGCCAGTTGGACCCCCTCTCCCTGTAGCCAGGTCCTTCTGTCTCTCTTCAGTGCTCAGTAATTTGTCTCCTAGCAACATGTATGGGGAAAATTCTTTAAGAGAAAAAGAAAAACAAAAGGAAAACTCCTAAAACCCCCAAATCACTAAGGTCAAAAATACTTAGCCTTTGGCTGCTTTCCTTACAAAGTGCTCTACAATTCAAGGTTCTATATTGAGTGATACATCAATCCCTCCCTTCTGATCTAAAACAAGAAAATCAGTTTGCAACATCAACCTTCCTTTCATATAGATCAGATATATTGAAAGTCTACCAAGTCTCATCCATAATCCCATCCCACTGACTGCTCACTAACCATTTCATCACACTCAGGTTGACAAGGATTTTGATCTTAATTTTCCTCTTTTAAAGTAATCTGATAGCAACTGATAAACATCTAGTATATGTCCCTAATGTCTATGTTGCTTACCTGCTCTTGTGACCTCTATGCTTTCATTTTGTTACACTTACTCTGAAAATCATCATGAAAAAGGGCTGAACCACATATATCTGGCAATACTGGAACAAATGTTTGTAATTTATAAGAAGCTGTCTAGGACAGCACAAAGCTCTGAATTATACAAATATTTGGTCAGCAAGTACTCCTCTGACACCTGCTTGTATGCTAGTCACAATTACTCAGCTGCATAAATAAGGAAATTACCCAAACAGACTGAAAGACAGCACTCAAAAAACTAAACTGTAGTTTCCTGTATTAAGAAAGATAGCACTTCAAGAAAGACATTGAGGAGCTGGAGCAAGTCCAGAACAAAGCTGCTGAAGTATCCAGAGAGTAATTCCTATGAGGAGTGGCTGAGGGACCTGAGGTTGTTTAGCCTGGAGAAAAGGAAGCTCAGGGGAGATCTTACCACTCTCTCCAACTCCCTGAAAGAAGGTTGTAGCCAAGTGAGGGTCAGCCTCTTCTCCTACATAACTAGCAACAGCATAAGATGGCACAGCCTCAAGCTGCTCTAGGGGAGGTTCAGGTTGAACAACTGGATAAATTTTTTCATGGTAATGGTTGTTAAACATTGGAACATACAGCCCATGGAGGTGGTGGAGTTACAATCCCTGGAGGTGATTAAGGAAAGACTGGATGTGACACTCAGTGCCATGGTCTGGTTAACAAGATGGTGTTTGGTCAAGAGTTGGACTCAATGATCTCAGAGGTCTTTTCCAACCTAAATGATTCTGTGATTCTGGGAAGGATGGCAGACACATTCAGCAAATCTTAATCTCCTAAGTTTTCCACTAACCCAACAAATCACATCCAGGAGAGAGCTGCAAATTCTCAATTTCTATTTAAAAGCTATCTGATTTCTACTTGCTATAATGAGATAATTTTTACCATTACTAGTTAAAGAACTAGATGGGATTGCTGCAAACAGAAAATTCCTAAGGGAAAAAGACACATGACAGTTATCCCAAAGGCAGCTTTCATAGTGACCACAGTATTTTTTAGACAGATGAGGTGTGTTGAAACTATGATGAACTGGAAAGTGCACAGGCATTATAGGCAGTTCTGAATATGCTAAGTCCAGACTGTAAACTGTATAATAGCAGTGAAAATACCCAGCCAGCAGGTATCCGTTATACAAAGCAAACACCTCTCACAAGGATAGAAATACTCTTCCGTGATGGTCAAAAAGCAAAAGGCTCACAACCAAAAGGACATCTGCGATGTAAGTCAAGCCTTCTTAGTCAGAGATCTGGAATTTCTCCAAAATCATCTAAGTGCTGCCCTACTACAAGACTGTAATTCCTCTACCACCAAGGAATTTATTTTCTAATATTGTAGAAGAAAACCAACAAGCTATAGACCAGATGGTTAGCTGAATATCACACAGTATCAGGTAACATGAATTTTTTTGCTGTATGTTCCACTCTCTTTCTCCAATCATCATTTCTATGGAGAACATGTTGCCTGAACATTGAAAGATAGCATAGATGGATGGCTACCTTCCTATTAAGGAGATGACAAACATGAGACACCATATTAAAGACAAAAGTTCCTGTATATTATCTATTCCTCAGGATAAGAAGGTCTTTAAAACAAAGTTTGTATTTGCAATGGCTTCTTTATTTACAGTCAAGTTGATGTAAACTTGCCCAAGAACATATCTCCTACTATTGCTCTGATGTGCAAAAAAGCAGAGGAATATATTATTTTTCAAATCCAGGATATTTTCTACATCCTCTGCTTGTGTTCATATGCCCTTGTATCTGCCCAGTTTCACACAGTTAACTTTTCTGAACTATGAAGTTAACACATTAATTACTCATTTTATGAGCTCCATGACAATCTATGTATGATTTTGTTACAGAACCTTTGGACACAGCCCCTTCTCTGCTGAAAAAAGCAGACAGTAACACTGACTCTCCACCAAGAGAATTTTCTGTCATAGTGTCACTCTGTAAAATATAGGCTACTGGAGAAATTGGAAGATGATAGCGGCTGCAGTGCCATCCTTATGAGCCTGACATTGCTTTAAGATTTATATTTGTCAGACTTGGACAGTGTCGTCTCTCAGCTTGCCAAGTGCCCTGCTGCGATAAGGTGCAAGGAATAAGTAAGCTGCTTAAGTTCAGAGCTGACAAGACAGATGTAACGCTTGCTGGTAATGAAAACAACACATAACCATTCCTGAAGACCACACGGTTAAACATGCTGGATGTGCCCAGCAAATGATCTCACATGTACAGAGAAAATACGCCACTTCTCCAGAACCAAAATGCTGTTCTCTGTTACTTGCAGCATTTAAGACACTCATCTCTAGTGAAACCTGTGGTGGCTGTCTAAGAGACCATACTTTCTTCTGCTAACAGTGGGAACCCAAACAAAACAGCAGCATGAAATAAATTAAATGTTAGAAAAGCTGCAGTGTAAAAAAAGGCAGGACAAATCACTATGCCATTTTTCCACTAATAAAACTTTATCTAAAACTGATACCTTTTCCCTTTTCTTGGAAATTGCATACATAGAAAGCTCACAGAGAGCTACTTCAGCTTATGGAAAAAAAGGTAGGCAGCAGCTCAGCCATCATTTTTTCTCTTTAAAATGAACATTAACTTGAGTTACTTTAAATCCCCAGAATTTGCTGTGCAAATCAACTTACTACTTTCTTCAGCAGCTCCTTACAAATATTCTTTCAAATAGCAGTCAGCTTCCTCAAGGCAAACAAGTATCTGTTCATGTAGACAGGTTCTCAAGCATATAACCTGAACTGGACCTTTCTCCCTTCAGAGAACAGGTCTCACAGTAACGTTCCAAGGATCACCACACAAATGCCTTGTGGCAGAGAACTTTTAAGTGAGGCAAACAACACGAAAAAATCAGTTAAAAGTACTAAAAATGCAAATTTAACTGCTGAAAGCTAAAAATTCTCACTGAACTGAGTTTTGAACTATTTCCAATTATGTCCAAGTAATTAATTTATCAATTACTCATCATTCTATCCTGAAAACATATTAAATCTATGAAATGGCATGTAGCATAAGTAACAAGCAGAAGGAGCTGGAAGTTGAAATAGATGACAAAGACGGTTTTTTTGTTCATTAAAACTGCAAAAGACAAAGAGCAAAAGGGAGGGGGGCTGCTTAACAGGATGCCTGTAGTTTAGATTAGAAGGCAGAGGGCAAAGGGGGGCTGCTTAGCAGGATGCTTGTAGTGTAGATTAAAACTTGCTTACCAGAGCTCTGTGAGACTTTAGCAAACACAAAAGGAGGAAAAAGTCATCCAAAGAACACAGAGGAAGACGACCGGCCTTCATCCCACGTCCACCAAGAGGCAGAAGAAGACCCCTCAGCAACAGATCGCGCAAGCGCAGAGTACACCAAAACTGCCCCGTGAAAAGGAAGCTGAAGGGTATAAAAGCAATGACTTTGGGAAGGGAAAATATGTGNAAGGAAACCTCATGGTTTGTGTTTTATTACCAGCCACTCAATTGAGGGGAGCCTGTTGACAAAATCTTCTTACTTCACCTGCAGGAAGCATCACTCTGGCAGCTTCTGATCCAGCTGCAGGGACTTGTCAGGACAGTCACCCTGACATCTGCTGGAAAAGCAGCTCGGCAAGATGTAAGCAGTCCGGGAGACTCTTGGAGAGCATCGAGGACAACTTCTTAACCCAGGTGACAGAGAAACGCTACTGCACCTGTTGCTTACTGACACAGATTGACTAACTGGAGAGGTCAGGATCAGTGGCAGCCTGGGCTGAAGTGATCATGCCCCGGTGGAATTCATGATCTCAAGTTATGGGCCAAAGAAAGGTTAAAGTCAGTGCCCTGAATTTTAGGAGCCTGAACTTCTAGTTATTTAAGGAATTACTGAATGGGACCCTCTGGAAAACTGCACTCAGGGAAAAAGGAGCAGAATAGAACTGTCAGATCTTCAAGGACATTTTTCTTGCAGCCAAGATCTCTCCAGTTCCACCAGTGAGCATTCAGGCAAGGAAGGCAGGACACCAGCATGGCTCAGGTAAAGACCTCCTGGCCAAAGTGAAACACAAGAAGGTAAAGTACAGAACATGGAATCAGGGACAGGTATCTTGGGAAGAAAAGAGAAGTGCTGTCTGGTTATGCAGCGACAGGTTTGGGAAATCTAAGGTATAATTGGAGCTGAATTTGTCAAGGGATACAAAGAATAGTAAAAATGGCTTCTACAGGCATGCTGGTCAGAAATGGAAGATTAAAGAAAATGTGAGGTACTCGATAATTTTGTTTGCCTTGGTGTTCATTAGTAATCACTCTTCCCACATCTCTGAAGTCCCTGAACCTCAAGACAGGAGCTGGGGAATTGAAGTCATTCCCAGCGTAAGAGCAGATCAGGTTCAAGACCACCTGGGGAACCTGAACATACACAAGTCCCTGTGACCCAGTGAGATGTGTCCCAGTGTCCTGATGAAATTGGTTGATGTAGTTGCTAAGACACTCTCCATCATACCTGAAAAGTCATAGCAGTCAGGTAAAGTGCCCACTGACTGGAAGAAAGGGAATATTACACCCTTTTTAAAATGTATATTTATAACAGAAATTTTTTTTTCCATAATCTTTCATCACCTTTGTGTCCGGGGTAAGGTATTTTTAACTAGAGCATCACTGCAATTATTACCAGTTGGATTTATGACACCATAAAGTTGTATTATTCAATCTTCTAGAAATTTACCTTTTTATTTTATGTAAGCCTCAAGCAGTTTTGAATAAATTTTGCTGTGCTATTGACTATATAAACATAATACACATTTAAAAAAAATCCAACAGTTCCTGAGACACATCAGTGGGTGATCACCTCATTACAGTTTTGTTCCTTGGCAGTCCCCACTGTTTCATGTCCTCCAGAATCCTTGAACAGTTTGGGTTGGTAAGGATCTTTAAAGATTATCAAGTTTCAGCCCCACTGCCACTAGACCAGGTTGCTCAAAGCCCCATACAACCTGACCTTGAACACTCCCAATGATGAGGCATTCACAAGTTCTGTGGGCAGCCTGCTCCAGCATTATACCATTTTTGCTGTAAGAAAAAAGGTCTTCCTTGTATCCCACCTAAATCTACCTTCATTCAGTATAGAACACTTGCTGGTTATTCCATCACTGCAGTTCCTGGTAAAAAAATCTTTCCCTGTCTTTCTTAGAAGTTCCTTTTAAGTATTAAAAGGCCTCAGTAAGTTTTCATCAGAGCTTTCTCTTCTCGAGGCTGAAAAGCTTCAGCCTTCTCAGCCTGCTTTCATAGCAGAGGTGCTCCAGCCCTTTGATAATTTTTGTCTTCGACCCATTTTAACAGGTTATTTTTCTTTGTGCTGGGAACCCCAGCACTGGATGGTAACTCCAGCTGGGAGTACTCTCACAAAAGTGGAGTAGAGAGACAAAATCCCCTCTATTGACCTGCTGGCCATGCTGCTTTTCATGCAGCCTAGCATGCACTTGGCTTGTTGGCTTTTTGGGTTGTAAGTGCACGTTGATGGCCTGTGTACAGTTTTTTATCCGCTGTACTCCCAAGTCATTCTCTGCAGGGCTGCTCTCAACCTATTCATACATCAGCCTGTATTGATATTTGGGACTGTCCCTAGCCCGACAGAGATGTGATACAAAATTATGGAAGAATTTTTCAGTTTTAAATTTACATTTAAAAATATGATATGTATTCAATCAATATGCAAACAAAAAACATGCACATAACTTGTGCATGTAATAATCAGAGTGCATGCAATGATCCTGTACATGCATTACATGCATGTAAACTTGTGCATGTAATAATCAAAAATAATAATTTTCCTGGATTATGGTGTCTGCAAATTCTTTTCTTACAGATACAAACCTGGTGCCAGTTTTCTTTCTCCGGGATTTCTAAATTCTGCATACACTGGACACATTTAATCCTTGACAGTTACTACACTAACATCAGGAGACATGTTTGTGTCTCTTTCTGTTCATGTCTCCAGACATTATTTATAGTCATGCATTTCTAACATTTGCCATTATCTTTCATAGGACTTGATAGTACTGTACCACTGCAAGATACAAATTTGACAGTTTGCAATAGGATCTGCACATTGTAGCAAATTATTCTGACAGTAAGTACTATACAGCCAGCAAACTATATTCTTTTAATATACTTATTAAATCTTATGAACACTGTGACTAAATCATATACAGTAAATTCTATTTTGTACATGATGGCAATGGATCACTACATTTTTAATAAATTATATATTGTAGTAAGCAACTATTGCATTATTTTTAGCTTAACACTTTTTAAAATCAAATATACTACTAAAAGCTATTTCATTAACAGTTTTAACACAATTTGCAAGTATCTGAAAATCTGGCTCAAGATTTCTGTCTATTTTGGTCCCACTGCCTGTGAATGTGTGCAATGATCTAGTTAATGTGTGATTGTATGTATAGCATAATGATTCTACTTAATGGCCCTTCCAGCAATATTTTTGGAAACACTGAAAGTAATCAATACTTCTTTGTATTACCAGAAACGCGTAGCAACACTGGTACACATCACTGCAAGTGCTTCTTTACTTTTTCACAAACACAGCTGCAATAGTTCTACTACCTCACTGTAGTTTAACAAATGAATTTCATTACAAATTAGAACAGAGAAGATGAGCAGTGTCCTCAAATGTCTTTAATCCTTTTAAATCATTAAAACAGAATGACAGGCAGGAGAGTATGTGCCCATTCTTTTAAAAGCTCATACAAATTTTTGCTCTGATCCCATTCTTCAGTGCCATACCACTGAGAAACCCCTGTATTTTCAGAATTGATGTACCTTTCAATACTATAATCTTTGGCTTTCAAGCTCACTATTATTTGCCTTCAGGTGCAAATTTTAAAGTGTATAGCCTTCTAAAAAACCTTTATGGCTTCAGCCAGATACTGAAAGGCTTGTAGACCAGTCATCATCATCACACTGTAGATTTCTTTTCAAAATAATGTTCTTCACCCAGAGTACACTTGTGGTTATACTCGGTTCACTTGTCAAATACAAATCTGAGGTCATCAAAAGCTTGAGGGCAACTTCAGCTATTCCAAAACTCATTTTCTACCTCTATTTTGTTGGAGAAACAGTATTTCAAATATAAAAATAATAGGAAACTCCAAATATAAACAAAGGCATTGTACATGCGTGTTTCAGTACAGCATTGCAGTGACTGCCTATAAGGACAACGTCAATCCAATACCCAAGCATTTTAAAACATAAAAAATACCAAAAGGAGATAATGTATTTCACTATCAAGTTGATATATATTCTATTGAAAACATGATTTTAGAGTTGACATCTCAAAATACATAGGTCTAGGAACAGATGCTAATGATTCTATTTAAATATTTCTGTTGTAACAGATGAAACATTTAAACACTCTCATTTACAAGGTCTACATTCATTATAAGTCATGTGCCTGGCAAGGGTGAGTGACACCAGGCTCAATATTCCTGTTGGCTTGAATTCCTTGGCCATATACTAGCAAGGGCTTTTATTTAATTCTAGTTTTAAGTCCTATGTTTTATTAAAATAGAAAACAGACAAGAAAGCACTTTCTTTCAAAGGCTGATTTGATATTTGAGAGGTCAGTCTGAATTTTTCATCTCCAGAGACTTTTTCATGCAGCTATAATTCATATTTATAATTAGAGCTGAGTAATTAACACTCTTTTGAAAACAGAGACTATCTAGGTACTTGGGGAAAAGCTCTTCCCTTCACAAAGTAAAATTGAGTTTTATCATTGACTTTGACACACAAAGAAATCTAGTTTGTTTTCTATGACCCAAAGCCCTATACATATAAATAGGCAAGGAAAACAGAATTTTAAAAGCATAACCATACACCAAGCTTCTCTTGGAGACTTAAAGACAAATGGAACAAGGCAAAAATAAAATAAGTAAAGCTAAACTCAGCTGGAAACATAAGCTTTGTCTGCTTTGGGTAAACTGTTAGATACTGTTTAACAGCACTGGGATGGAAGCTGACACCACACTCATTCACAGCATGAATTCTTCTACAAATTGCATACTTCTTCCAACTTGTCTTCAGCTAAAACTCTGCATTTACATTTAGACAAATTTCATGTGGTGCCCCTGCATGTCATCACTTCTCAGCA
This sequence comes from Edolisoma coerulescens, assembly GCA_013397115.1. Lineage (NCBI taxonomy): Eukaryota > Metazoa > Chordata > Aves > Passeriformes > Campephagidae > Edolisoma > Edolisoma coerulescens. Next base: position 128,445 of record VWZW01003491.1, read on the forward strand.
ACTTTGCCACTCTTCTATCTGCTCGTAACATTTTCGCTGTGATTAAAAGTAATTAAGTTAGCATTTGTGTATTTCCTGTTTTCACAGTAGCTCATGTCTGCTGTTAAACTTGGAGACCACTGGAACAGAAACCAGCTGAACTATGTGTCCACAAAACAGCTAGTATACTGTAGTTTATGCAGAATATTGGTTTATAATGTGCGATATGTAAGGTATATCCCTTCAGCCATTTCATTTTAGAATCCGTACTTAAATGTCCATATTCAATGTATTTCTTTCCTAGCTTGGTAATTACAAATTGTCATTTCACGTGGCTATTTGAACTCAAAGTGTCTGATGGATGTGACCATTGTAAAATGAAGAAAGAAGCCTGACTCTCTGACAAAATGAGACCAGGAAAATCTCATTTCTACATTCACATATATTTGAAAAAAAAAAAAAAAAAAGAAGAGAAAAGGTATAATCACAGACATAATGTGGAGAAACTACAGGTTATAGCATCTCTGTGGCATGCTCTCTACACTGAGGTTGCCTAGGAGGTCTTTTGTGTCCACATGAAAAGTCAGCTAAAGTCCAACAATATCATGGGTTTACACCCCTAAAATAGAAGTGATTTCACCAGAGTGTATCACACTCTTTTCTTCCCCTATGAAAAACACAGTAGCCAAATCTTCTATTTGTTTTATCCACTTGCATTAAGGAAAAAATTTCAAAAGTTTTAATTTTTAATGAAAATTTCACTGTCATGTAAGTTTTAATAATGATGGTACATGTCACATAACCTACTAGAGAAAGCTAGAGAAATATGAAAACATGTTGGCACACTATAACAACCCCGTAATTTACAAACATGAAACAGTTGAATAAAACAATTTTAAAGCTACGAACTACTATTAGTATGATACAAATACTGAGTTTTACTCTGAAAGAAATGAGTATATCTTGAATATTCAGTAGTGGAAAGACTGACAGGAAACACACTGATTTCAACCCAAAATTTCTAGTGAATTTAAACTATTTAACAGCAATCACTACACTTACTAGCTAAGCAATAAAAAACAGCCTACCAATATGTTCATGTTTGCACAGATGTTTTTTAATTTGTAAAAAAATAAAACCACTTGTTTTTTATTTCCTTTGCTATTTCTTTGTAGATGCTACATTAAAGAAAATGTCAGCTCCTCCTCTACAGATCTCTGAAAACAGTAGATATTCTGCTTATTTGTGTTTCTTACTATATCGGGGGGAGGAAGAGAGAGGACAGGGATAGAAAATGTTTAAAACAACTAGAACCATTTGCTCCGACAGTGTAATATCTGATTTTGGTATGGCTGCATGCCAGAACATAATCTATTCCTTTATAATTTTTACCTGTGTTTTGCCCATTTTAAAAAAAATCAACAAAACACATCCTACATTTTGTAAAGAAAAGGTGGCATAGTTGGGGAGCCCATATTTATTTATTAGATACCTCATGCTTTATCACAAAATGGATTCTAAAGACAGACTTAAAAATTATTTTTTTTAAAAAATTACTGCTTATGAAGACCCAATATGAAGAAATTATGTACAAAGCTTGCCTTTGCTCTGGTAACACTGGCTTGAATGATGGAGAGTGATGAACAAAGCTGTTCTCAATCTATCAATTAGGATAGCTGTGAAGCTGGAATTGGCTGCTGAAGAGCAGCGTTGACAGTCCCTACAATTTCAAAGGGCAAAACTGACCTGAATCAATTGCTTACATATTCCCAGGTGTGAAACACTCAGTATGCTTTTACAGAAATTAACAGCAAGGTAGATGGTATCAACTGTGTACTCTGAAGTACAGAGCAAGTGGTAATGGAAAGGAATGAAAGGTAAGGATGGAAGCAGGGTCAAGCAGAGGCAAGAGGCAGGAATTCCTAGAGAAAGAATAAATTTGCATATAATCCCTAGGATTCCCCTGAAGCAAAATATCCAGTGCCAATGAGTATAAGAGCTTGTTATTCTGTAGCATCAACAGTCAGGAAGTGAAGACTAACTCAAAGATCATATTCAAATTGAGAATAATGTGGCAAATATACAAGGCTAGAACATACACAGAAGGCTACTGGCAGCAAAGTCTTTAGAAAAGTAGGAACCCCATGTTTCAGGAAACAAGAGAAATATGTTACAGGAAGGATCTGATATAGTGATTTAGAGAAAATAAAAGTATCCATAGAATTCTACTATGTATATGTAGTATACACACATATGTATTTTTATTTTTAAAATACAGAATAATATCATATAATATCACTCAGGAAACTTAGTTTAGCTAGGGTATTCACTGTGAAACAGAGCAGAGTAAAATCGTCAGATGCAGTAACTTACTTGCAACAAAAGCCAAATTTAAAAGCAGACAGCCTGCTGGTGGTTTTAGGGCGGATTTTTTCTGCTCCTTTACCCAAGAAGCAACATTTTATTGGTCTATTGGCATTACATCATTACAGAGCCTTTTGAAATGGTCAAAATGCCTACTTCCCTTAAATAAATACAAATCTAGCTATTTCATTATAAATTTAATGTCAGAAACTAAGTCTTGGAATAGTAAGGTTTAACGAGCCAACCAGGATTCTGGTGCTTCCATCCCTCACAGAAAGGCTGTCTTCTACCTGCAGCACTACTACATTTATGACTGTTATAAAGTATCCTGCCTCTCCTTTTTATTGTATTCAGCCGAGTTCCTTCTTCGCAACACTCACTCCACACAAATATACAAACTCTTCTTCTTTAAAAAACAGTGTTAAGGAAGGCAAATACTCTATTTCTAAACATTCATATATTTGCAGGACACCATAGGCTTACATACAGCTTTATACTACCTGTAATGGTTCAATGTCATTTTATATTGAAGGAGGCATCAGGAACAGAAAAAGCACTAAGGACTAAAAGCAATATTCTATCCACTGAAGGATAGAATAGAAGAAAAGGAAAAAACAGAACAAATTCTAAAATCTAAAAATCCTTCAACTATTCATAACTGATTAATGTAATTGCTTCATAGTCAGCAGAAATAACCTAGGATTGTAAATCATGTAATTTCAGAAACGTTGGCTCCACACCTTCATAATCAATAATTTAAAATTAATTAAAGCCTTCTCCAAAAGGCTCCTGTTAGTCTTAGAGTGTTTTAAGACATGGACAGTCCAGAGAATACATTTCAACATCTGATGAATGAATGAATGAATGAATGAATGAATGAATGAATGAATGAATGAATGAATGAATGAAGGAAGGAATGAAGGAATTTAAATCCAGTTGGTGGCTGGTCATCAGTGGTGGTCCCCAAGAATCAGGGCCACTTCTCTTTAGTATCTTCATCAATGATCTGGCCAAGGAGATCAAGTGGACCCTCAGTCAGTTTGCTGGGTGGGAGTGTTGATCTGCTGGAGGGTAGGAAGGCTCTGCAGAGGGATCTGGACAGGCTGGAGCAATGGGCCAAGGCCAGTGGGGTTCAACAAGGCCAAGTACTGAGTCCTGCCCATGCCCTGCCCAGGCGGCCAAGAAGGCCAATGGCATCCTGGCCTGTACCAGCAANGGTTGTTTAGCCTAGAGAAAAGAAGGCTCCAGGGGAACCTTATCACTCGCTACAACTGCCTGAAATGAAGGTGTGGTAGCCTCTTCTGCCAAGTAAAAAGCAGCAGAACAAGACATAATGGCCTCAACTGTCCCAGAGGAGGTTGGGTTCAACAGCAGGAGAAACTTCTTCTCTGAATGGAGGGTTAAGCATTGGAACAGCCTCCCCAGGGAAGTCAAATGGTGTCACCATCCCTGGAAGTGTTCAGAAAATGAGCAGATATGGCACACTGAGATAAGGTGTGCCCAGTGGGCTTGGTGTCATTCAGTCAAAGGTTGGACTTGATGATCCTGGAGGTCATTTCCAACAATGTTTCCATGATTTCTGTGTTTTCAATCCTTGAATTAACAATTTTCAAGTTGCCTTAGGTTTTTATGTTATACATACACTCTTTAGATTAATCTTTCAAAATTATTTTAAAAATGACATGTGAAAACTGATTTTTTTTTAAATTCTGAACAAAAATTCAAAACAGATTACCACTTGAAGGACAGGCTATCAATTTTAAACCACTCCAAGCTGCATTTCCACATTTAGACATACAGCTATAAAAGACAAAAATAATGAATGGAATAAAATGAAATTAAAGTATAAATAGAATGAAAATATTAATAGCGCAAAATGAGTGAGTACAAGTTAAGGTAGACCAAGAAACACATTGGAAACAGTGTGCGATGATCCAGAAAATTTACACTTTCTCTGAAACTTTGAATGGGCCACTAATCACTTTCTTTCTATCTGACAACATCACAGTCACTGACAGATTAAGTAATTATCATATAACATAGCAAAAAAACGCATTTTGCACTTGTGCATATCCTCTTCTTGAGTACATCAGTGTTCTTGAATGACACTGTTTAATGTGTGATTTGTTTTATGCATATTTTTCAATGCCCTGATGGCAGAAATACCATGTAACAAACAAATCATACATCCTTTTACCTTCATAAATAGTTGAGCTAAAAATCAATAATAAAAAGCCCTCACAAATATGTACTGTGTAGTATTCCCAGTCTCTTTGGGTTTCATCACCAATACAGCTCCAAAAATTAAACTTTTACAGTTGACACTGGTCAAGTTTGTTGTTATTCTTCTTTTGGGGAAGAACAGGTTTGAATTACATTTAATAGAATATCAAACACTGTTACTACTATAACTCCCATCATGTTTCTAAAGGCCCATCTCGGTAAAACCCTGGTTATTTATTTCTTACCTTAAACATAACTTACTGCTCTTTACCTGGCAATAACCAACACAATTCAGATTTTTAATACATTTCAAATATTGGCACACCTTAATAGCAACGCATATATGGATATATATATAGTATATATATTAATATACTACTCACCAATTTTAATCTTTGCAAAGGTATTCTGCTAGTGTCTACCGGAGTACGCTCTGTGACATTACCAAATCTGACTTCTGGGATGGCAATTGCACATATTACATGTGCCCACCTGTGAAAAGTGGCAAGTCAAAAATACCACCAAAAAAACCCATAGAAATACAAGTGCTTAAGTTGTTGCTTGCTGTGTGTTTGGCTTTTCTTTTTGGTTTGGATTGGTTTTCTTAAAGGTACCCTTCTGTAGCTACTTCCTTATTAGGCTTTCTTAAGCTTCTTTAAAACATTTTAACAAACCTTGTAACACTACCACTTTGTGTAAATAAAATTTCAGAATGAGGTTTTATTGCAACAATTTTTAAGGATGTTTTACTTTTTATTTAAGTAAGAAGGTTTTGTAGGTGTGCTATTCAGGTACATATATAAACACCACACTACTTGGTTCATGTGTAATTTATCATCTACAGCATGTATTACTCATTATTAACATTATTCAGACCTGAGAAACTATTCTTAATGCAACATACGTGATGATGATCAATCATGTATCTATCAAAATGCAAAATGAAACGCAAATGCTACTAAGACCTTCTGTCTACAGACACAATGGCATACAAGCAGCAAAGTGATCAAGCCACCAGTGCAATGCCCAACATGAACCGGATCTCCTTTAGTAAAAAAAGCACCTGCAAGTGCCTAGGACCAGTGTCACATTTAAGACTTCAGTGCAACTTCAGGAGGTTTGTCAGATAATACTACATGCTTCCAATATCCATCAGAAAGCACTCCAAATCCTGTTTCGATACATGAATCTCAAAAAAAGAAAAGCTAAAAGAAACTTTTAAAAGTCTGAAATTAATGTTGAAATTGTGTATTTCATTAAGTAAAAGAGAAGCTAATGACACTTTTATTAGCAAAGAGTAGCTTTCTGAGGCTACTTCTAAAATCTTTTTGGGGTAGACAAGCAGTAAATCTGAATAAAGGAAGACATTTCCATTCTTCCACTCATATTTCCCTTATTCCCTGTCATTTCCTTGTACATCTGTTTTCATTACCCCATTTGCTCTATTTCTGTAAGCTCTGAATGCTTGCCTCACCCCACTTTTTGTACATTTCAAAGAGACACACATTACATGAGCGTCTTAGCAGATTAACAGGAATGTGGGCTGAAGCTGAAGGAGATGGAGGGTGATGAAGAAAACAGAAATAATTTCTCTTTCCTGCACTAGAGCAGCAGTATTTCAGTAAGTCATCTTTGACAAAAGCATCTGCAGAAGTATAATATGACAGACAGGGACCAAACAAACTGCTGTCATATGACTTTAAAGTTGTACTGGTTGAAGTGTGAAGTAAGAGCTGTACATAAAGATGACACGTCAATTAGCAAGTTATATAGTTCAGCCCAAATAAAACCAGATAAAGCTTGCAGATCCATCCTTTTATTATGGTGACAGTTTGTTCATGTTTTAACTTACAGAAAAGAGTCTTGTTTTGAGACTTCTAAAAAAATTTTTATAACAGCCTTTTTCTTTTCATTGTGACCTGCCCACCTGCTAAACCACATTGTCTTACCATCTAAGCTTTATGAGAGAGAAATGCTATAAATAAAATGCCTCTTCAATCAATCTTCAACTAAACATTTATATTCTGACATCTCTCAACCTACAGACTCAAAACAATTCCTGTGCTCTGCTGAAGGAATCTCAGCTTTCCTATATGGCAAACTGCTTACTGCATGCACACGTAGCAGTTTGATCCATTATCTTTTCAATGTATTTCATGCTCTTCCTGTATCTCTAATTAGTATGTACAGAGTAAAGAAGGAGCAAAGGGAATGCACATGTTAGATTTTATAGCTGTTGGAGAAAAAAGATGCAACGGTAACATACTTTACTAAAAACTCAACATTTTGAAATGGTAGCAAATGCTGAAAGACAGATTAAAACCTCCACAATGTGTAACAACTATAAGGTGTTATGGAAACATGAAAACCAGAGCTGAACTGCTTTTACAGAAATCCCATTTCATAAATCTGTAACACTAACCTACAGAGCGATAGAATGTAAACTCAAATACCTTATATATAATTATACAAGAAAAGTGACTTTATGCAAACATCTGTGGATTTTTCCATTAATATATCTTATGAGACATTTGAAAAAAATTTAAATTGATGTACAAAAAAAGATACACATATTTTTAAACATGCAACATGTAAGCTACCAACAGCAAGTATCAAAAGGGCATGATAAATTCTAGTGAGATAATATTTTTGTCATTCTCTTTTTACGTAGCGAGTAAAGCAAGTAGCAAATCTAAGGGAATTTAAAACAGAATTAAAAATCAGCTGAGAATTTTCATGTACTGGCAAAAAACTCCACTAAAATGGCTACAGTAATAATGTTTTCTGAAAGTAAGATATGGCCTGAGTTAAACAAAAAACCATTTCCTAACTGGATGATTTACAAGGGTCATGAAATCAATTGCAAATCACTGATAAATAAATTCTTTCCTGGTAAGTGAAAAAGAATGTTGTACCTAGATCATGTCTTATCACTGCATTCCAAAGCAGGAAAAAAAAGATCTACATGATATTGCTAAGCTACTAAGATAAGCTAATTAATTATGAAATTATTCGAAATGCATAAATACTATTGGGCTTGAAAAAATATTAAGCTGCAACATTTTCCACTTTAGCTGTTAGGGTTACTTGCTATAGTGTTCTGTCACCCAGATACAGAGAAAAATCCTGATGCTGTTAAAAGCAAGATGTCAGCAACAAGACTATTTTTGACAGTGTGTGATAGAAGTGCATTTGAAAAAAACCCCAAACTTCAGAATTGAAAATTATTTCAATATGATTAAAACTAATTCATTGAAAATACTGGGTTTAGGAGTTCAAAGGTATTGTATTGTAATTTTCAGGAGCAAAGAAGAAAACACATTTTGCTGTTTGATAAGACTTGCCCATGCAACCAATGATAAATGAGCTCTCATTTACTCTTTTTGCACAAAGGCCAGCAGACTAAAATTTGAAACAAGCGTGTGCAAACACTAAAACAAATGTATGTTTTAGTATCTAACAATTTAACAAAATGCCAGTGCTACATTTCAATAGAAGTAATTTTAATTCTGCAACAATTCAGCTTAAAGGGACACTGTCAAGTAATTAGGTTTACAAATGCTTTGCACATGCGAATGGACTTGGAATAAAGTCTAAAATAAGCACATACGGTCCTGAAGAATATATTACTTACTTTTTGTCAGTAGTTTGCTTTAATGCACCACCTCTCAAATTGCAGAGACAACATTCCTAAAAATTAAAATAAAGTTGAAAAAAGTGAGCTTTAATGATGGTTTACAAATCAGTTTTAGTCATCTGATCTTGAGGATAAGCAAACTGCTAATGCAATTAATTACTGGGTTACAAACTGCCACTTGTAAGCACAGCATTTCCTTACAGGGGAAGAAAAGGATACAGTGACAAAAAGAGAAACAACTCATACAACCTGAAGAAAAAAGATATTTGAGTATTACTTACAGAAAAAGTGATAGAATCACTTTGAAATGGAATAAAAAAACCCCGAACAAAATCAACACCAAAAAAACCAAACAAAAAGATCCCCAACACTTTCAAGCAGTACTGCCATAGAAAGGCTGGAAACTGCCATACATTTCACAAAGGTAAAACAAAATACTATGGCATATAATTAACTTAATAGAAGTCACTGAGAAACTGAGCCATAAGCTATTGATCCAGCTCAAATTATTCTTTTTCTTTTTCTTGAAGTATACCCTTCACTGCTTTGATCTCCAGTACTACTCCATCCCTTTCAGGGCACTCAGCAAGGTGTTCAGTGGTTCCCAGATAACATGCCAAAAAACATTGCTTTTCCTACCTCTACTTAAAACTGAGTTTTTGAACAGATATAGTCTTTTCTTCTTTCCAACCCTTCACTCCTTCAGTGTCCTCCATTTCTGAATCTATTCTTTCCCTTTTTTCTTTTTTTTTTCTCTTGTCCCTTGAGAGGAGCTGATGAGAAATTGTTTCCAACATTAGCTATTTTTCTTCCTGCCTGTTTTTCTCTACAGAGAACCAAATGTACAAAATAGAGTCAAGATTTTCTGTGACTGTATACCTATACGAGACCATGTCTTTTGAACCCCTATATTTAAGTTGCCCTTGCAGGACAAACAAACCAACCAAAAAAACCCAGAAATAAAGTGAAACCCCAAAGAACTTTATGTTATACTCCAGTCCAATCGTACCTTAAAAATTTCAACAATTAAGTCTACAAATGTCTGCAGAAATTTAACTGAATGCAGTATTACATTTCCTATTAAAAACACCCTTCCTAACCATAAAATAAAAAGCTTTCTTGTGACAATTGGATCTTCTTTGCTATTTAAGCACACAAACTTTGCTTTACCAACCAAAACCATGGAGAACAGAACATCCCCTTATGGAGCACCCTTTTAAATACTTAATATTATTGCAGAGTTTTAAAAAAGAGAATTGAGATTTGTTATTCTATCCACAACAACTTTAGGATGGGACCTAATACTTTCCAGATCACATCTCCCTTTCTAAAAGTAAACATCGACTATTAAATCAGGAAACCCAAAGGCTCAGAACTATATTGCTTCCAGTAAAGTACCACTGCAGTCATGGAAAATTTTATTCTAATTGGCATCCAGTTCTGAAAGGCAAGCACTCACATACAAAAAACACATCACGAAACTGAATGCAGATCCTTAACATTACCTGGGATTTTTAAACTACATTAGCACAGCCACCGAGTTACCATGCAGTACTGCATCATCTTCAATCTGATTCACCTTCGAATCTTGCTTACAAACCAGCAGAGGAAAAATAAACTTCTTCAGCTCTTTCTTTGACTGATTTTGTCACCCCCCTCAATATTATCTCTTGTTAGTAGTGTTATCCATCTTTATAAACACAGCTTGGTCACAGTCATAGTGAGACACTAAAAGACTGGGTCCAATGTGTTGATTTTATATATGACAATTGGGGATGCAAGACAGTAAAAATGGATGGGCGTACATCTCCATGACTACATGAGAGTAACAAAATAAATGACCCAAGCAGTATAGAAAATTATACCTAAAATGGAACAGCCATTTTGGAAGAAGCAAATACCACAATCTCCTAAAAAAGGAGCCATGCAGGACTTCCTGTGAATCTGATCCCCAAATCATCTGCAGTTGTCAGAGTAACACAAAATGCTATTGTATTCCAGATGTCTCTGTGCCCAAAATTTATTACTGTCTCTTTAAGACCCTCCAGCCAGATAATAGAAATGGTGGGGAGGGCATTGCCAAGGTCCCATTTAAAGTAAGAGCCAGGAGGCAGCCTTTGCTGAAGGCAGAGGCTCCTCTTCTGAGGAGGTTGCTTCCCAGGGTTGGTTTTGGTTTGCTGGATTTTTTTTTCTGGGCTTGCAACAGTAGCCACTCAGAAAAACAGCATTTTGCAATAAAAACTGTTTCCGAGTGATCTCTGTAAACCTGTCCCAGGGGCCAGGTGACCCCACACCCCACAGACTGGTTCTTCCCCTGCTCCCAACATTTGTGCAGTGTGGCGGACATCAGCACCAACACCAGCAGAGCCCAGCGGGCAGCAGGAGGAGGCAGTGGGTGGCAGCGCTGACCCCACATGCACAGGCACTTATCTGCCACTAGAGCACCTCCATAAGGTCCTGCTTTCCCAGGAGGGTTCTTTCTGTCCACCATCTTTTTTTTCCCCCTTTGTCTCCTGGACAGCGTGGTCAACTGGACACACCATCATGGGGCAGAGAGCTGATGCCATTTTCCCTGTGTCTTTCAAGCCACGCAAGCACCCGTGGTGGGCACCATCTTGGAAATGCTATTTCCACCACTTTGGGTCTCCCTTTGCTTCTCAGGGGTTCATGAGATTTAGCAATTTTGTATCTAGTGATTATTTACTGTTATTTTTTTCACTTACTGCTGTTTTGCTTGTTAGCAAACTGTTATTTTTTCACTTGTATCTACTCGCATTCATTCCTTATGGGTGGAAAGGGATTGGTTGAAACTAAGAGGAGGTAACTCATTTGAGAATGTCCACCTCTTTAAGGGTTATCTTAAACCAAGACAGCAGTTCTGCAAAGCATGAACCTTTACAATTTAGACATAGAACATCTGCAGACTGGGGAAAAGAGCATGAGTCTGACTCATCAGAAATCTTTGCAGGGAAACAGCTTCCTTCTCCACTTTCAAATGTAAAAAGTTCAGGGGATCCCACATAATTCTTTTTAATCTGACCACTTTCTTAACATTGGCCACAAAAATACTTCAACTGACTGACTCTCTGCTTTGCAAAACAAAGAATGTGTTTGCTACTATTTTATGAGCTTTGACATTCTTAGGTCACCTTACTTTGACATTTGTTATTTGAAAAACAATGACATTTTCCTGCTTCTAATGGGTATTTTTCACTTTTAAGGAAAACTTTCAGTAGATCATCTGCTGCGTAACTTACTAATGCAACTAGACTGAGAATCCAAGGCCCTAAGGAAATTTTACAAATAAATTAAGCTAAAATAGCGCAGGAAGAGACAAAAGTCATAATCTTTATGTACTAACTAAAGAGCTTTGACATTAGGTTAAAAAATAGAAAAAAAGAAAAAAAAATTATAAAATGAGGGAAAATTAAAGGGAGGAGAGCGGCCAGACAAAAGACAAGGTGGCTCTAAATGTCCTCATTACACGCTACAAAAAGATTACCCTTATGCAGGACCTACAGGAACCAGATATTGTCTCCTCTAAAAAAACAGCTAAACATATCTTTGGTGAGCAGAAAGTGATGGTGGGTACTTGTTCACCATCTGCTGGACACAGGCTATAATAAATTAGATCCCTAAGAACTAGAAAATTTCAACAGTGTTCATAACAAACCTGGGTGGGTAGGAACACAAGTTTAAAGCCCATTAGAACTATTTTGTTGATCATGCTTGCATTGCAATACATTGTCCTATATCCAGGCAACATGGCTATTAGTTTAACTTCTGTTTCAACATACTACAACAAATGAAAACTCAGAGGACCTGACATTTAGAAAGACTAATGCTTCTAACAAATGTATATGCGCCATGGATGGCAGTGAAATCACATGGACACTAGTTATTATCCATGTTATTATCCATGAAGGATATAGGCCTGTTCAATTAGTCCACCACTCCAAAAGCACCTCTCCTACGAAGACAGGCTGAGAGAGTTGTTCAGCCTGGAGAAAAGTAGAGGAGGCTTTGCAGAGACCTCACTGTGGCCTTTCAATACTTAAAGGGGGTTTAAAAAAAGATGGGGAAGAACATTTTAGAAGGAGAAATGGTTTTAAATACAAATGAGACATAAGGAAAAAGTTTTTGACAATAAGGATGGTGAAACACTGGATCAGATTGTCCGGAGAGCTTGTGGATGCCCCATCCCTGGAAACATTCAATGTCAGGTCATACAAGACTCTGAGGAAAGTGATCTTTTTGAGAATGCCCCTGCTCATGGCAGGGAATTTGGACTAGATGACCTTTAAAGGTCCCTTCCAATGCAAGCTCTTCTATGATTCTGTGATTCTATGTTCTCACAGAGAAAGAGAGTGTCTGTGCATCCCTGTGTGCCTGCTGTCAGCCTACACATAAAAATCAGAAGAATGTATTTTATTATCAAGCATCACCTTAGAAGGTATCCAATCTCTGATTCATTATTCCTTTGCAAATTCTTTAAACAAGTAATTTTGCCATTTGTATTTGCATTAAATAATATTTTCATAAGCATATTATTTTATACATATCTAAATTAAATCTTAGACCATTTTAAATTGCTCATCTCCTTAAAAAATCTCCATAACATTCTAGAATTACAAGAGAGTTCTCTCTCTTCCAGTATCTGTATGAAGTAAGACATCTCCATATAATTCGCAAGCTTTACGCACTAACATTCACTTAATCCTTCAGCTTTTTTGTGGAGATGATGCATTTTTTTTCATAACAATACATATCATATTCACTGTTTCTGGACTAAATGTTTCCCCTTGCTTTCAAGGAAACATTTTTGCAACCAGCAACCCTAATCTCACTTCTCTGCTTCAATCACTTCAAGAAACTGTAGGAAAAACTTCAAGTCAGTGTGAATTAGCCATGCTTCCTTTTGTACATACATCCAAAAGATGGATCACCTTTTTTGAAAGGGTATGTCACTACTCAGGCATAGCTGCATATTAATTACAGTTGCATGGATAAATATTACACAAAACCCAAGCTTGTTCACACTCATTTATATTTTAAAATGAATACACTTGCTTATCTTTGAATATTTTTTTTAGTGTCTGCCAAAACTCAAAGTCATATTCACACTAACGCTTACAACAAGCAGTTTTCACACTTCCATATTTCCATACTTACTTCATCAGCAATAGCATTCCCTGGGAGACAGGAAGCTGTCTGACACAGCAAGGCAGTAGAATTCAGCCATAGCAGAGGGAAATATATTAAGTCATCTAACAGTTATTTTTATTGAAAACTATGACCATGCAACACACAATCCCCTTTCTTTTTAAACTGCTATTTCTCCTTTACTAAGGCCCTGTAAATTACAACAGCATCTCCGAAGAATTACATTTAAATGAAAAAGAATGTTACATTTAAATGAAAAAGAAAGTTAAGCTTATGTCAGTGGATGAAGAAAGGGTAAAATAAAATGTATGTTACTCTTAATGAATTGTGCCTGACTCATTGTCAAAAATTTCCTCGTAAAATGTAGTTTCCATAAGCAACCTAATAATCTCTTCCAGCTCTTTGGCATACATGCCATTAGGGAGCTTTTCATTACAACTAACATGAAGATTCCCTGCTTAAGCCTGCTCCTTTTTACTTTATGCATGACAAACATAAAAAACCCAGATTGTCTCTTTCTTTTTTTGACATTTTCTATTTGGAGACCCTTAGTCAGTTAAACAACAACAACTTTTCCACCTAACTGATTTCATCTGTGGCCACTTTCTCCCCTCTGAAATGCAATGAGAACAGATCTTCAGTGATGTCAGGCAAAGTATGTGTAGTTTTTATCCCATATCTGGGGAGATGTGCTTACACTGCCATGACTTGTGTAGCACATGGACAATAATCTTCAGGGCCTCTTCTACAGCAGTGGCTGACACCACTGCTCCACAATCCTTTGTCTGTATTCTAGCTTCAGCATCTTGCACTTTTCTCTAATTACCTCTTGTTTTCCAGGTTATCTCAATAATTTATCAAGATCTTGTTCATTTCTGATTGCCGTTACTTCACAGGCCTCACAAAAAAAAAGCCAAAATCTTGTCTTCAGCTATCATCTCCTGCAACAGTTTCTGTACAAGGGATAACTATGCAGGCTGTGGCTGGTCAAGCCAGTATAAACGTTGTGTAATGTTTGACAGATGCTACTAAAAAAATGAGACTTGGAAAAGGGCTTGACTAGGTACTCCAGTAAGAAGGTAGTTGCTATTGAAGGAAACTAGCAGCAGATTCAAAACAAACAAACAAACAAAAAACCAGAAAGATTCTTCACATAGTATGTGTCTGTTTGCCAGATGTGGGTGCTAAAATTTTACACTAGTTGAGAAAGAAGCTGCATAAGTTCATGAAAAAGGAATCCAACAAAGGTTACTTTTTATTAAGTAAATAGAAAGATTCAGCCTTTGGCTAAGACAATTTGTTACTTCCACATTGTAGGAGACTGAGAAAGCATTAGGAATGCCTGCTCAAAACACATATTCTTCACCAGGTATTAATTTCTTGCTGTGAAAGAGAGGATAACAGACAAGAACAGACTTCAGTTTAATTCTTACAGCACATCTCACTGTTCTACGTAACCTGCAGTTTTAAACCTTCATAGGTAGAAACAGTAACTAGATACTAAGGAAAATCCAAATGCTTGGCACTAGGCACACATTGCAATATATATTACATACAATATACATTTAATTTTCCTAATTTGTGATCCCAAAAAATAAACAGAATGCAACTTTACTAATATATTATTATCATTCATATAATAAGTTATTGTGGTAGCTTTATTGTCACAACTTTATTTAGCAGTGATTTTACCTGAAATAATATTTTCAAGTAATTTCAATACATTTTGGCTAGTGATTTGAAGCATTGCAAGTGTTGATTATAGAATAATTTGGGTTGGAAAGAACATTAAAGATCATGTAGTCCAACTCCCCTGCAATGGGCAGGGACACCTTCCACTAGACCAGGTTGCTCAGAGCCCCATCCAGCCTGGCTTTGAACACTTCCAGGGATGGGGCATCCACAACTATTCTGGTCAGCCTCAAAGTAAAGAATTTCTTCCTTACATCTAATCTAAACCCTCCAACAATTTAAAGACACTACCCCTTGATAATGTCTTAAGCACCAAGTAGGACACTACTACTCAACGTATTTCCACCCTTTTTTCATCAGCTATTTTCCCTGTCAATTGACTTGGACTAGTATCTAAAAACCTAAGAAAAGTGGTTAGGAAAAGTTTTGGGTTTGGTTTTTTTTCCCCCTGAAATATTTCTAACAAGAGGTCAGAACAGTTTTAAGAGTCAACTGCTCCAAAGCTGTGTCACAATAATATTGATTTACTAGTCTCCTTTAAAAACAACTAATTAAAACAGGCATCTAATGTTCAATTCTGCCACGGCAAAGTCAAACAGATACAAATTGTAAGGCTATGGCTGTTAAACATATTTTGTTTTCTTCAAGCTATTCAGGTTGGCTTTTTAGATAGAAACCTTTGAACTGAAAATAGATATCCTAGTCTTCCACCTTTTCTCTCAATTGCGTTGTAATGCCCAAGGTGACACTCCTAGTAGTATTAACACAGATGTGCATTTGGATATCGCATTGCTGCATTTTAGCTATCTCATTTTCCCAGCTTATTTATATTTGTGTCTATATTTATCCTTGTGTAAAGAGAAATGGGTTGGTGTTTCTTTTGACACATATGAAAATGTTGTTTTCAGCAATGGTCCACTATTGAATATGTCAATCTTTCTACACCAAGGGAATAATTTTCACTTGGAAAATAGCTTTTGAAATTATTGAATTTCAATTCAAAGTCCACTACTGTATCCACTTCAAGCTATTACCTTCACAGAAAAACTTTCTTTTTTTAATGACAAAATCTTTGCAAAAAATAATAAACTGCAAAAAAATTGATGTGTATCTTGTAAAAGATTCGGTTTCCTGACAAGGAGCATCATTCTTAACAGAGTTGCTAGATGCTACCAGTAAAACTAACAACCCTCATTTGTATTGTAAGCGATTAAAGTTCACACTGATTATGGAGGCTGAGTAATTCCATGAAAGAGATATCCACCACAGGCTAAAATTTATTTAACATGTAGAAAGATCTTTGGCTGCAAGCTTGAAGTAGAGTCTTGAAAATAGAAGGTGGCCACACTTCTTTTACGGATGAACATTTTACTCTTTCAGATGCATCCAAGTCTGTTCAAGACATCCACCTTTTGGAATTTAAAGTTTACAAATCATCAGCTACTTAATTTCCACATTTAAGTTACCTAATTCTGCAAACATTCAGTCTGCCCTGCCCTTGGTTTAGGGACAGCAAAAACTTTCCTCGCAGTTGCAGCTCCCATATCATGCCAATCTAAAGCAACAGTACAAAGAGCAAGTAGTGTTTCACTACAGTGTCCATAGCATTACTAACAGCGATCTCCAAGAATGCATAGAGTAGGAGAGTGCTGGCTGGGATACAAAGACTTTTAAAAGGACAGGAAAGAGAGATGAGATGGAAAATGGGAATATGGAGAGAATTCCACAGCCAGAGAAGGAATGAGAACTGAGGCTGAGACTGAAATGAGAATCAAAATACTCATTCAGTATTTTCAGCAGGCATTCTCATGGAGTAAAAATAACTCTCACACTTGACAGGTGCGTCCTTTCTCCCTAGAATGTGTATAAAGTAAAACACATCCATAAAGTATGAAATGGAGACTATTAGATCCCTGAATATGAAGTATTTTCTGTCATAGTCGTTATTGGTCACTCAGGTCTAGAAAATCCTTATAGTAGAAAGAGCAACTGTTCCCAAGCAATTGAACAAGAAAGATTACATTTTCCCCTTTGAAGAGGAGTCAAAAGGAAGGAGATTAGCTTTTTAAAAACATTAATAAGTAAGCCATTGTAAATACAAAACTGATCATTCTTCCTGCAAAATACAGAGAGACTGCAAAAATCACTTTTACACAGAGGAAAACACCTGGGGCAATTCCAAGCACATATACAGGCTGGGTGGAGAATTGATCAAGACTAGCCCTGGTGAGAAAGAGCTGGGACTGTTGGTTGACAGGAAGCTCAACGTGAGCTGGCTCGCAGCCCAGAAAGCCAACCACATCCTGGCTTGCATCACAAGTGGTGTGGCCAGCACATCAATGGAGGTGATTCTGCCCCTCTAAGAGACCCCATCCACAGTTCTGCATCCAGCTATAGGACCCAACAAAAGAACGACATTGACCTGCTGAAGTGGGTCCACAGGAAGGCCAAGAAAAAGATCAGGAGGCTGGAGCACTCCTCCTGTGAAGAC
>VWZW01003496.1:0-33828 GCA_013397115.1 Edolisoma coerulescens
TAGCTCCTGGTGACACGTTTTGCAGGCAGCAGGTGGTTGCTGACCAAAGGATTTCATTTTTCTCTGTCCTGTTGGCACTAGTTGCTCACAAGCTTGGATGTCTGCTCAGTTGTCTCCTTTCTGGAAGTTCCTTTCCTTCAACATGATTATTTTTTGCTTGATGTTAATACTTTGACCCCTTTGCCTGTTCAACTGGCGGAGCACTGTTCATGTCAGTGCACCCATGGAAGTGGCTGCTGGGTTTCCTCAGCTCTCTGTGCCTGGGCAGAGGCTGCAATTCTGTGGGGTCTAAGCCTTGGCTGTGGATGTTCCCAGATCAGAAGCACAAGCTTTTATTTCGCTCTTCTTAAATGATGGTATAAACAGGAGACTTAGGTGATACCTCCCTGGAGCTGATTACATTTTCTTAAATTACCTGTCTGGGTCCCTTCTGGAAGTGACAGCGCTGTACTCACCGGGAGGATGAGCTGGAGCCAGACTGGATGTGTATTCTGCTGTGTGAGGACAGCAGCTTGTGTACAGGGTTAGTGTTTCTCTTCAGAACTGCTGCATTACTTGTCATCTGAGAGCATTCAAGCTCCCCACAGTAATTTGCCTTAAATGAAAGCTGCACTGCAGAGCCACATGCAACTGAGGAACCATCAGCAAAATTAAATGTCTTTTGCTAATTGGTTTCAAACTAGAAATGAGACGCCTGTACTTCAGCCACTGTCAGCTGTCACGTATTTTGTAAGCATACCTGGTACTGTGCCTTTCATTGCCCCAAAGAGGCAAATCCTTTAGGAAAGAAGGGGGCAGAGACAGGTCTCAAGGAGCAGTTCTGGGATGGGTTTGCTATTTCATTCTTAAAACACAGTAGCAGGTTTGGAGCTGAAGACAAGATGGGCAAGAAAGGTGAGCAATGGAAGGTTGCTTCAAGATGCTGGAGTTGTGGGTACAGTGGGCTTTTGAGTCAAGTCTTCCACTTCACCTGCACTTTGGTGAATTTTCAGGCCAATTTGCCGTGAGGGAAATGTGTGCATGGGTTTTATCCGTGTACATCCAAGGTTTGTTTAAGAAATGGTTGTTGCCCTGCATAAGCAATGCACAAGTATAAAAGATTCTTCTCCCTTGTGTGGCTGCCAAGACTGGGATGCTTTGGGAAGGAACTGTTTTCCTTTTTTTTTTTTGCTGCTGCTGCTGCTGCTGCCCTGCACCCCAAAGCAGTGTCTCTCCTCGCAGCCACCCTGTTGCTCTGCAGATGCTGCTTCCTGCACGTAGCCAGCTGTGTTGCTCACTCAAGGGAGAGGAATAAGCATTTAACTCCTGTCAGCCCCATGGTGGGGGCAGCATGTCTCTGCCTCCTCGGGCACTAACGGGATTCATTTATGATTGGTTATGTGATGTGTGCCAAAATATCACCGAAAGCTGGAGAGGGGTAGCGGCTGCCTGTGGGTGGGTTTGGCCTTTCCTAGTGCTCTGTATGGAGACAGGAGACCAGCCCAGGTCTCTGAGGCCTTGTGGGATCCTGAGTGCTGGGCAGATGTTTGAGCTGGGTCTGAGTGATCCCCACAGAGACAGGTGTAAGAACAGAGCATGGGGCATGTCTGCAAAGGAGGTGTCTGCCCTACCCTGCTAGGCTGGGCAAAGGGGATTTGGAGCCCACTGACAAAGCCTGCTTGAGGCAGCTGCTGTGCAGGACCCACTTGCAGTGGAAACATTGGCTCTGTCCTTCAATGCTGTCTGCGTTCACTGGCTGCCCGCAGGGCTGAGCTGGCTGCTGCAGGGACTGCTCCCTGTGGTGAGCAGAGCTGGGCACTGCTGGCCACACTGCTGGCCTTGGCACTGACAGAGGTCAGAGGGGCTGGGTTTCACAGGCAGCTCTCATAGGGAAATCTGTTGAATGCTGTCTGCCCAACAGTGTTCAGGTGTATCATGGCCCAGTGCTGAAGGCCATGAGCCAGAAAAGCAACAGCACCGTAGGTCTGAGAAGAAAAACATTGACCTCCCTTCCATCCCCTTCCCACTTACAGGCAGCAAGAGGCAGAGAGCCAGGGAATAGGGAAAATGAGGTCTAGTCTTATACTGCCACTGCCTTTCCTGCCTTCCTCCTTCCCCAGGTGCATTGATGTTGCCAGGTGAAGTTGAACAGGGCAGTGAATGCCAGAAAGACGTATTTTACACATTGCTCACAGTGTTTGTTACCTAGCAAGCCATTTAAACATTCTGGAAGGACCCAGCTGTCCTCTGCTGGCCCTGCCTCCTGCGTCAGTTGCGCACAAGTCAGGAAATCCATCCCTGCTATGGCTCTGTAGCTTGTGGCTATGGCTTTTTTGCTCCCTGCTCACTTGTCTGCTTCAGTGGGTTGCTCCAAAGCGTTAGGATCATCCCAGCTCATGAGAATACAATGCAGTTGTGTCCTGGAGGCTGTTAAAGCTGTGTGTGTGGAAGTGACACTTGTATGTTGTCAGATGATTTCTGAGAGCGGTATTGGGGCTGGGGGGGGCTGTTTGGAGATGGCCCTAAGGCAGGAACCTGAGGATCTCAGCATGGGCCTGGAGGGGATCCAGGGCCAGAGCTGCTTTTTTGGAATGTGAATTTCAATCCCTTGCTCTGGGATTTTTCCTGATGCTGCCAAGTGGTGCCTATGATGGACAGCGGGCTCCAGTGCTGATGCAATTGGTGATTTGTCTGAGCTATGAGATGATCCTTGTTTGTAAGAAAGGGCAGAGAGGTCTGGTCCCACTGCTGCCCTGCGAGTGTCCTTCCTTGCCCTGCCCTGGCATCTTGCCTTGCTTTCCCTGGAAGAGAGAACAGCTCAACAAGGTTGGGCTGGCACCACAGCCAGTGACAGATACAGAGCAGAAGGCAAATTTGGGGCCAGCTGTGACCTGGTGTGGGAGCAGCAGGATGAGGAGTTTTCCTGTGATGGTGCTGGTGGCACAGGGCAGGTTAAAGTGCCCCCTGGAGCTCTGTCACTTCCACATGAGCAGCTGCAGAAGGACACAGGAGAGGAGAGTGGTGGCAATGAGCACTTCCCCACAATGCTTCAGTTGTGCTCTCCTTGGCCCCACAAGCATTCCTGCATTCTTGAGTTGCATTAGCCTTTATCCTGGGATAGAGGGGAGCCTCTGTGGCTCTAAGGCTGGCTCTCCTCTTTGTGCTTCCCAACCCCAGGCTCCTCTAGATTGATATTTTCCTCTCCCTGCCACACTCTGAACACCTGGACACCTACCCATGTGTTCCCAGCCCGCCTGCTCTGAATGTCAGTGCTGGCATGCAAAGTCATCACAGGGACTTGACAACAGAAAGAAAGTCACAATTACCTGTGCCTCCTCCAGAGCTTTTGCTCTGTCCTCCTTGGACAGCCAGCCAGCCCATCTCCTGCTGGAAAGTTGTGACAAGTCTGAATGATCCCAGTAGCATTTCACAGGAGTTCTTGCATCCTTTCTAGATTTCCTGGCAGGTTGAGACCAGGAGAGCCCTCGGGAATGGTAGCATTTGTAGGGAATCTGGAATGGGGTCAATGCCTGGAGGCAGGTGAGGTGCAGGAAATGAAACTAATCCAAATCTGGAGTATTTATTTTTTCTCTCTTTTTTTTTTTCCTCCCTACCCAAATCTGTTTCAGCAACTGTACCAGATCCTGACAGACTTTGATATTCGGTTTTATATGTATGAGCTGCTTAAGGTGAGTGGCATTGCACATGGCAGTCTGGAGGGGGAGACCAGGAATGAGAGTGGCAGTAGTGGGGCTCATGGGGCACTGTTGCTAAGAGGTTACTTACTTCTCTTATGTTCAGTGCAGAATCCAAGTCTCATAACCTGGGAAGGTTTGGGAAGAGATCAGGTTACCTGGCTTGTTGCTGTGAGGTATTGCAGCCAAACTGGGGGCCTTTGGTCACCTCCAGAGTCTGTGATTCTCTGGGGTCTGAAGTGTTTGTGATTGTTACTCACCAAGTAGAGCTGTGCTTGGTCTCCCTGTGTCTCTTGCACCATTGGGCTGCTGTGAGGAAAATCAATTCCCAGAAAAACAGCCAGACCCAGGACAAGGCCCTTGAGGCAGGGCTGGGGAACTGTGATGCTAGGGAGAGTGGAAGAGAGGGATTGCCAGCTCCAGGACTTCCTCTGCTGCAGTATTCAAATGCAGCCCCAGAAGGTGAATTCTGCCCACTAGTTATGCCAGCTGTCACATGTAACATCAGTATTTCCCTTTGACACCTCCCAGCCAAAGCTTTCCTTGCCCCTCTGATGAAAGGTGAGGAGTGCCCTAAATACCTCCTCTTAACTAGCCTAGCTTGCACTTCCCCGTGGAAATTCCCTCAAGGAGCCATGGCAGATCTGTGGGATGTGCTGCACTGGCTCTTGGGGGTCTCCAGCTGCAGGGCAGGGGAGGCAGCAGGGCACGAGGGAGAGCTGACAGGTTTGGCCGATCCCAGGGCTGTTCTGTGCTGACCTGCTGGAGCAGCAGCTTGGCTGTGTCAGGTCCTAGCAGGGCCTTGGCACTTCTGGGCTGGCACTTGCAGTTCCCATGCTCCTGGAAATGAGTGGGACAGGCTAGGAAAGCCCTTTTTGCTCCAGGACATGATGACTGCAGGAGACTTCCTGAAACAGAACTTGTGGGCTGAAGGGAGGCTTTCTTCTCTGCACTCCCAAGCTTGCCCACCTGTCTGCAAGGGAAGGACCTTCTTACTGGATGTTGGAGTGAGCCTGAGGCAGCCTGGGATTAGGATGAGAGGGATGATGAAGTTTAGATGATCCTTGAGCCTTGGCAACACAAGACACTAGAAGAGCTTCATCCCTGGAAGCAGTTTGTGTAACCTGTTACAGATCTCCTGGACTGGAGATCCAGGACCAGCGTTTGCTGTGAGTCCTGTGGGCTGGGAGGCCACATGTCACTGCAGGGGTGTTCTCTGAGGCCTTGCTGTGATGGAAGCTGTTGCCTCCTTGCTTCCCACCGTGGCAGGGGCCCAAGGACAGCGCTGCTTCCCTGGCACTGATGTCTTGGATATTGAATGACTACAGGCTGTAGTCTGTACTCTTTCCATGCTGCTGGAGATCTCATAGCATCTGATAGATGTTGATGGATGGATCTCCCTCCCCTTGGAGATGAGAAAACAACATTCTCACCCCCTTGCTCAAGGGAACAGCTGCGTTGGGGGGGGCAAGTGGTGCAAGGTCATGGAGCTGGGGAGCTTATGTGTGCTCCTGCCTACAAGCTTGAAGCAGCTTCGCTCTCCCTCGTGTGCTATCACCTGCCTTTTTCAAGTGCAATTTGGCTTAAATCAGCAGGGCAGAAGTGACTTTCTAGCTTGAGTATGTTTTGGGACACAAGTGGAAAGTCGCATTGGAAGGCCATAAAAGTGCATGCACGTAGGAATCATTCCCTTTCTAGGGGAGAGAGCATGATCTAGGAAGCACAGGGCTACCCAGGTTGGAGCACTGGGCTTGTCACCAGGTGGAACACCTCTCTGCATCATGTTCTTCAACAATGGTGCAGGGAACACAGGTCCAGGACCTGTGAGTGCAGTAGGGCACAAGGTCCATACAGTCTTGTTGCAGCTTGTCACTTCATCACGTGCAGCATAAGAGCTGAAACTGCCAGTTTCATGTGCCAGGGTTATGGCACTTCTTGTGAACTTGCTTCTGCCTGAGAACTGTCTGTTATATTGGTAATGCTGTGCCTGTGGTTACAGCCATGTCTAATGTGTGTGTGTGTGTGTGTGTGTCTGCCAGGCCCTGGATTACTGTCACAGCATGGGAATCATGCACAGGGATGTCAAACCCCACAACGTCATGATAGACCACCAACAGAAAAAGGTACTGTGACACCAGGGCTTACAAGCAGGGTTTTTCCAGGGAAACCTGAAATTCTGCTGCCTCTGTAACCATAGCCCTGGCAGCTGCACATGCCCCTCTGACCTTTCTTTACTGGGTCCCCTCCACCTGTGGCAGCAGCAGGAGATGGTCAAAGTCCCACGGGGGAGCACCGCAGTGGGAGTCCATGGCTTCCTCACTGCCATGGAAATGGGCAGCTCAGGGACCTACCCCACCCTGTCATGGTACTTGTATCCTATCAGGTGCTGTGTGTGCCTGCCCCAGGGACCTGGAATTGGTGTCAAGGAATTAGTTGCTGGTCCACAGGTTCCTCTCTGTCAATCAGCAGTGGCTGTACAGACAAGGCAAGGTGTCTAAGGAAGGGAATCTCTTACTGGAGTCCTTCCCTAGTAAGCAGGTTGTCCATCCCTGCACCTGTGGAGATGGTCTGCCTTGCAGGATATGCTGAGCCCCTCCTACCCCATTTTCTGCTCTCAGTCCCCAGGTAAAATCAACACTGCCTTCAGCCCCACCCTTCTAAACAGTGGGATAAGACTTTTGCCTGTTCCCTAGTACTCAGGCACCTGGTGGTGCTGGTAAGGAGCCAGCAGTAACTGTGCTTGGACTCAGAAGGCAGAGGAGCTCCCCAAGCTGGACTTTGCCCCACCAGCTGGTGTTAGGGGAAAGGGAAGAACCTGATCAGAGAACTGCTGAGAGCATCTCCTGTCCACAGAGGGCCTCCCTCCACCCTGGGCTCCACACTTGCATCAAGGGATTGAGGTTTGGCCAGTGTGGCTTCACCTGCCTGGCTGGTGACTCTGTGTCTCTGTTGCATGTTCAGCTGCGGCTCATAGACTGGGGTCTGGCCGAATTCTACCATCCAGCTCAGGAATACAATGTCCGTGTGGCCTCTAGGTACTTCAAAGGACCAGAGCTCCTTGTGGACTACCAAGTAAGAGTCTGTCTCCTCCTTGCTATCCAGTGATAACACTTTGTGGCTGCACTTTAGCCACCTTTGGGTTGTCTGGTTTTGCCTGTCAGGGCATTGCCTGGGTTGGAGAGAGGCTGGCTGTGAAGCGCAAAGGCTGAGGCTGCCTGTGCTGGTGGGGAACCAGGCTGTGGTGAGTGTGCCTTTTCTGACAGCTTCTCCTTTTCTCCCTCAGATGTATGACTACAGCTTAGACATGTGGAGTTTAGGCTGTATGCTGGCAAGCATGATCTTCCGAAAGGAGCCCTTCTTCCACGGCCAGGACAATTATGACCAAGTAAAGACATTGCTACCTGGCTTATTTTGTGAAAAGTTTGTCCCCAGTTCATCTCTGTGTGTGTAGTGGGGAGGCTCTGGGGATGGGATTGCCAGGCTGGGAGGATGCTGCTACATGCTTGGTTAAGCCATCTGTGGTTTTGCTGCCTTGTATAGGTGTCGTGGTTCTCCCAAACATCCAAACTTCCACAGTAGGAAACTTGTTTTCTGCACATGTTGCACAAGCAAGTTTCAAGGGAGATACTCCTTCCATCTGGGATGTTTCCAAAAGGAGGGCCCTTAGATCTGGGCAGCTCTGCCCCTGCAAAAGAGTGGTGGGCTGCCATTCTGCTCTCTGAACATGCCTTTTGTTCCAGCTGGTTCGCATTGCAAAGGTCCTGGGCACAGATGAGCTGTATGGGTATCTCAAGAAGTACCACATAGAACTGGACCCGCACTTCAACGACATCCTGGGCCAGTAAGTGGAGAAGTGAAATGCTGCCTTATTTTCCTTGTAAGCACAGAGAGGGAGATAAACTGATATCTACACCCTTGAGGCACTCTGAGCAAAGGCCTGCTTGATCTTCTGGATAACAGTGCTGCTTACAGGCTTCACATCTAGGTGCTCATCTCAAGAAGTCACTGACTTCTTGCAGGCTCTTTCCTTTTGTCTCTCCCATTATCCATGAGCCATCCCCTATTTCTTCTTTCTCCTGCTTGTTCATGTCCTTAAAGTGGAGGTGTAGACACTGCAGTTGAGTATGGACTGAATGCTCAGAGTTTTCCAGTTCAGATTTCTGAAAAGGACAAGAGGAATGGATGGAATAGTGACGACAGCTTCTGTGAGGCTGGCTGGCAAGCCAGAGCAGTTCTGGTCCCAAGGGTGTCACCCTGCCTGCCACATGCTGTTGTCTAGTCCCTGTAGACAGAAGGGAATGTGCAATATTGTGCCTCTCCTGGCACAGGAGATCCATCCAATTGTGTACGTAAAGAAGAGGATTTTCCAGCTTTGGCAGGTGTTTGCTGAGCAGTAGCTTGTGCAAGGAAGAGCTGTGGGCTGTTTATCACAGCCACCTATGCTCAGAAGTGGCTGGCAGCAGGTGATTCCCATGGGACATCGGGGTGCTGCTGTGCAGTGACAGCTGGTCCCTTTGCAGGCATTCCCGGAAGCGCTGGGAGAACTTCATCCACAGTGAGAACAGACACCTGGTCAGTCCTGAAGTCCTTGACCTCCTGGACAAGCTGCTGCGATACGACCATCAACAGAGGCTGACTGCCAAGGAGGCGATGGATCACCCCTATTTCTGTGAGTCTGTGGAGTTGCTGGGGCCAGCAGGGATAGAGTTGTGGGTTGTGGGGGCAGATTTTGGCTCCCCACTCTGCAAAAGCCTTAGCAGCTCTGTGGGTTTTGAGGGCAGTTTCTCTGGAAGGATTTGCCTGGGTGGAGCTTCCGCTTTATTAAATACTGTTTCCTCTTCCTGCCTGGTCTGTCTCCTGCAGATCCAGTGGTGAAGGAGCAGTCCCAGCCCAGCTCAGAAAACGCTGTGCTCTCCAGTGGCATGACAACAGCACGATGAGGACTGGAAAACGACGGGTAATTCAAGATGTTTACAAATAAAAGCAAAACCTTCGGTCACACAGTGAAGGGAAAAGAACCAAGGACCCCCCCCTCCTTCCCCTCCCCTTTATACTCGGCAGAAATCTAACCTTGGGGGGGGTCTTAAACCTCAGTTCCTCTCTGGTGGTTGTGGTTAATGTAACTCTAACCCTGTGGTACCAAAGCCCTGGGCAAATGGTCTTGCAAGAGCTAAATATGTAGTGATATCCCCAGGGCTCCACACAACTGATTCTGGTTCACATCTCTATGGATCCTTCTCTTCCTTCTCAGTCCAGCCTTCCCCACCACTCTGGTGGGGACAAATTGGTCGTTCCACCATCAGCCCTTAGCATGCCTCTTTCTAAACTTGCCTTTCTGACTTGTAGACTCTGAATGAACCAAATTCAGGCTGGGGGTCAGCAGGTGCAACTCTGTTTTGAGGTCCAAGTCTTTACTGCTCACTCTGGGCTTGAATTTGGCCCTTGAATTCCAGTTTCAATTGTGAATGCCAGGGTGGTTGGGGGGGAGGGAGGGGGAGTTCGACAAAAAACAACCCACAAACCCAGCAGCATCTCGGGATTGGTTTGGAGCATTAAAACGAAGGCACTGATCCGAGTTGCTGGGGAGAGGAGATCCCCCCCCTCCAGTGTGTTTGACAAAGGCTCGCTCTGAGAAGAAACTCAATAGACCTGCTTTGGAAACTTGTGAATGTGAGGGCTGCTCTTGGGGCAGGAGAGGGGAGGGACTATCCAGACTTTCCCACCGAGCTCAGGAAAGTCAGTGTTGCAAGATTTCTTGTGATAGGTGTGCAACCACGTACCTCATGACGTGGCTCCCATGAGAATTCGTGCCAGACGCAGACTTGTGCCAGAGCACAGCTCTGGAGCGGTTCAATCCAGCACCGCAGGAGGAGGAGTGGAGAGGAGGCCAGGGAGGAGAGCACAGGGAGGGGGGAGGATCAACAAACAGCGGCGTCGGGGCGGGGGCTGTGCAGCTACTGATCCAGGCCTTGGGATCCCACGCAGTGTTTTAACAAAGTCAGCCATTTGTTGAATTCTGGGGTGCCGATCCTCTTGGGGGGTGGGGGGTTCGTCTTATGGGTTCTTTCATCAGATCCCTCGATGGCTTTATAGCCCCACAATTCACAGTTGCCTCCTCTACTTGTTCTGTGTGTAACTTCATCAAGTGGTTCTGGTGACACTCAAATCTAGACGCTGGAGATAGTGTTTTCCCACCAGCACCTAAACACAGAATTTCCTTCTGCGGCATTGTTGAAATAGTTAATTTTTTATAAGGTTGCAATGTTTCTATTTGAAACATCTGTTTACATTCCATATTCCAATAAAGTTCTATTGGCATCGACAGCAGGTCAATCCATTTGTATAATTCACTGAAACCAATAAATATCTATACGTCTGAACGTCTGCCGTCTCAAATCTATGGGATAGCCAGAAGGCCTGAGAGCAGGAGGCCTTGTCTCCTCCAGGAGGGCAGGTTGGCTCTTCCAGCCCCTCTTGTCTTTGTTTTTTTGGGACCTCTCACTCAGTCTTTGGTTGCAGTTCTTCCTGCTGTTAGCCCTGAGAGTTTCGCTGTGGCAGGTTGTCTCCGCTGCCACGGGGCCGCAGAGGAGGTGCGAGGGTTTGGGCACAGCGTGGGGGTCAGCTCTTGTGCTCCACTGGCCTCAAACAGGCGCTGCCTGAGGGACAGACCTCGCTCTGCCGTTACCTGGTGGGTCAGACCAGGTCCCCGATGCACAGCTGGAAATCAGGATTCTCCATGTCTGTACCCCCATGCTTGTCTGCTCTCAGCCTGGGTGGATGGCTTTGTCTAAAGACGTGCTGAGCAGGGAGTAGCTCTTTCCTCATGCCCGGGGACACGGGGGCAGTTCTGGGGGTCCGGGGTGTGGAGCAGCCTGTGGTTGCCATCCTGCAGGGCCTTGCTAACATTTGCTCTCCTGCAGAGGCTGCTGAAAGCATTGGCGAGTGTTCCCAGCCCTCTTCTTCCATCTGCCCACCCTCCTGGCTGCCTGGCCTGAGGGGCAGGGGAGTCTCACGTGCTCTTAAACTGTGCCAATACCAGCAGGGTTGGTTTGGGGTTTTAATATCGAGTTTTGAACTGATTTTAAGTATCTATTGGATTGCTCCATTGAGAAGTGGATGTTTCTCATGGCCTGTCCAAGTTGCTATGGGAGAAGCTTGTCTGTTTTCCAGCTCTTGTGCGTTGGCATTCCCAGCTTCTGGAGGGGCAAGGTAGAAGAGGTGGGGAGAAGAAAAATTGGTTGAATGGGAGAACTTTGATAGGTGAATTCTGTTGATCACTGTACATGAGTGTGCTGCATATGAGTGCTTGGCAGTGTCCAAACCTGATGGTGGAATTTCAAGGTGGTGCTTGGGGAAGTATCTGTTCTGTAAACCTGAGTCAGGAATTCTTTCCTGGTACCCTCAAGCAGAGGAAGAGAGTTGCTCTTCCAGCGACTGAAATGGCTTTCCCTGGTTGCAGTAAGCAGAGAGGCTGGAACAACCTGCCTCTTATCTCCCCACATCCCTACCCCAGCTCTAGGGTAGGATGAGCAGTGACAGATTGATCCTGGAGGGAAACAGCAGCTGAGCAAGGGTAGTTTGGGAGAGAGGAGGGTGTGGAGGCTCCTGATCCCGGGGCAGTGGGGATGTTTGACTGCAGCTTGCGCCAGTTTATCTCTGCAGCCGGTGGCTCTTCCAGCGCTCAGATCAGGAAACCCTTCTTTCCTCTGGACCTTAGCAAAGCATTCTCCTGCCTGTAGGGACAGCCAGGAGCTGGGGAAGAGTGTTTCGTCCCTAGAAAGTTAAGAGGACTGGGGAATATGCATCTTCATCTGCTTTCTCCTTGAGAAATTTAGGAGGGTCCTAGGGCATGTTCCTGGCCCTTCAGCTGCCCTGGCTCCAGTTTTCTAGCAGAGCATGGGTTTGGTTGAATGTCTTGTAAGAGGAAAGGCTCAAAGCTTTCCAGCCCCATCAGCAAGTGAGGGATGCAGTAGGAAACGGATGCAGTAAGCAGCTCTGCCAGCTTGTCTGTGGCTGTTGCAAGTGTGCTGGGCACGATGGGAGCTTTTAGTGGAATCATGGGAGGTGTTTGTGGTAGTGGAGGGAAACTCAAAACAGCAGGTCATGGAAAAAAGAGTCCAAACTTGTGTTTGGCTGTCCATGAAAGTTCTGCTTTGCTGGACTGCATCTCTCCCTTGCCTTGCTTGGCCCTGCCTTCCTTTCTCGCCCCTTCCAAAGCAGGCTGAGGTTCCCCTGCTGTCCCCACATCCAGAGGGCCGTGGAGGGTGCGCCTGGGCCTGGCTGGGGGTGGGGTGGCAGATATGGGGCAGCGTGCCCAGCCACCGCCTCATCACGGCGCTGGAGGAGCTCTGTGTTGAGCTGGCAGTGCCCCGCGACGCTCACTTCCCTCCTCCCGTCTCTCCTCAGGTCCGATGCTGTTGCTCCCAATTTTCCATAAGCAGAATGAGAACCAAATCAAACGTCCCATCGGCGCGGTAGAGCGACGGCGGGCGGACTGCGCGGCGCAGGCAGGGCTCAGAGCGGGGCGCACGCCTGGCTGGACGGCACTCGCCTCGCTATGACCGCAGCCCTTCCCTCCGAGTGTTAAAGGTTCTTCTGCCTCTGTTTCCTTGTTGAGCT
Source organism: Edolisoma coerulescens (assembly GCA_013397115.1). Taxonomy (NCBI): domain Eukaryota; kingdom Metazoa; phylum Chordata; class Aves; order Passeriformes; family Campephagidae; genus Edolisoma; species Edolisoma coerulescens. The sequence continues at coordinate 12,294 of VWZW01003496.1, forward strand.
CTTCCCGACCCAGAAAATGTGGAAATGTGAAGGGTGTGCAAAGCAGTTGTTGGTTAGTCGTTCCTTCCTCTGTTCCGGCTGTTCCCCCCAACCTCTGATGGACCATGGTTATGCAGCTTGTGCCTGTCTCTTCCAGGACATGGGGGTTGCAGGGGATGTAGTATCATGATGGACAGTTCTATACTATAATTAAAAGAATTCTATATTGTTGAATAAAAGTTTTAAAAGAAGCATGCAAGGAGGAGTATTCAGTGGGGAGGGAGCTGGAGAGTGCTGGCAGAGTGAGCTGTTCCCTGTGCCCTGCTAGGACAGGCTGGGTGAGGAGAGCAGGAGGAAATTGTACCAAATCAATGTGGGCAGAGGCAAAGGAGCAACTTGCCACCTTTGAGGGTGTTTCTCCTTTCCCTCCTTAGGCCCCCACACTCTTAGGTGCCCACATGGCTGGTGGCCTGAGTGCTAATGCTGGTACCTGCTTTTCCCAGCCCGGGGGAGCTTGGGTATGGCTCTGTTTCTGTCCATTGGAGCTCCCATCTCTTTCTCGGGCTCAGGCTCTCCTCCTCCTCCCCAGCACCATGACTGCAAAGCCCCAAGCTTGGAGCTCCTGCCCGAGGGCCGTTGTATCGCAGGAGTTCCTCTCAGACGTGGTCCTTCACTGGCAGTGCTCAGGAGAGTCTGCCTGCAATGATGGTTGTTGGCCAAGCTGGGCTCTGGTCTTAGGTGTTAATGAACCACTTGAAATTCTGTCTAAAAGCCCCCAGCTGGACTCTCTCTGACTGTACCTGGTCACCTCTCTTGTGTTGTCCCATTCCTTCATTGCCCTTATGTTTTTCCCTATACAGTTTTCCCCTATACTGAAGCTGCCCAGGGGAAAGGGTACCTCTGAGACAAGGCTCTTGCCTGGGAAAGACAGACCTGTTGCTGGTTCCCAGGGAGGGGAGCTCAGCCATGGGCTCCTGCCAGCACAGAACCACTCAGCGCTGCTCTCACCCAGCCCTGGGCACTGGCCAAAGTGGAATTGCAGGAGTGAGTCCAGTCCTTGCACAAAGCCTGTATTGGGTACAGGTGGAAGCCAACACTGTCCTGCACATGGAGATTTGCTGATGTGGGCCCAGATGTGAGCCCAGATGTGGACGTGAGCATCAGGTAAGTTTAACCTACTGGTGCTGTAAGGCAGGGCTTGGTGCATTGCCAAGGAACAGTTTCATGACAGCTCTGTTGTATCCAGGACTGTGCTGATCTCTGGCATCTGCATTCATCAGGACTGTTTTTGGTGGGTGCAGCTCTGGCCAGTGGTGAGAGCAGGGAAGAGCCCATGGCAGAGCCCACCCGAGGCCACGCTGGGCAGAAGCAGCGCTGTGAGCATACGCTGAGCTGAGGTCCCTGCAGCATGGTGCCACATCCAAGCACTGTTGCTGCTTGGATCCATCCATCTCCCCATGCAGTTGGATCGTGTTCCCTATTGCCACCTGCTGCCTGCTGCAGCCTGTGTCCTCTCCAAGTCAACAGCTTGTCTCCAGAGAATGCTCTCAGTGGCTCTTTTAACTGTTGTTTGTCAGAAATAAACTCTTCTTTGCCTACCCTTTTTTGCCTCCAGTTTGTCTGGAGTCAAAAAGGTTTTGCTCATTCTGGCCCCTTGCTCCATCCATTGCACAGTGTCCCACCAAGGCAGTGTGTCCTTCCTTGATTTTCTCTGCCAGCTTGCTCCAGTACATGCTGGCACTGCCTCCTTCTGCACCCACTGATGTTTACACCCTTGTTCTCTTCTGATCCCTTGCTCAGCAGCAGCCCAGCCTCCTCCTCTTCCTCCTCCTCCTTCTGCACTGCTCAGAGTTCAGCCAGCGTGAGGTCCAAAGCTTTTGGGTTGCCTCAGCACCCAAAGCTACTTTTGAGCCTTGCCTCCCCTTGCATGTGGTGGTTATGGATCTCCTGCCCAATTTTCTTTTTGGTTTTCCCATTACAGCTGCCCTTCATCCAGTATTGCTCCTGTAGGAAAATCCAGGCTGGAAGAGTTGGCTGGAGTCATCAGGACAAATCCCAGATCTCACACTCCTTGCAGGAGTCATTACTTTGTTCTTGGTTTTGCCATGTAGTGAAGGTTTTTGGCTCACAGAAGAACTGACTGAATCTGGTGCTGGTTTTATTGGTCCAAGCGCTGTCCTTGGAGCTGGTCCAGCCCTGGACATCTGCTCTCCAGCCTCGGTCAAGAGGGCAATGGCCTGGGTTAGGATTTCCCAGGCCATGAACCTGGACCATGTGCTCCAAGGCAAGCACAGACTTGGCAATACTGGAGTGACCTGCTACATTTTGGTCTCGTAACTGCACCCAGCAATGTGACACTTCAGTGGAGCAACGTTTCAGAAGCTTCCTGAAAATCTCATTCCTCCGAAGGCATCGAATTGCTGAGAATTCTGAAGGGAAGGAAATGCTTTAGCGAGCAGTTATTTCTGGAGCAGGCAACCTCTGCTCACTTCTTGGACCAGATTATTTTCTTAGGATGGGCCTTTTCCTCCACCTGCTCCCCCAAATTCAATCCCTGAACACCCTGGGAACTGGAAGCAGGGGTGAGGTAACATGCCAACATCTTCCTAGCGATCCTCCAGGTGGATAACATCAGTCTGTGAGTCTCTGAAATACATCTCTCAGAGACCTCTTCCCAAATGCCAGCCTCGATTATTAATATGGGTTAATGATTTACAGGGCTCTCTGTCTCTGCCCTCTCCTCTAGCCCACACAGGCCTGGGGAAGGAGGAGGGGCAACTACATTTTGTTAAAATTAATTGAGAAATAGGGACAATTTGAAACCACAACCTATTTCTGTGTGCAGCAAAACATGGCATTAAAGTGGTAAGTGGAGAGCGTGTGAATGAGCCGGCTGTTCAGGAATGGCAGCTGGATATTTGTCCCAGTTGTCTCCTACCATCTGATTAAGGGAACAAGTTATTTCATCGTGCCATATACAGTGTACTCTAACCCACTGACTAAATATAGCTGATCATTTCTAACTCGTGCCTTGCTTTTTTGCTCTACTTGTTTGTGCAAGGAATTGTGAAGGAAAGAGAAGGTGCTGCTAACCCAGGTGCTGTGAAGGAGCATTTGTAGCCTACGGGAGAGACAAGCACACCTAGCAGACAACATTGTTAGGATTTGGATGGGGCATTAGTTAGCAACAGATGCCTGGAGTTAACCTGAAGAACAATAAAGCTGGTGCAGAACGGTAATTTTTATGCTGTTTAGTGTCTGTACATTGAAAATAGATGATGTAAACAGGTGTTATTACAGCCGGAAGAAATGTAATACATGTCAGTTTAGAAATGTAATTTCTAGCCCAAGCTGTTCCTGTTAAGCCTCTTCAGCTGTGCCAAGGCCTTGTCTGTACTCAGAGACATTCTCACACTTATAAAGCCGTACTTCAACCCCCCCAATATTGCCAGAGTTCTGTATCTTATCCCTGCCGGGCTTAGAGCAGCAAGAAGACACAGGAGGTTCCCAGGGCACCTAGGGGCTAAAGGAAACAACGAAGTGGAGCAAACACCCTTCGAATGCTCCAGTCTTGTAAAACCAGCACAGGGAGCCCCTCGGAGGAAAGAGCAGACCCCAGCCTGAGAAACACTCCACGGGCAAAAAGCATCCTTGGGAAAAGCAAACCACGGCGTCCCCTTTGGTCCTGAACTGCAAGGGGAGAACTGAGATGTTTTAGAGGTGTCCCCACCTACAGCCCAGGCGTTCAGGGAATGTGATACCAACCACGGGGGGCCGGGCACGGTTTGGAGCGGGCTCGGCTCCAGCAGCTCCGCCGGAGGAAGAGGAAGAGGCCGGAGCCGAGGCCGCGGTTGCCAGGGCAGCGCTCCCACAACAGCGTCACCCGGGAAGTGGATCCGGGGCCGCCCAAAGTAGTTCCTCGGTGACGGCGGCGGCGCGGAGGGATCCGCCGTGTCCTGGCAGAGCGGCGGCCGCGGCGCGGCCCGGCCCGCCCGGCCCCGGCATGTTCAAGAACACCTTCCAGAGCGGCTTCCTCTCGGTGCTCTACAGCATCGGCAGCAAACCGCTCCAGATCTGGGACAAGAAGGTGAGGCGGCGGGCCCCGGCGGCGGCGCGGCCGCTCGGCTTAGCCTCCCGGGGCAGGCCCGGGGCCGCCGGGAACCTGGAGCGCTCCGGACACCTGTGGGGCCGCTCTCGGCCGCCCGCCGGGCCGCAGCTGCAGCGGTCGGGATACCGGAACCCCCGGCAACGGGAGACCGGGATCTCTTGGGAACTGGTTACCGGGACCCCTCCGGGCCGGGGTACTGGGGCCCCCGGGGTGTTTCTGAGGGGAATGTGTTATGAGGAGTATTTTCTGCCTTTGCTGGGCAGCAGAGCCCGCCCGGCATCAGGAGCTGCAGCACTGTGGGAAAGCTGCAGAAGTGTCCGGCACTGGCCATGGGCTGCGGGATGCCCAAGGCCCCGTGGCCACTGCTGGGGCTGAGCTGGGGGTCTCCTCTGGTGCGTGAGCCACCTTTCAAACAGCCTTGCCAAAGGCATGCAAGGTGGGCTGTGTGGCGGCTTGTAGGGTGTAGGAGCAGTCGTGAATATCTCATCACTTTGTTTCTCCCTCCTGTCAAGTTTTCAGAGTGGTTCCTGTCAGGGTCCCGTGCCTTCTCCCGGGTATCTTGCATCAAGGAGCCCTCCTCAGGATGTTTAGAGATGTTGAGCTGTGCTGCTTCCCCACATCACAAACCACCCACGGTCTAGTGATTCTGCAAAATGTTTACCTCTGAGATAAAGAGACCAAGGCTACAACCTGTATTTGGTTGCTTGTGCATGAGCCTTAGCTGAATTACTTGTGGTTTCAGCAGGAACAAAAGCCTTCAAGGCAGTTCAGACAGCAGAGATGTTTGACCTGAGTGGGCTTGTGTGAGCATTTACAAGTTGTGAGATGGGGGACAGGAAGCAGAGACCCATCCTGTTTCCCAGCAGTGGGGTACCCATGTAGCTCTGTGAAGAACTGGGATGCCTCACACTGCCCGTGTGTGTGTCTGTGTTTTGCACAAATATTCATGACTTTAAAAAAGGATCAACAGCTTATTTGGATGGTGCGAGGGCAGGACGCGTTAAAGACTCTTAGACAAAGGGATGTAGTGTGCTGCCAGACTGGATAAGCCGTGAGCAGGCTGGGCTGACCCTGCTTGGAGGTGGAGGTTGGACTGGAGACCTCTTGAGGCACCTTCCCACCTGAATTGTCCTGTGCAGGGTGATACTGTTAGGATTGTGTGGCCCACGAGTGGCCAGCAGGAGCTCTGCTTGCAGGGTGGATGTCAGCAGTGGTCCTTTCAGCTGCAGTAGTCTTGCAATAGTTTCTCTTCTTGTCCTGGAGAAGCATGGCCAGGCTGGGTGTGCTTGTTGTGAGGATTGCCCTGCTGTCTTCAGCAGAGCATGAAATGCCCCTGTCATTTTGGTGAGAACTGGAAACAGTATTTGACATTCTCCCGTGTCCTAGGTGCATGCCCCAAATTACTGGGTTCACAGCTATCCTAATGTAGGCTTTCATATCTTTGCAAAAGGAACCAGCAGGCTGTGATTTCTATTTTTTTTTAAGATCTTAAGGAATATCTCAAGCTTTTGTGATACAGGGAAAACCATTTATTTTTCAGCCTTAGTAGGATGTGCACTGCTTGTGCTGGTGGAGAGAGTGTGTGAGTGTGTAGGGGTGTGCAAGTGTGTGTGTGAGAGAGAGAGTGTGTGTCAGAGTGTGCAAGGGCATGCAAGAGTGTTCATGAGTGTGTTTGTGTCTGAGTGTGTGTGTGAGTGTCCAGCCCATCCCCAGAGGCACTCAGCCATGCCCAGCAGTACAGACCAAGTCTCCTTGGTGACCAGTGTCTAGCTGGTGGCTCCCCTGTATTACTTGTCCTTGTTTTTACCCCTTCTTCCACTCAAGTTTGATTCTTGCTCTTTTATGTTTGTTTATTTGGGCCTCTGACGTGAGGCTTGAGTCCCTTGTGTTCACTGTAGCATATTTTGATAGATGGAAGTCTTGCACTCGGTGTACATGCAGCATGCTGGGCCATAAACTCTTGCTTGGAGTCCTGGCACTCTGGGGCAGTGATCAAAGCCTTGGAAACAGCGATGTCCAGGAGCGTAGGAGCCAAGTGAATGTAGATGGGTCCTCCTGGGGTCTTTTTCCTTCTCTTAATGGAGCTGCATGTGCCTCTTTTTTGGCTCTCAAGTAAAGTCTGTGCTGTCTGCCCCACTTTTGTTCCAGGTGCGCAATGGCCACATCAAGCGAATCACGGACAATGACATTCAGTCACTGGTGCTGGAGATTGAAGGAACAAATGTCAGGTAGGAGAAGGGCTCTTCTGCTGCTCGGGGGGGGACAGGACTCTGCCCTGGAGCAGAGTGAAAGATGTCACTGCCCAGTAGACATGATCTTCAAACTCTACTGCAATGTCTTTGTCAATAAATTGAAGAATCTGGGGTCAGATCACTGATACTGCTCTGTGGCAGTGTACTGTGCCTTTCCCTGGATGTGCTTGTAGAGCTCTCTCTTTCATCCTCAGTGGGGCTAAGGGATAAAAAAATAAATTCCCATTATTTTTCCATCACTTGAAGGGAAGAAAAGCGATATTTAATACCCAGCTTCAGTCAGCGCCGCCAGTTACTGAAAAAGCAGCACTGTCTGCTGCTTCTTTTATTGTCTTGGGCCTGTTCTCCTCACGTGACGGCTGCTCTCCCTACAGCAGGAGGATCAAAGGGAGATTTATGAGGGGAGTTGCTTATGGAGCTTCTCTTAGCAACCTCATCTCCATCGCCCCGGGAGACAGACGGCAGCTCCGTGAGCGGGCTCAGAGTCTCCAAGGCTTCTCCAGGGGTGATTCAGAGCAGGGCGCTCCTTATAAGGGCAGCGGAGAGTCCTCTCCTGCAGACAGAGCCAACGCTTCTCTTCCTCCAAGAAGTGTTGATACAGAACTTGCCAGGCGTGACGTGTTCTTCTAGGGCTCGTGACCTCTGTTTTCCCAGCCATACAGAGCACACAGGGCCTCTGCTGTATTCTGGAGGGCTCTACCTGTTCAGTCAAGGGTAGGAGGAGGTTGTGTTGAGAAACAGCACTGACATGGCCTTGAAATTGGGGAGGTGAAACTGTCCAGGAAGGTGTTTCATGCCCTCGGTGAGAAAAGTGGGATTTGAGATGCATTCTTTGTGCCTTTTATCCTTTTCTGCCTGCAGCTACCTCCGAAACTCTCCCTCCTGTTACAGGAAGCAGTGGTTGTTGCTGAGATTTTACAATCACAGTTATCCATTTCTGCCTGTCCTCCAAGCCTATATTGGGCCAAGGGGGAGAGACTTGGGTTGCCTCGGGCTGTGCACTTTGTGCTGTGCGAGATCCTAAAGTGTTTTTCTCTCACCTCTCAGTACCACGTACATCACGTGCCCTGCTGACCCAAAGAAGACCCTGGGCATCAAACTACCTTTCCTAGTGATGATCATCAAGAACCTGAAAAAATACTTCACTTTTGAAGTGCAGGTGAGGAGTGTGCAGTGGGGAGGCCCCTCCAGGGACCACTGAGGAAGGCGCCAGAGAGCCTGCAGTCTTGTGTTGGAACTTGTCCCAGGCAGTGAGTGATCCCCAAAACAGTTTTGCTTTCTTGGCCATGTGGTGTGTCAGGTCTTCTGGTATGGGGGCATCAGTCAGCTCACAAATACATCATTGCTATTCCTGAAAATGGGTCTGTTTCCTGGGTTAAAATTACTTCTGCTGTGGAATGGAGGGCTGGGAGCAGAGAGCCCTCTTGGAGATGGGTAGCGCTGTCCTGGGGAGTCGGGGGCCCTGGCGCCTGGGTGAGCAGCCTGCCTTCCTTGCCCAGGTGCTGGATGATAAGAACGTCCGTCGGCGTTTCCGGGCCAGCAACTACCAGAGCACGACTCGGGTGAAGCCCTTCATCTGCACCATGCCCATGNCCAGATCCAGTTCAACCTGTCCGACTTCACGCGCCGCGCGTACGGCACCAACTACATCGAGACCCTGAGAGTGCAGGTGAGAGGCAGGCATGACCTGCCCTGGGAAACCGACGGCTGGTGATGTTCCTGCTGGTTGGGACGGCAGGATGGGAATCTGGGTTTAGCCCTGCCTGGTTCCTTTGCCAGCCCTGCTCTTTGCAGAGCACTGTGGAAGGGGAGCAAAGGCCCGACTGAGGCCTCACTTTACTTGACTAGACTGGGATGAAGGAGCCCATTTCCATCTTGTTTCTCTGGCTGGCTGTTGGTTAGGGTGAGAGTTGCAGTTCCCTGTGGCATGCCATGAAGGTGGAGCTCTGCTGGGCATTAGCTGTGTGCTGCTTTACTGTCCAGATAGGCCGGACAGTGATTGGCTGAATGGGAAAGACCCAAGGTGTACAGACCATTCATATCCCTGGTCAAGCTTGTTTCCTTGTGGTAGTGGAGTGACCCTGCCCTCACCAAGTCCCTTGTAAGAGAGCTGATGCAGTATTTGTTCTTGCTGAGGACATGGAACTTGTTTCATATGCTAGGGAGTCACGTTCACAGTGTCCAGTGGTGTGTGTTGTTTTGAGGAATGTCTGTGCGTGGAGCGTGCCTCTTCCTTAGTGTGAGGGGAGTGCTGCAGTTCCTTGCAGGATTGCCCTGAGTCAGTCCTCTGAGAGTTGTCTGCCTTCTCACATACTCGTGAGGGGGACCAGAGCAACTCCTTTGTTGCCAGCTGATAGTGGAGGCAGCACAGATTGGACAGGCTCATTCCTGACCTCAGGGAGGCCCTGAAGTGGGCGTGTTAAAAATGCAGCAGGCTGAGGCTGTGGGTGTTCTGGCAAATGCTGATACCAGCAAAGCAGAGGTGGGTTCACAGCAGAGAATCCCCTTAGCAACTAAGACAGATCTCAGTTGGCAGAGATGCCAGAGCTTGGCCAAATCTTTTGAGCGAGTGTTCATCACTGGAGAGAGCATCTAACACAAAGCAGAGGGCACAGACCAACATTTCTCTGATGCCCTGTCAGATTCAAAGCAAGACAGTGAAGTAGATCTCCAGCTGCTGAGCCAAGGAATCCATGTTGCAGCATGACACCAAAGCTGGATGTGGAAAGAGCATATGGAAAACGGACTGACTCTTTGTTTTGACTCTCAGATCCACGCCAACTGTCGCATCCGACGGGTGTATTTCTCTGACCGGCTGTACTCAGAGGATGAGCTCCCAGCTGAGTTCAAGCTGTATCTGCCTGTCCAGAACAAGGCCAAGGTGAGCTAGATGTGGGAAGGAGGGTGGGAGAACAGTGAGCCAGGTTAGCATTCCTCTTCCTCCTGCTGCCTTCGCAACCCGGAGTTTCTTCTGGCAGCAGAGCTCTTGCCAGCTTTGGCTGCCAGCCAGGGAGCACCCTCTTTGTTGCCAGGGTGAGCAGTCTGTCTGGGGTGCCTTGTTGGGTAGCTTTCCTGCCAAAACACATGGAAATTGTCATTCCCATCTAGGAGCAGCGTGAGCTGTTCAGCTGCTCCCCGTGTCCTCCCTGTTTGTGTTGAAGGACTCTGGGCAGTTGCAGCCTCCCGGCATCTCTCCAGAGCTTTCATCCATGACTCAGCTCAGCAACTCTGCTCTTCAGAGCAGCTGCAGCTCCACATTTGTCTTCCAGGAGAGATGCTGTTTGTGTCCCTCTAGCCCCAAATGAGTCGTCTCTGATCTTTTCCCTGCCCAGTGCAGATGGTGGTGCCATGAGGGGGGAAGGAGACACCATGGCTGCCCACAGGAAGAGATGCCAAGCTCTGCTCCTGCAGTGATGGGAGAGGAGTGAACATACTGGCATATTTAGAAATCTTGAGCAACATGCAGCAATTTTGAGGCTTGTGAGGAAGCACCTTCTTTGCCAGGGCCAGCCTGTCCTAGTGCAGACACTTCTTTTAGCAGAGAAGATTCCTGGGCAAAATTTCAAGCTGCAGAGGGAGGATGTTGGGGGCAGATCGTAGTGGGAGGTAGAAGGCAGTGTTAACTGTAGGTAACACCTCTGGGGAACCTGTCACTGCCTTCTGGGCTGTAGCAGAGGTGTCTGGGGAGTGCTTGGAGCCCTCCCAGTACCGTTGTCTTGTGCTGCCAAGTCTTGTAAGTGTCTCCTTTCTTCTCCCTGCTCTGTCCAGCAATAACACCACGTTGAGAAGAGATGTTGTTGGCGTGCAAGTTGTACAGAGTCAGAGTTTCCCTGGCTGTTCCTAAAGTGCTGAGCCTAAAAAGTGCAGGTGGCCTGGTACCCAGTCTTGTCTCGCTCAAAGTGGCCACTGTGCCTCCGAAGAAGGGATTCAGCAGGAATTGTGGAGTTGAGTGTATCCTCTTGAAATTAGCAATTTTATTTTTTATTTCCTTGTTTTCCATCTCTTATATATGCTCTAAATATGGATGTAATACTTGTTCTTGAAAAGTTATTAAACATTCGGCTCTGTAAATCTGCTTCTGTCTTCTTCCTCCTTTGATGGATCCTTAACTTGCACATTTTAGTGCTTCAGAAAGTGCCAGAGAATTTCTTTTCAGAACCCAGATGTTAGAATTTGCCTCTGAACTTGACTTTGATCAGCACCCTCACTGTTTAAGGGATAGCACAGACGTGAACAACAGCAATCTGGTGAGAGGAAAATTAGTGAGGTGTCCACAGAGAAGACAGAATCTGTCTTCCATCCATGAAGTTTGTGGTACTATGACAAAAACTCGTGCTGTTCATGGAAATGGGTTTTTCATTCCCTTTTTCCTTGAAGCCATTTTCCCCAGCGGTGACAAATTAGGCTTACCTGCCTCTTAGGGGCACAGTTTTGTTGGCTGTGTAGTTACCAACTCGCCCCAGCTCTCAGCCAAGCCTTTAGCAGCTGCTTACAGCTCGAGGCACACAATAGCCTTCCAGCTGCCAAATTGTCCCTTTCCCCAGGGATCAAACGGGAGGTTTAGCAAAGCAGAGTAACAGGAGAGGAAGTCTGTGCTGAAGCTGCCCTTCCCTGCCTTAAACCTTTGTTGTAGAAAGGCTTGCGAAGGGGAGGCCAGAGACTCCATCAGTAATGGGGTGAGTCTGGGAGTAGCTGATGCCTTTCCTCCCCAGGGCCAAGCCCCCCACGGGTACTCTGGGGGGCAGGTACCAAAGGCTGGGACTGATCCTTCCCTGGGCTGTGCAGTGAATGGGGAAGACTTCACTTCTGTTCCTGCTCTGCAGAACAAAGCTGGTCCCTCGCAGGAGGAGGAGAGCCTGCTGGGGGACACCTGCCTTAGATTCTGGGTTTAGTCCTGACCACTGAGTCCCCACCTGGTTTAAAGGTTTGGCATGCCTGTGCACCCTCTCTCTGCACCTCTGTGGCAAAGCTCTCGGGACACCTGTAATGGAGCTGCCTCACCTGCACCTTTAGAGCTGCTGGGCTTTGAACTGGAGGTGCTGCCACGTGGGGCTGGATTGCACCTGCAGAAGGCTTTCTGGAGAAGACCTTTGCAATTCTTCTAGCAGCTGAACAGCTTGGTAGCTCTAAGGAGCCCAGCCAAGGAAGCCCACATGAGAAAGCACCGTGCATCTTGCATTGACATATGTCAAAGCTTGGCTGGACTTGATTTGTTAAGTGGAATCACTCTGGATTGTGTGCCAAGGGTTGGCCTTAATCAAGTCCGTGGCAAGGCTTTTTCCATGTTTGCAAAACTTGCCAGAGCTGGGGGAGCTGCTGAGCAGATCCATCAGACCCCAGCAGGGTAAAATGTGCATCCTTTCCTGCAAGCCCTTGTTCAACACCATGTGTTTTTGGCAGTCTTTGGCAGCTGAACACTCAGCAGGAGTTGCTGCTGCCTTTCCCTGCCCTGCTGGGGCCTGTGCTGGAGTTGCCCCTTGTCCTTGAGGAGTTGAGCTCACACTGAGTGACCAGTCTTAATGCATTAAGAGGGGCTGGGCTCCCCTGGGCCTCAAGCTGGCTGCCTCTGCAGAGATCAGATGGGCCCTGCTGCCAATTCCTGCCTGACCTCCAGGAGCTGTGCCAGCGGATTTGCTGGAATAAACTCCCAGCCACAAACCCTTACATCCATATGGACCTTCTGTGTATTTTTTAATACGAAACAGAATACTGAATCTTCCTGTTTACTTGCTGCACAAAGTGGAGCATCATTGGATACTGGCTCTTTCCTTTAGGGCCAGATGCTTGGTGATTTACACAGTGTTCTTCCAAAATCTTTCTCTTCTAATCCCTCTCTCCCATCAAAACTTTAACCATCTCGCTGAAGGTGGGTGAAGTTGGATGCTCCCCCTGTGGGAGAAGAGGATGCTGCTGGCAAATGGGCCAGAATGGCAGAGGCATCGTGTCAGCAGCCATTTCCTAAATGTGCACAAGCAAAACTCCTGTGGTGGAGCACCCAGCTTCTTACTGCTTTGGTTATGGCTTTTGACGTGGCTGGGATGCAACGTCCTCTCACATGGCAAGAGTGGAGGAACGCAGGAAGGAGGTGGGTGCAGAGATGGGAGTCGTGGATGGCTATTGCCTGCCTGCTCCCGGGGCAGCCCCAGCTGGGTATGAGGGGTGGGCACAGGGGAGTCCCAGTTCAGTGCAGGCAGCCTGTGGAGAAAAGATCTTAAATATCTCCTCGTTCACCTTTCTGTGGGTGGCCTGCTCCTTCCTTCCTGCCTAAGTCCGTGTTGCAGTTCATGTCTAGTGGGAGAGAAAAGAATCTGTGTGGGGAGCCCTGGTTTCAACCCAGGCCAGCTTTCCTTCCCTGCACCAGCTTTTTACCTTTGTTTTCCATTGTCTGGGGCAAGGTCCTGCACTTGGGCACTTTGATCAGGACCTCAGTGCTGGGAGCTGCTTTCTACATGAAAGGAAAAGCTTCTCTTTGAAAGCTTGGGTGCTGAAATACAGTGAGTGCACAGGCTGCAGCTCCTCGGAGCAAGGGACACTCCCTGGGCTGGGCCAGGCAGCAGCAGGCTGGGGCTGGAGCAGCTGGCAGTCACTGTGGTGCGAGCCAAGGCTGGGACATCCCATGGCTCTGGTGGCTCTGCCTGGGCAGGTGGCAGCTGCTGGCAGGGCAAGTAGGCAACAGGGTTTTCTGGAAAGCCTTCTCTGTTTGCTCTGCTGCCGGGGCAGAAGAATCCAGTGTGAGAGTGCAGAGTGGCAGGACACTGGTACAGGCTTCTGTGCCTGCCTGTGCTTGTCCCCTTGCACTTTGTCACCTTCCTGTCAAGTGGGTCCTGACCCAGAAGCACAGAGCTGTGATCATGGAAGTGATAAGCAGGAATCAAAAAAAACTGGGCCAAACTCTGCTTCTTGTCCATTCTGCATCTCCCTGGATGTCTTGGGCCAAATGTTGTCATCTTTATAGAGGGATTACACCTCCAGGGCAACGTTAATCCTCTGCAGCTGTTGTCTAATGTGGGGCAGGCAGTGCTGGAGGCAAGGGAAATATTTATTTTGAGTTTTACCACTGGCCACCGCCCAGGAAAACTGAGTGACGGTACTGGGGACTTTGGCCACTTTGCATGCAGAGAGAGCTGATGTTCCTGCCCTGCTGGCGCCTGCAGGAGAGGGGTGAGAGCTTCCCCTGGCAGGCTGCAAAATGGGACCACCCAAGCACAATTTTATTTGGATATGGGAGCAGTTGTGCACCCTGAGAGCTACCCTGGGATGCAGTGGGGAAAGCCTCAGAGCCACTAGAGGTGAGAAGATGATGGACGCCAAGTTGTGCTGAAGCAGACCTGCAGCCCATCTGCTTCTCCATCACTTCATATGTTGCTCCTGCAGCCCCAGAAATGACTTTCTGTGAGATGAGGGGTCCCAGCACCGCAGGGAGCAGGCTGGGGGCTGCCCAGGTGGTATGAGGGGAGGTGAGGGGCATGAGCCCCATACACATGTGCCGAGCTCAGTGTGGTTGGTGGGTGCATCCCACCCTCAGCGGGGCTGTGCTGGCACTGACCCCTCCCCGGGCAGCACCCGGGGCCTCCGCCCTGCCTGCAGCGTGCCCAGGCAGCAGGTTCAACCCCTCCCGGGGCCCCGCGGCCCTTCCCTCCATCCCCAGCATTGTTTCCTCCGACCTTGAGCTGGCCGGTCGCTGCTTGCTGTATCCCAGCCCCAGTTCTTCCTCTGCACCGAGTCCGGCTTCCTCTGTGTTTTCCGGGTCCTTTCCTCAGCGCTGCACAGGGGATCGTGCCCTGGCTCGCAGAGGAAGAGGAGGATTCTCCAGGGATGGTGCCAATCAGGCAGACAGCCCCTGCCAGCCCTGGCCACCCCCTCACCCACCCCCCACCCCAGCAGGGCCTGGAGGACGCCGAGCTCCCAGGGTCTTTTCCAGGTCAGGCTTCTCCAACCTATTTTTGGGAAGCAGGGAGCTGCCTGGTGGGAGTGGATCCTGCCAGGGCAGTCTGGTGCCTGCCAGGGCCAGGCTCAGCCGGACTCGCACTCCCCCCTGCTCCCAGCAGCCCTGGCCCTTACAGCAGGTGCCCGCCTGCCCTCCCTGGGGTCTCACACCCATGGGTGGCCAGAGGTGAGCTGACCCCGCTGTGGGTGTGCAGGGCAGCGCGGGAGCCTCCAGCAGAGCCTGGGCGCTGCTGAAATGCTGGGCTTTGTCTCCAGCGGGGTCCCTTACTGCTGTCCATGAGCGTTTCCAGATGGCCCTGGGCTCCTGGCACCAGCCCTGCTGCAGCATCCGGGGAAAAGCGGGAGGGGGTGGGAAGTGGTGTCCCAGCTCACCAAGCGTGGCGGCCTGGGCCTCTGCTCCCAGCATCCCTAATTCCCGCTGGAGAATTGCTCCCAGCCCATCCCACCCTGAATCAGCAAGGAGGCCCCTCGCCTGCCACGGGATACCACGAGCAGCTGGCCCTGGGCATCCTTGTCCAGCTCTGGCTTTCCCTGCGAGCCAGGTGTCTGTCCAGGTACCAGGCTTTGGCGTCCCAGCCCTGCACCCCGTTGAGCCCTCTGTACCCCCAGGAGAGAAGGGAAACACTGCTGTCGTGGGAAATACATCTGTTGTCGGAAGTGCATCTGCCCGGGGAAGTGCATCCAGTGTGGGAAATGCATCTGCCGTGGGAAATGCATCTGCTGGCCTCTGGAGCAGTCTCTGCGGGGGTGGGGAGAGTGAATCCCAGCCGTGCTTTCCTCCTGCCTCGCCTTTTGGCCAGGTTCATGGCTTTTGGCAGCTCCT
Organism: Edolisoma coerulescens; assembly: GCA_013397115.1. Lineage (NCBI taxonomy): Eukaryota > Metazoa > Chordata > Aves > Passeriformes > Campephagidae > Edolisoma > Edolisoma coerulescens. Next base: position 27,403 of record VWZW01003496.1, read on the forward strand.
GGTGCCAGTGTGGCCCCAGTTCAGGGCAGGCTGGAGCGTCGGGCTGCCTCATGGCAGGGCTCCCGGCCCAGCAGAGCTGTGGGTCCTCCCTCAGCTCTGGGGAAGACCCACACAAGCACAAATCTGGGCAAAATGGTCAAAACCGAACTGAAAGAAGTTAAAAGCCAAGGAATGTGACCCAGCAAGGCCTGGCTGATGGAATACAACAGCCCTGAGCCACTTGGAGACCTTTTTCCACCCACTCCCCCCAATTCCTCAGGGGTTTTCCGTTCCCGATTTTGACTTCTCGCTTGGCTGCAGCGATGTGCTGAGTCTGAGCCAAGCGTGTTTTCCAGGGAATCGGCTCATGGCTGGAAATCGCTGCCCAGTGTGGGCAGGGATGGAGGCTGGGGCAGGGGATGGGTGACTCAGGCCACAGGGCTCCCCCCCAGCACCAGGAAAGCGGGGCGAGAGCCAGCATCAGTCCTTCCCTTTTACAGTAATTAGTGCCTGACGAGTGGCCGGGCAGCTCAGGGTAATTCAGTGCTGGGAAGTGGTTGTAGCAGTTGGGAACTGAGCCAGCAGCTCTGGGCCCAGGGGAGGGGGAAGGATGGGGGAAGCACAAAGGCTTCATATCCTCATCCATGAAGTAGAGAAACCCTCCCAGCAGGGCTGGCAGGAGGGTATGAGGGCGAAGGAGCAGCTGGAGCACCAGGGCAAGGGGAGCAGGTCAGGGGTGCACAAAGACAGAGGTGCCCGGGGGAAAGAGGCAGGGCACAGGTGCTGGCACAGTGCTGGCCCCAGTCCTGCTGCAGGGGAAGCTGGAGGAAGCAAGGATGATGGCTGGAGTCAATTCCCACATGGGGACACTCCCCAGTTCCACAGGATTGTCCGCACAGGGATGGGTCAGGCTCACACAACCCCCTTGCCCAGCACAACACAACCAGCCTCCCCACCAGTGCAGCAACTGTGCCAGGCCTCTGCTGCCCACCTCAAGGCTGCACCTGCAGCTGCAGAGCAAACCTGGCTCTGGATGCCACTCCTGTGATCATCACGTCACCAGCAGAGGCAGGGACACTGCTACCTCCATCACCGCCTCTGTGCTTTGGTTTTCCTTCCCATTAAGGGCTGAGCAACATTTTTCCCCAGATAAAGCCAGTTTCCTACCCCTGAAGTCTAATCTTTCCCACTCCCATGATTATTTCCCTGATCTCTGCAGCAGTCGTGACTCCTCCTGCCTTCCTCTGCCGAGACAGCAGTGGTGAGACAGGATATGGCCACCCCTTCCCCCCAGGAAGCTCGCCAGGGCCGTGTGGGGACAGGGAGCTGAAGCACCCTGTGAAGAGGCTCCAGGAGGGTCCCCCAGCTGCTGCCGGCCCCTGCCCGGGGAAGGGAGGCGGCCGCCCGGGGCTGAAGCGCGGTGCCGAAGGGGGAGAACAAGGCACCCAGTGTTCCCAGCGAGGCCCTTGTCACTGCCATGGGAGCTGCTGAAAGGCCGCTCTGTCCACCGGTGGGGGTGCGGGGGCTGCTTTAGCTGACCCCCCCAAAGTGGCAGCCCCAGGGCAGGGACTGCTGCAGGAACATCACTGGCCACGCTGGCCCCTTCCCTACATCCCCCAGCATGGCACCCGCTCCCCCTGGGGGTGCCAGGCAGGGTGACCCCCCCAGACAAGCCCCATTACCATGAAATCTGCCCAGTCTCTCCCAGGACACCCCCGCGGCAGGAAGGACGACGGCACCACAGCTCTCCACACACCCGACCCGTTTAATGGACATACAAGGCGGCCGTGCCCATTGCCCTGCCCACAGGGCCACGTGCCCCAGGGCTTCGTCCCTGCAGCAGCAGGGCCCGGACTGAGCTGAGCACCAGCAAAGGGTTGCAAAGGTGGCATCTCCCAACTCACGCTGTCTTTAGGCACAACATCCCTGTATCCCCGAGGTTCAACAGGAAACACAGCCATGAGCTCAGCCCTCCCTTCCCCCCCACTGCAGGTGCCAGCGGCTGAGACCTGCCAGCCCGCAGCACTTGTGAGCAGCCCCCAGCCCGCTCACCGCCCCAGCTGCAGCAGGCTCGCACAGGAGGAAGGGACCCTGCAGGGACCCCATGGCAGAGGCAGGCACGTGATGGGTGGCAGCCTGAGGGTCACAGCTGGGGGGACGCACAGGCACTGGGGACAAGGCAGGGCCTGGATGCCCTCCAGCCCCCCCATGACCATCCCCGGTCCCAGCCCGGCTGCTCTGGAGGGGCTGGGGGGGTTGGGCATCCCCCCTTTTCTGAGGCTGGAGCCATCAAGCAACAATGGGGTAGAGGGGCTGAGGCCGTGGTGAGGGACAAGGGGAGGGGGTGTCAGGTCCATCTTAGCACCATGGTGGTGGGGGCGGTTGGGGGAGGGAGCCAGGGTCAGACCCACTCCTGCAAGGAGCGCTTGCAGTACAAGAGCATTCGGGGTGCGCCCTTCCTCTGCATCTGGACGATGACGTAGATGAGGCCCAGGATGCAGAGCAGCAGCACCAGCAGCACCAGCACCATGACCACGCTCATGGTGCGCGTGTACTCATCGATCTGCACCACCACGTCCACGTCCCTGCCTGGCTGGCCATCTCCCTCGTTGTAATCCTCATCTTCCTCCTCCTCCTCCTCACCTTCGGTCCCCCCATCCCCATCGGGGTTGAAGGGGGGTCGGTCCACGTCGGGCCAGCGGGGATTGGGGTCTGGGACCAGCTCCGTGTGACAGCCCATGAAGTCCCGTAGGATGGATTTGGGATAGCCTGGCTCTGTCTTGAGACGCTCATTGTCAAATTTCCAGTACTTTGTGCCTCTGTAGAAGTAGGTGGAGGCTGGGGGAGAGAAGATGGAGACAAGGGGTAAGTAGGTGGGCACAGGACACTGCAGAACCTGGGCACCCCTGCAGATGCCCAAGACAGCAGGTTTTGCTCCAGGACTGATGAAACCCTTCAGAAAGGGATTCACCACAGGCTCCCAGACACTCTCCCCAAGTCCATCCCATGTGGCCAGGCCATCAGAGAGGGATAATCCCATCCCCAAGACCTCCACCACCACCACCACCCACCCCTCTCCTCCTCTACTTACAGGCGTCCGGGCTGAGGAAGGCTCCCTTGGGTGAGGGAGGGATGCCCACCCAGACAGAGATGGGCTTCGGGTACCCGGGGTCCACCGAGCGCGTGTCCTCGTTAAATCGCCAGTATCTGGGGAGGGAGGGGGGGAGTAGGTGAGGAGCACAGGGGTCCCCACTGCCCAACATTCTCCCCCCCAACAGGGGCCAGGAGGCAGCGAGCAGGGAGAGCCTCACAGACACTCACCTGTCCCCACGGAAGAAGAAGGTGTGTCCCGTGGGTTCCCACCAGACGGCCGTGTCAATGCTGTCGTAGGGGATGCCCTGCCCATAGGTGACCAGGGGCTGTGGGTACCCAGGCTCCAGGTTGGCTTCTCGGAAGAGCCAGTACCGGTCACCTAGAGGGGAAAGAGTTGGAGAATGGGGATGAGAAGGTCCTGCCCAGCTGCTGTGGCAGGTGCATCAATGGACAGGGATAGTGGTAGATGCCTGTGGCCACCCAGACCCCTCGGGATCACACAGCAGCTCTGGCTGGGGAGGTGCATCAGGATGGGATGAAGCCAACCAGCTCTCAGCAGCTTTTTGGGGGGACACTGGGGTCTTGCTTCCACCTCAGCCCTCCCATCCAGCTTCCCTACTCACCTTTAAAGAAGACGAACTTGCCGTCATGCCTCTCGTAGGCAGCATCGATGTCCCCAGGGAGGCCCCGCCAGAAGTGTCCGATGGGCATGGGGTAGTTGTCCAGCACCCGGTTGTGCCGGACCCTCCAGAACCACCGGCCCTGGGGAGAAACAGGGTGTTGGCAGAGGATGGGGAGGACACAGGGACACAGTCACCTTGCTGAGGGGTCCTCCCACCCACAGACCCACTACATCCCCAAGGAAAGGGGAGGAGGGAGTCCTGGTAGGTACCTTGAACACAAACATCTCCCCACGCAGCACCGCCACCGTGTCAAAGTCCCCATCGCAGATGTCAGGGCCGTACTGATCAGGTTGGTCTGGGCTGCCAGGTTTGGGTGGTCGCTCTGGTTTCCCCGGAGAGGGAGGTTTAGGGGGTCTCTGGTCTGGCCGGCCAGGTCTCCGGGGTGTCACAGTGGGCAAAGGCTTGGTGGGCTGAGGGTGCCCATCTGCGGTACCTGGATTGGGCAGGTGAGAAAAGGGATGTGGTGATGCAGAACAGCAGCACCTGTATCTCAGTTTCCCCACACACATGCCCAGAATCCCACCTCTGTGCTGATCCCCCACCCAGCTCCTCACCGTAGAGCTGCTGGATGCCCTTGAGGTCATCCTCAGGCAGCTGGAAGTTCTCTGTGTCCATCCACTGGTAGAAGGGGGCCATGATAGCGCTGGGGTTGCTGGAGTGCTCCAAGCCCAGCGAGTGCCCCAGCTCGTGCACAGCCACCAGGAAAAGGTTGTTCCCTGCATGGAGAGGCACCATCAGCAAGAAGGGGTGGAGGACATAACATGTAAGGTGGACCCCCAGACCCAGCACCCTGCAACACGGGTGCTCCAGTGGGATCTGCCTGCATCACCCATGGTGGACCTGCTTTCCCTGGCACACCAGCACAGCCTCCCCGTGCCCCCTCCAGCCCAGAAGGCCACCAGGCTCCTCTGGTCACCTTTACCACCTCCTTGGCCCTCAACTCACCAGACACATCTGCATTCTCCAGCGTCCAGGGCTCATCCAAGTCAAAATGTGTGTCCCCCCCCATGCCAGGACCGGGAAAATAGGCATGAGCCAAAAATCCCCCAAGGCCATCAAAGGGAGAGCTGTCCCCATGGAAACCAGAGGCAAAGAGCACCATGATGTCAGCCTCCTTCTTCCTCTTCTGCCGGATGTCCTCGTAGGGCACCTCCCGGAAAACCAGCGGCGTGGCTTGCTCCCACACCCGGAAAGCTTGTCGGACAGCCTCGTACGAGTGGTACCGACCCAGCTTCTCCGTGTAGTTTTGGATGCTGGGGATACAGAACTCATTAGGGAAGGCCTGGAGCAGCACTCGCTCCCTGAGGGGATCCATGGCTCTCCCTGGGCTGGGGGAAGGGGATCCCTGGCAGTGTTGGGTACCTGAAGGTGAGGTGGCTCTGGCTCCAGCGCCGCCCTGTCAGCGCGTACCGCTTCCGACGCATGTTGGACTTCATCCGTGCTCCAAACTGATCCGGGACCCCACAGCGGGGACGTTTCATCCACCTGCCAGGAGGACACCGAGCCAGGGCTCAGTCCACCACAGCCAAGGTCCCCGAGGGGTTACAGCACCCACAGACAGCAGGGAGTGTCCTGGCTGCAGAGGTGCAGCCCTCAAAAGAGGAGAAGCAGCTCCCGAGGGGGACAGCACCCACTTTTCCAGGTGCAGGCAGAGCCCTGGGGCTGTCAGAGAAAACCACAGAGCCCAGGAGCGGAGCTGCCATCTGCTCGAGCAAGGGGACAATGGAGAAACTCACGCCTTGGTCTCCTCGTCCAGGACGCCGGTGACGGTGATGCCATAGAACTTCTGCATCTCGGCAAGCGCCGCGGAGAAGGTCTGGGCCGAGCGCATGGTGGACATCCGGCGGCTGGGCTGCGGCAGGTATCCGTAGAGCCGCAGCCATGCCTGCGCCAGAGCCGAGCGTCAGCCCCGGCAGGGAACAGCCCCACGGCGGGACCCGCAGCTCCCCAGCACCCCGGGGGAAGGATCCGTCCCCCTGCTCGACTGCACCCCAGCCCCGTGTCCTTTCACAGGGGTCAGTGCCAGCTGCCAGCAGCAAATGCCACCCCCGAGCAGACAGCGGCAGGGCAGCAGGGCACAGGGTCCCTGCCCTGCCCTGAAGGGTGGGAGATCCGGTGGTCTCGGGGGGCTGCTGCCGGCTGCCCTGACTCCAGGGACAAGGTAGGTGGCAGGGGGCCAGGCTGCCTGCGGGCTGCCCGTCCCCGTCCTCCTCCGGAGGCGTCCCCTGGGAGCTGCTGACGGATGTGAAGCCCGGGACCCCCACCCCGGCCTGCACCCACAAAGGGGCTTCTGTCCTGCGGGGCTGCCGCCCCGGGGCGGGGGGCAGGAGGGTGCTGGGGCGCGCCGGGGCTCTTCCTTCCTGCCCCAGCCTCCGCCTCCTCTTGTCTGCTTTGATTGCATTTTATTTTTATCTTTATTATTACTCTTTTGTAACTTTCTTTTTTCCTCTTATTCTTTATTTTTATTTTCCAAATTAGGGGGGTTTTCCTTTTAATCTTTAAAACTTTTTTTCTAAATTCCTTCCAATTCTTTTTCCTTTTCCAAGTCTTATTCCTCTTCCAAGTCTTTTTCCTTTTCCAAATCTTATTCCTCTTCCAAGTCTTTTTCCTTTTCCAAGTCTTCTTCTCCAGGTTCTCCAATCATTTTCCTATCCCAATTCATCTCCTATCC
>VWZW01003496.1:39689-59973 GCA_013397115.1 Edolisoma coerulescens
CCCCGCGCCCCGCGCCCCTGAGGCGGCCCGGGCCCGGCGGGAGCGGGCCGGGCCATGCCGAGCAGGCCGCCTCGCCAGTTTGAAAGTACCTCTGCGCTCCCGACCGCGCTCCCTAAATGGTTGTCGCTTCCCACCTCCCACGGAGGGATGAGTTAGGCTGGAGCTGGCGCCGACGCGGGTCCCCGCGCAGAGCCCTCGGTAAGCCAAGGTTGGTATCGCTCTTCCCTGCGAGGGGCACAATCTTCCCTCCCCGTTAGGCCGGGATGCGTCGCCGGTGGGTTCATCCTGCCACGGTTCGCGGTGCGTGCGGGGGAAGGTGGCGCCGGGGCTGGGCTGAAGTTTGGTGTCCCGCCGAGCTCGGGTGCAGGTACCGTCACTGCGAGCCCTCGCATCGTCAAGGTGAGCTCTGTAGGAGAAGGAGGGCATCCTGCGTGCCGGCGGGGCTTCAGTGGAGCCCTTGGGGGCTTTACTGCCCGAAACTCTGCTGGAGCACAAAATAATGAAGTGTCCCCACAGGCAGAGGTGGGTCCGGCACTACCTGAGCTGTGGGGCACAATCCAGTCTCAGCTGAGTGCCGGTGGAGGTGGGGATGCTGTGAAGTGGGATGCTCTGGTGCTCTTTATTGCTTAGTTTTAGACCTAAAAAATATTCTCGTGGTAGATCAAGGATTTCCTTACCCTGAGGGGAAGTGGTTTGACATAGATGTGGGAGTGCTCTTGGAGGGCTGGGGGCTCGAGGCCCAGGAGTGTTGGTGGCTGCTGCTCACCAGGGCTTGCACTTTTTTTCTCTCTTGAGGTGTGTTGACACTGCTGCTCGCCACTGGGTCTTATTCTTCTCTACACTGGTGCCAGGTTTTACTGGACATCTCTAGAAAGACTGGAACTTTTCAGTGAGCATAAGCCTGGTGATGCTCTGTAGCAAGGCCAGGCAGCAGCTCTGGCACAGATTGTTTCACTTCAGTGTACTTTTATTCCAAGGTTTGGTAGGAGGTTCAGCTGAGCCACTGCTTTAACTCTTCTTTTATCTTCACAGAGTGGTCCCTGTGGGTTCTGTGTTCTGTCTGAGGACAGGATAACATTGAGGGCAAATCTTGTCCTGAGCTCTCTGGCTCTTCCAGTCTGCAAGCACTGCCCAGAGAGGGTGAATGCTTTGCATACATCACTTGGGTAATGGGCTAGATATCCAGGCTGCGGGAGGAGCAGAACTGTTTCACAGAGCTGTTTCAGCTGGGGTGGGATCATGTTAGGATCTGCCCTCACACCTGTAAAATCTAACCCAGTAGCTTCTTGATTGCACGGTGTTTGGTGCATGGCCTGTGCAGAGAGACCAATGTTCTCTAACAGTGCCCCAGCAGTGCTGGAGATCCAGTGACCCACTCAAGGCTGAGCTGAGCGGGCCCTGGGCAGTTGTGCTGCCTCTCATGAGAGCACAACATGCAAACGTGTCCGTGCTGTGTCTGGGCAGAGCCCAGCACTTTCCAGGCTGAGAACTCCTTGTCCCAGTCCCTTTGCACAGCAGCAAGTGGTGCTCCGGTTCTGGTTAGCTCCCCCACACTGGCTTCCTGGTAGGAGGGATGCAGGAGAGTTTTCAAAGAGAGTCATGGGGCAAGGTTGACAGAGAATTGCCCATGTTTCTTCTAAGACCTGACATGAGCTGTCTTCTTTCTTGCAGAGAGAGCTGCTCCCTGGGTTGCTTCCTGCAGCCTTCCCAAGTGTGAGCACATCGCAGCCAGCACGGAGAAGGGCCTTCTCTTGTCTTCAAGGCGCTTGCCTCTGCTTCCTGTTCTTTTGTCCAAAAGAAGGAAAAGCCAGACCAAATCAGTCCATAAAGAACTTGTGCTGATCTAAGGAGGAGGCTCTGGAGTCACTGTCACCTCTTTTCTTCCCAGGATCCTGGCTGTGGGCTGGATTTTCTGTCCTCAACTTCAGGGGATCAGTTACAGGGAATCAGGATCTCAGAATCTTTTGGTTTTGCTTTTACTTGAACCCTTTCAACCGGGAAGCTGAAGCTATCACTGCTAAAATCCCATTTTTTTTTCCCAAGCATGTCAGAAAGCTGGCAGCAGCAACAGCAGCAACCACAGCAGCCGCCGCCACCGCAGCAGCACCACGCTGGGGCAGCCGCCCTCCCAGAGCACTCCATCCCTCCCAGCACTGCTGACAACCCCTTGGGCTGTGCCGTCTACGGCATCCTGCTCCAGCCGGACCCCGGACTGCAGCACCACCAGCACGCCCCCATCCAGGCTGGAGAGCCATCCCACAAATGCGGTGTGTGTGGCCATGACCTCGCTCACCTCTCCAACCCCCATGAGCACCAGTGCTTGCCAGGCCATGACCGCTCTTTCCAGTGTACCCAGTGCCTGAAGATCTTCCACCAGGCCACCGACCTCCTCGAACATCAGTGTATCCAGGTGGAGCAGAAGCCCTTCGTGTGTGGGGTTTGCAAGATGGGCTTCTCCCTCCTGACCTCGCTGGCGCAGCATCACAATGTCCACAACGGCAACGCCATGAAGTGCTCTATCTGTGAGAAGACCTACAAGCCTCCCGAGGTAGAGCATTCACAGCCTCTCGACCCCTCGGAGAAGCCCTACAGCTGCTCCATCTGTCAGAAAACCTTCAAGCACCTCTCGGAGCTGTCCCGGCACGAGCGCATCCACACGGGTGAGAAGCCGTACAAGTGCACGCTGTGTGACAAGAGCTTCAGCCAGTCCTCCCACCTGGTGCACCACAAACGGACGCACAGCTCGGAGCGGCCCTACAAGTGCACGGTGTGCGAGAAGACCTTCAAGCACCGCTCCCACCTGGTGCGCCACATGTACGCGCACTCGGGGGAGCACCTCTTCAAGTGCAACGTCTGCGAGCTGCACTTCAAGGAGTCCTCGGAGCTGCTGCAGCACCCCTGCACGCCCAGCGGGGAGCGGCCCTTCCGCTGTGGAGAGTGCCAGAAGGCCTTCAAGCGTCCCTCGGACCTGCGGCAGCACGAGCGCACGCACAGCGAGGAGCGGCCCTTCAAGTGCGACCTCTGCCAGATGAGCTTCAAGCAGCAGTACGCGCTCATGCGCCACCGCCGCACGCACAAGGCCGAGGAGCGCTTCAAGTGCAACCTGTGCGAGAAGGGCTTTGTGCAGCCCTCGCACTTGGTGTACCACCAGCACGTGCACGGCATAGAGAACCTCTTCAAGTGCAACGTGTGCCAGAAAGGCTTCAACCAGTCCTCGGAACTGCTGCGGCACAAGTGCGTGCAGAACGCGGAGCGGCCCTTCAAGTGCGCGGTGTGCAACAAGTCCTACAAGCGGGCCTCGGCTCTGCAGAAGCACCAGCTGGCCCACTGCGCCGAGAAGCCGCTCAAGTGCACGCTCTGCGAGAGACGTTTCTTCTCCTCCTCGGAGTTCGTGCAGCACCGCTGCGACCCGGCCCGCGAGAAGCCCCTCAAGTGCCCCGACTGTGAAAAGCGGTTCAAGTACGCCTCGGACCTGCAGCGCCACCGGCGCGTGCACACGGGCGAGAAGCCCTACAAGTGCTCCTCCTGCGAGAAGGCCTTCAAGCAGCGCGAGCACCTCAACAAGCACCACAGCGTGCACGCCCGGGAGCAGCAGTACAAGTGCATGTGGTGCGGGGAGCGGTTCCTGGACTTGGGCCTGCTGCAGGAGCACAGTGTCCAGCACACGGCCGAGGGTGCCTACCAGGTGGCTGCCTGCTTGCCATGAGCCTCCCGCCCCACGGTGGTTTTCAGCTTGCATGGGACGCTCCCGAGCCTCGGCCTCCCCTTCCCTCTCCTCGGTTGTAGGCAACCTCCAGGGAGTGTGGGGGAAAGGGGAGGTACGGTGTGTGGGCAGGTAAACTTTCCTCTGGCCTCAGTGGTTGATATGCCACCTGTATTGAAGTAGCAGCAGACGACATGAACATCTCAAAGGGGTGGAAGGGAAAGGAGGGAGGTGGAGAGAGGAAACTATGGCTGTAGTTGCCTGGTGTTCCCTGGCCTGCCGTACCTGCAGTTGCAGTCCTGGGAGCTCAGCTGCCCGTTGCAGGCACCGGCTCTTTGCGTGCAGCCTTTTTGCCCTGCCCTGCCTGGCAGGGTTGGTGGGGAGGGTTGGGCGACTCTCCTCCTGGAGAGGGCTTAGGAGCAAGGCAGAGCCAGCCCTCCCTTCTCCCAGGGTGTGCTGCTTGGCATGGAGGTAGCAGGTTTCTGCTGCTGGGGTCTCCCAGCTTGGTCCAAGCTCAGTTGAGGGCACCATTTCAGATCGTTAGTGTTGATTAACTGCCCCAACCTCCCCTGCTCTCCCTCCTAGAGTGTTGAAAGGGAAAAGCCATGGGGCTGCACAGCTCCAAAAAGCACTTTGGCATTGCTGCTTTTGCAGTCGCTGGCTGTCACACTCTGCAAGGGTTTTGAGTGAGCCTGCCTGCCCACTGTCCCTGCCAGCTGCACAGGGAACTGTAGGAAGCACTGTGCTGCTACCAGAAAGCATGGCAAGGAGCACTGGGACAGTCTGCCCAGGAGGAGGTCATGGATTCTCCCTCTCTGGAGACATTCAAAACCCACCTGGACATACTTCTGTGTAACCTGCTTTAGGTGACTCTAACTTAGCAGGGGGGTTGGACTAGATGATCTCCAAAGGTCCTTCCAACCCTAACAATTCCATAATTCTGTGACAGCATTCATACCCTGCTCCTGGCCAAGAGCCTGGCATTCAAGAGCTGCTTCCCAAGGGACCTAGCCCTCCTGCTGAGCCTTGCCTCCAGCCCCCAGCCCCTTGAGTACCCCTTGGGCTGTTAGTGGTACCTCCAGCAGGGTCAGGCAAAGGGCTGCTGCAGCCCCAACACTAACGGGTGAGATGAACACTACAATAACCTACAACTGCAGAGGTGTTGCCATGGCCAGCAGGAACCCATGGCACGTGCCAGGGGCTTGGTGTCTGATTTGCTGGAGGAACCAGAGCGAGCCAGGAGATTCCTTTCTGGACTGCAGGCTCAGCTCCATGGGGAAGGCAAGGTTAGCAGTGGCTAAAGGAGAAGTCTATTTTTTCCCCTCTTGCAGGAGTCCTGTTTTACCCCTTTGCCCTTTCTTTACCTCGTCTGTATTTTTCAGGTTTTGCACACTTCTTGTAAACATCACTTAAAAATAAATCTCCCCTAGCAAGGTTGATGCAGCCTCAGGTGTTTTCCTCTGCAGGAATTTCCTGGCTTCTCATGTCCAAGAGATCCATTACATGTCAGTTAGATGCCTTGAAGGTTGAAGATGTGCTTACTAGGTTGCCCCCCAGCCTTGCCCTGTCTGTCTTTGGAGATAATAAGATGTTAAGTATCCATCTGTGGAGATGTTCAATCCCTGACTGGATGTGGTCCTGGACAAGCTGCTGTAGCTGACCCTGTGCAAGCGAGGAGTTGGACCTGATGGTCTTAAGAGGTTCCTGCCAGCCTCAGGTCTTCTGTGGTGTTGGCTGGTGCTCATGTGAGGTTGTAGTGAGCTGCAGGTAATGAACAGCAGCCAGTAAGTTGCCCATGTGCTGCACAAGTCATTAGGACAAGGTTAATAACTGCTGTCCACGGCAAGTGTAGACAGATTACCCTTGCAGAGGGTGGGACTGGGCCTGCATCTCTGGTGGGGGACACTTGTCTGAAAGGTGGAGAAAGGCTTTAGTTTTCCATTTCCAGCACGGTGAGGGGGAACAGGGTGCATTTTCAGGGGCTGGGACAGGCAGTGACAGGTTAGACCCTGGGGCTGAGTCTTCTTCATGTGCAACTTTAAGGAGATGAAAACAGACTGTGCTCTCTGCTGCCCAAGGAAGAGGGACCCATGATGGTTATCTTACTTTGTGCTGCCTCAAAGATGTAGAACTTCCTACCAAGTTTTCCATCTGTGTTTCTTTTTCCTCTTTTTTTGTTTTACCTTTTTTTAAAAGCAGTTTGTTAAAATTCATTAAAAATACTGTATAGTTTAACTTGATGTCATACTGGATCTTTAAAAAAAAAAGAGATGTGATAACTTGGATTTTTAAAGAGCTCTTTAGTTCTAGGTAGCTGGTTTTTGCTGTTTAATATGTAGTAAGTTCAGTGTATGCTTTACTGTAGGAGTAAAAGAGAGTCCAAACCAAGGAAGGCTAATCCTGTTTTTACAGAAGGGCTTGGTGGTGATGGAGGCTGAGAGTGTGGGACCAGATGAGGACTGTGGCACCCACCTGAATCCTTGCTCTGCTCCTGCCTTGGGCCATGGTTCACTCTGCTCTTGCCCAGCACAGCTGCCAGGGGTTCAGTGGTTGCCCTGAGCACTTGAGCACAGCACTGGCAGCCAGGATCAGTGCCCAGGGCTCGGAGCTTGCAGAGAGGCTCATCTTCAGTGAGATGGAGGCAGCTGCAGCCTCCATGGGCTTTTGTGGCTCTGCTGTTTCTTTCTAGGGCAGCTGCTGGCTAGAGGAGGGGTTGGAGAAATCATTAACTGGCTGTGCCCTGCTCTCTTCCCTCCCCAGGAGCCCGGCGGGGCTGCCTGGGTGACTGCCTGGCGCTGGGGGCAGAGGAGGATGGTGGTGAGCCCCAGACACAGCTCCACACTATGTGGTGGCCACAGAGCTGCCAGATCCTGTCCCCTCGGTATAGCTGGACATAGGGACTGTTGGGGGGTGTTTCTCTTGTGCTGAGCAGCTGGACAAGCCCTGGATATCCCAGTGAGGAGCTATGGCTCTGCCGAGGGCGTGGCAACAGCCAAGCAGTGCCCTGGGCAGAGAGACTCATCGGGGCTGTGTGCATGGGGCCCCGAGCCAGGGAGAGAAGGGATGCTGTGGAGAGCTCGGCAGGGATGAGCCCAGGTCATCAGCTGGTGCCTGTGAATAGGTGCCTCCAGGTTCAAAAACATCCTGCTGCAGGATTAGAACGTCATTACTAGGACTGGCCATGAGTCAGTCCATGGTGACTCAGTCTCGTGTTTCATCTGCTGCCCTGCAACAGCCCAAATCCAGTAGGAGCCCATGGAGAACATGCAGCTGGAGCTTGCGGGTGGAGGACCTGTGCAGGGTGGGCACCCGAGTGGCCACTGAGAGTGTTTGGTATATTTTTATAGGAGCATTTTCTAGCTGGAAGCAGCAGTGCTGCCTACAGGGGGTAGGGGAAGCAGGTCCATCTCTGTTGCTGTGCCTTTGGCTCGTGTTTTGTCCAGTGAGGTGGGAGGTGGTGGAAGTAGCAGGAGGCACATGAGTGTCAGGAGCGCTGTGCTGCGTGGGAGGCAGGGGCTGGCCTGGGAGCTGATGTCCCTGGGGCATCACACTGCAGGGCTCTCTGCTGACTGCTGGTGTTTCCTTTTCAAACCAAAGAGCAGTTGGGGCCAAAGCCCTTTGGGGAGTAAACCATGTTTCAACTCTGTACCTGTTGCATTTCGCTTCTGGTGTTTATGTGAAGCGACTTTCAGGCTCCTGCCTCTGCTTGGCCTCTCACATCCCTCACTGCCCTGTGGCACCTGAGAGAGTTGCTGTGCTGGAGCTGGTGTGCCATCAGCCCCGTGGCAAGTGCTCATGCCAGTTCAAGACCTGGTTGCCAGGCCACCTGAGGATGTTGTGTGGGGCTGGGTAGCAGGTGGTCCCTGCCGAGGGGTGGTTCTCTTTGGCAGGCAGTCTGAGCACAGGGTGCTGCTGGGGAGGCAGCAGGGAGGGTTAGGTTGGGCAGAGGTTGTGTGGGTGTTGTCCAGGACATAAATCCTGCTCTCTGGGGCTGTTCCTCTGGCTTCCTGGGTCCAGGAAAAGGTAGTCTGTGACCTGGGCTTTTACTGACCTTCACTTCCCCTTACCCTACCTACAGGATGCCTTTAGCTGTCTCAGCCCCTTCCCTTCCACGGCTTATACTTTTAAAAGACATTCTCTGCTTCTTTTCTCTTTGTTCAGTTCTTTATTTGTAAGCAGTGGTTTGTTCTTCATCCCTTTTTCCATATTGATTGTGAAGTTTCCTCCTTCGTTCCCACCTCCCTCCACTCCCCCCAGCCCCAAATTCCTTTCCCAGGCTGAGGCTGGATCCAGGTGATACCAAACCACTGATGGTGAGATCAGGTGTTTAGGACCTGAATCTTGTTGGAATCCAGTGGGTGTTTCTGGTCCTTCCCCACAGGAGGCCATCCATGTCGCTGGGCACGGGTGATGCCTGTGACCTGGCAGCGTGGCTCAGCTGGATCCTGCCCATGCTCTGGCAAGCGAGTCCAAGAGCCAGAACAGAGCTGTAGGAAATGGGGACTGGGGTGGGAGCAGCCATTTGCATGGTGGGTCCCTTTGTCACGTCTCCAAGGCTGGGGATTAAGTCAGTGAAGGACTGTCAGACATTCCTGGGGAGAAGTGGTGGCTCTGGGGTGGGCTCAGACGGCGCAGTTAGTTCCCCTGGGAGTGCCTGGGGAGCAGCTGTGTGCATCAAGCAGAGTTAGCTGTGGCAGGGACACCCCTGGGACCATGGGTGTGCCCAGGTGGCCCTGCCAGCTCTCCAGTGAGCAGATGCCATCTCTGCAGTCTGGGTGGGAAGTTGTGCATGCTCTGGTCTTGGGGCCCGTGTGCTGGACTGGGGGACAAAGGGGAAAGCATCCTCTGACAGAGTTTTAGGACCATCTCTGGGCGCTCAAGCGTGCCCTTGCAGGGAGGAGAGGAGGGAGGAGAACACTTTCTGCACTTCTCTTGGGTATTTACCATCAAGTCCAGGCTGCAGCTGAAGCCTGGCCATTAAAAAATAGACAAAACCCTCTCGTTACACTTCAGAGTTTCACTCTTTCTCCATTGGGTGGCGAGTTCACCTGTGGGAAGGTTCCTGTGCATGCAGCTGAAATGCTGAGATTCAATAAAGGCAGGCCAGTGAGGTTTGGGGCTGGCAGCTCCTCCCAGGCCCAGTGAGCACCCAGCTTCTCCCCAGCTGCCCGGCTTCCTCCGCAGCATCTCCTGGCAGCTGCCTCTGACACTTCCCAGATGTGAAGATGCTGCTCTCACAGCGTGCCTGGGATGCTCAGTGGGGAGAGCAGGACCACAGGTGGGAGCTGGACCGTGGGCTTGTCTCTGAGTGCCTCCAAGCCATGGATCTGAGGGACTTCATGGTCAGTGCGGTTCTTGGGCTCCTCCCAGCCTGTGGTCACGACTCCGGTAGAGTTCCCAGGGCTGTCGGAAGTTGCAGCCAAGGTTGCTGAGGTTTGTGTGGCTTGCAGTGCCTTTAACACTGCTCTCCGTGTGTTTCTAAGATGATACTCCATGTATGTGTGTATATATATTGTAATAACACATCCCGCTCTTCTGTGTGAGTGTCAAATGGTTTTGCTTTACTAATAAATTTATAGTTATTTATACCTTCCTGTGGGTGTGTAAGATTTCTGGAGCGGAGGCCATGTGCCAAGCACTGCCTCCTCATCTGTCTTTGTGCTCTGTCTGGCTCTGCTTGGGGGTTTTTTTTCATGTTTTCTTTCTTTCCCCTGAACTTTTTTGAAGTAGAATTGATGGTTCACCTTCCTGGTAACCAGAAGATGCAGGGTACGAGCAGGCTCCCAGGGGCTGAAAGCAAACACAAGCAGAGCCTGCAGTGTGGTTTGCCCCTTGCTACAGTTGGAATGATCCCTCCCCAGTGCAAAACTCCTCCCTGGCAGCTTCAGGGCAGGGGCAGGCAGGAGTCTCTTCCTACCAGAAAGGAGCAGCTGTTCAGGGGGCAGAAGCTGCTGCGTGCTCTGAGGATCCCAGCCTCACACACAATTGTTCAAGCTTTTCCAGAGGGTTTGTTTTGCATCCCCCCCTCCTGTGATAGCAAGAGAGGAGCCTGCTACAGAGATGCTGGGGCCAGGCAGGATGGGTACTTGTTGCCCACTGGGATGGAGACACCCGTGGAGCCAGGGAAGAAGCAGCTGGGTCAGGGGAGCTCTGGACATACAAAAACAGGCTGACGTGGAGCAGAGAACCCGTGCTGGTACCTGGATTCCAGGGTGTCACTGCGGCCAAGATTAGGGGCAGTGGGAAAGGCTGGCAATCATCCAGGGCTGGAGGTAAACGGATCAAGCAGCAATTGGCAGGCTCAGCGAGGGGAGGCTTAGCTGTGGGTGGAGCAACCTTGGCACATCACCTTGTGTTACCCCACGGGGTTTCAGCAGCTCCCCTGCTGCTCCTCTGCACATCCCTGCTCCCACCTGCATAGGGGTGAGATGACTGCCTTCCCCACAGCGCTGCTGGTGAGTGCCTGGGGTAGCTTTGGTGGCTCCAGGGATTTTGAGGGTGCTCAAACCTGCTTGATTTTGGGGTTTTCTTTGCAGCAGCCTGCAGCAAAACCAGGCTGGCTGCTGGGAGCCAGGGGCACTCAGGACAGCTGAGTGCCAGTAATCCCATTTGCAGGCAGATCAGGGCTAATCCTCACAGAGCCCTGAGCAGATTGGTGTGGGGTTTGGGGGGTCAGTGGTGAGCTGCAGTGGCCGAGGGAGCCCACACGTCCCAGGGGTGGCTTCCCAGGGAGGCACTGGTGAACCTGCGGGGTAAGTGGCAGCGATGGAGGCGAGGGACGCAGCTGGGATTTTTGCAGGGCTACCTCTGCACATCACAGGGGGGTTTGGTGCTCCGAAACAGAGCCGGAGGATGAGCTGTGTCGGTCCATGGGGAGTGATGCTGCCAGGGCTGGGTAATGTGGAGGGTTTGATCAGCTGCTGGGGGGGAAGGAAAGGCTCCCTGCTCCAAATGGGGCCGTGGGTCTGGGCCCCTCTTCTTGCTCTTAGAAATGAGACTAAGGGCCTTCGCTGGCTGGCAAAAGGAACTGCCACAACAGGTGGTGGCACTGCTGGGTGCCTGCAATGCATGAGACTGCCAACTCTTTCATGCCATTGCAGGCAAATCCTGGCTACTTATTCCTATTTCTTTCAGCAGCTAGTTTTATGGGGCCCACAAATGTTTCTGCCCATTTCTTGTTCAGATTTGGCAAAGGAACGGCCTCTGCCCTCTACTTTCCTTCCCAGACCAAGGACAGGCGTATGGTCCAGCCTTTTGGAGCTGTACAAGCTCACGTCGAGGGAGGAGGAGCCCTTGGCTGATAAGGGGGGCTCACTGCAGCCTGCGGGGGCTTTCTCTGGGATTGTTTGGGCTCAGTTGTGTACGTGGATTGCTTTGTACTGGGTTGCTTTGGGAGCTGTGAAAGTGCCAAAGCATGGGTGGAGATGCCTCTGCTGCACGGCACTGCCAGCTTCTCCTTGCTGCTCCCGGGGCATTCGCAGCTCCTTGATCCCTTATACGCAGTGAGAGATGAAAGGTCATTTAATTGGTTTCTGGTTGTCAGGCCTCTTGGGAGGTGTTTTACAGCCACACCCTCCAGCTTTGGGGTGTGAGGGTCTCCAGGAGAGCCAACCCTGCCCGTGGTGTGCTGGGGGCTGGAAGTGCTGCATGGAGCAATGCTTTGGCTGCATCCAAAGCTGGCTCCGGGGCCTGCCAAGGTGCAGGCACGCAAAGGGCTGAGGACAGACATCACCCTTCCTGCAAACTCCAGCCTGTTTAGATTTAAGGAGCCAGGCTTTGGAGAGTGCCCAGTGAGCCATCTCAAGGTAACTGAAGATGTCCTGCATGTCTGAAAGCTGCTTGAGGGGTTAATTCAAAGAGCCCAGCGCTGAGCAGCTTCCAGCCTCTACCTGCTGCGTGTGGGACTGGGATCATGTGTGTAACTGGGACTGAAACTCCTGTGCAGTCTCCTGGCTGGGCTGGAAGGAGCTCAGGGATCTGCTTTCTTTTGCCCTTTGCAGGTATCACCTGGGGCTGTCTGAGGTGCTCCTGAGCCCTTCATTGAGCAGAGTGGGGTATCTTTAGAGGGGCATTTTGGGCAGAGTGAAGCTCTTTGGAGGGGCAACAGCAGGAGACACCCCCAGTTTGAGCTGGATGAGAGCCCCCAGCTCTTGTTCAGTAACTAAGAATGGGAATGTGCAGCATCACTTGGCTGGCTGGTGCTGTCTCCCAGCCTGGAGCTGCTTCACAAAGAGAAGGATGGGACACAAAAAGACCAAGCAACCAGAGCCTGGACAGCTGAATCCCTGCTCTGCAACATCTTACTTTTACCTACCCTATCAACATCACAGCAGCTGGTGCTGGCTGCCTTTGCTGCTCTTGCCAGAGCCCCCAGCAGGTACATGCCCCAGCAGCCACCGTGTCCCTGGGGTGTGGCTGAACGGCAGTGGAACAGAGTTGTTTTGTAGGGGCAGAAAGAGGGGATATGTGTGTTGGGACATGAACTTCCTCATTAAAAAATTCTGTTCAAATTACTGTTCAGTTTCCCTCAAATGAAAAATGATGGGGAGAGTGGAGAACCCTGAGCATCACAGCTTGTGTGATCTGTCTGCAATGGCTTCGTAATCAGGACAGGGTGTGAAAATAAAACATCTAACTGAGGAGCTACCTTTAGGAAAAGCAAGTTTAACTGAGATGGTGAGAATAAAATAGAGAGTGTAGTTTGCTCACAATAGCGGTGAGGGATGAGGGATGAGCCGGGTTTGGTCTGGCTGTGCTGCAGTGCCGTGTTTCCCAAGCAGGACGTGGAAACGGAGGGACATCAAGGACCTTTTTGGGCTGCTCCAGAGACAGCGTGAGCTGCTGGTGCAGCCAGTGTTCCCTGGGCAGTGTGCACCCTGCTGCTGGCCTCTTGCCAGCTGGAGACCCCTCGGCACTGCCCGCAGCCAGTGGGATGATGGGCTGGATCGACCGGGTGGTTCCCCAGCCCCGCGTGACCCATGTGACTGAGAACCCTGTGCAGAAGCCAGAGCCAATTAAGGTGAGCAAGGAGCCACTTTGGGGGTTGATGGGGACACCATGAGCATGATGAGAGATGCCTGGTGCCTCTGCATCCATCCCCAGCACTGCAGCACCCAGGGATGCTCCACAGCATCCCCAGGAGGGATGGGGGTCAGGATGCATTCCTACTCGGAGCTGCTGGGAAGCAGCAGGAAAGGACGGGAGTCCCTGGGGTCTGCAGCCACCTTTGAACAGGGACAGTGTCCCTGTGCTTCTCTCTCTGATACCTTCTGCCTTTTGCCCTGAAGGCACCAACAGGAAAGGCCGACGGCCCCACGGATGCTGCTGACCAGGCACGCGCTGCGGGTAAGCCCCATGCTGGCTGAGGCTGCACATCAGTGTTTCTTTACCCGCCTGTCCCACTCCTGCCTGGCATCCTGGGGGCTGCCAGAGTGGTGATAGGAGCTTGCCTTTTTTCTTCCCGGCTGCCACTGAAGAAACGGGAAAGAAAGTGACCTTCGTGGTCTCTGAGGACTCAGGTTCTATGTTTGAGAGGTACGGCTCCTGCACCCTTCAGTGTGCAACATGATTTGCTTGGCATTTTGCTTTTTGTTGGGGGCTGGGTGCCTTGGATGACGTTCCCAGCTTGACCCACACCCTTCCCTGGCAGTGTGGGGAGTAGTGTGCTCTCCTGGCTCTCCTATGGACTGGAGAAGGTGATTCCCCAGCC
Source organism: Edolisoma coerulescens (assembly GCA_013397115.1). Classification (NCBI taxonomy): domain Eukaryota; kingdom Metazoa; phylum Chordata; class Aves; order Passeriformes; family Campephagidae; genus Edolisoma; species Edolisoma coerulescens. The sequence goes on from VWZW01003496.1 coordinate 53,102, forward strand.
AGCCCCAGCCCCAGGGCTGCAGGTACTTGGGAGGAGCTTCGAGACAAGCTTCGACATTGTTGATGAGGTAGGAGACAGATCTGGGCAATGGTTTGGTGTATTTGAGCTTCTACCTCTTTTTACGTTTTCTTCTTTTTTCCTTCTTATCACTCTCCCAGTGCTAACTGAGAGCACTAAACCTGCCCTGCGTGGGTTTCTGCCTTCATCCATCCCTGGGGAAAGGGCAGGTTTCCCTCCCCACTCAGCAGAATGATCCCTCTCTTGGCTGTCGGGTTTTCAGACAGTCTGTTTGGCTTTTCAGACAGAGGTCCAGGTCCTTGGGGAGGACGACGATGGTCTGGGTAAGGAGAGCTGGGAGTTTGTAGTTTGCAGCATCCTGGGACTCCCACATCCCGTCTCCCCGATTGGTGGTGCCGGCACCCTTGTCCCCTTGCCCTGGCTGATGGGGGCACCTGAAGCTCCCAGCAGTGCAGGTTCCCCGTGCCCACAGCAGTGCTCTCCTTGCAGAGATAACCGCCTTCGATCCCGAGGACGAGGTCTCCGAGGATGAACCGGAGACCGGCGTGGAGGAGTGGTGGGTGCCCAGCGAGGCTGGGGGGGATGCGGGAGGGCAGGAGAGCGCAGGATGAGCTCCCCGAGCGCGGCACTCTCCCCGCAGGGCAGGAAAGCGGGTGCTCAACTGGCTGTCACAGGGCTTCGAGAGGATTGTGCCGCAGCCAGAGGGGATGAAAAAGCCGGAGGTGAGCACTGCCCAGCTCGGGAAGACTGCGGGGCTACCGGGTAGAGATGAAAGTGGGGCGAGCTCCCTGCCTTCATCCTCCTGCACATCCCAGCTGGGACCGTGGGGAGGAAAACCCCACCGGAATTCAGCAGAGCAAACAGAGACCTCTGGGTGCCGTCCCGGTGTTCCTCAACCTGGCTGCACGCAGGGAGGACCCTTCATTTGGGACACACCCGCTGGTGTCAGCAACGCTGGGGTCTCGGTTTAATGGTTTTCAGGGAAATGGGGCTGAAACCACAGCGGGGAGTGTGTGGGGCTGGGCACGGGGATCCTCTTGCGGTGGGGGCCATGTCCACCCGGGGTGGCCTGAGGCCGCAGGCAGTGCTTTGCCACGTCCATCCGTCCCTCTGTCCCTCTGCAGACAGAGCCGAAGAAGAGCCAAGGCGCGGTGGAAGGTGAGCGATGAGATCCCCCTCCCCCGGGTGCTCTGAGAGCCCGGCTGCGGGCAGGCACCGCTGCTGGGACTGCCCCTCGTCTCCGTGCCCAAGGATTGCCACTGTGCCCCCGGGGGTGGGGACACGGGCCCCGCCATCACAGCACCGCCCCTACGCCCCTTCTGTCCCCAAACTGCCCCTGTCCTCCTTCCCTGGGAAGAGGCTGCCAGGGACGCCCCCGAGGCCTGTCCCCTTCCTGGCTTGCTCCTCTTCCCAACAACTTATGACTGCTGCGTTGCCTATCCTCCTTCCTCTTTCGAATAAACCTGAGCAGGCACAAAAGGGACTAAAACCCAGGCAAAGTCGAAATCCGGCACTTCAGCCACACAGAGCACCCCAGCGGCTGCAGCAGCCAAGAAGCAGGCGGAGCCGGGGACCGCCCTCACCCCGCAGTCCGTGGCTGTGGACAGCAGAAGGTAACCGCAGTGGCACCTTCTGCCAGGCTCTGGTGCCCAGAGGGACGGCTGATGTGGGAGCAAAGGCTTTGGCTGCCAGTTCTAACAGTGGTTTCTTGTCGCCAGGATGTTCACCTGGTTTGTCCAGGGGCTGGAGAAGGTGATACCTCAGCCAGTGATCAGGGGGAAGCAGAACACACAGGTATGCTGTCTGTTGGGAGAAGGGAAAGAGCACGGGAACACCACATCCCTGGTGAACAGGGCATCCCCTGCCATGCAGATGACACTAGATCAGTGCTGGGACCTGCTGTGGTTTGGGCTGTCACCAAGTTCCGTCAAGAGAACAATTCCCCGTGACCTGCTTAGCTGATGAAAGCCAGTATTTGGCTTCTAAGCAGCATGAAATCCCATAGCATTTGCTTTCTTTACTGTTTCCTTGCCTTTCTGCGCAGCACTGGGTGGTGTCCAGGCTCTGGCATCTCTTCCAGGGGTGGTCCCAGCTCTAAGGAGAAGCAGCAGCAGCTTTACAAAGCTCTCCTTTCCTTTCCTGACACCCCAAGCAAACTCACTCACTTATGTTCTCCTGCCCTGTACCATTGAGTGTGGGGATGCTTGTGTCCATGGTCAAGCCATCCAGCTTGCCACAAGAATGGGGTATTTAGGGCAAAAGGGCCACCTTTACTGAAAATGGGGCATTGAGGGTAAAAACTAAGGGTTAGTGAAAAAGGGCTGTGTCTCATGGTTCCCTTCTCCTCTTGACAGGAAGTGGCCACAGCAACCTCGAGTCCTGTGGAACAAAGTAAGTGATGGCTCCATCTCTTCATGATGATTTGACTGCCAAGCGTGTCAGGAAGGTTATTGGGAAGAGGGGTCACTGGCACCTTTTATTCCCTGGTCTGCCCTGGGTGCCAGCTCGGGAGCCCCTGGAATCCTCCAGGGAAGCCATGGGAGGTTGTTGACACTTGAGAAGAGGGAGCTGTTGCGGAGTTGTGGTGTGGGCTTTGTAAAACTCAGGCTGAGGGAGTCTCCAAGTGCAGCATTCCACATCTTCAGGTCCCAGGTTTTGAGGTTAGTGCTGATATCAAGGTCTGTCCTGAGCTGTGCTGGAGCTGGAGGGATTTCATCTGAGAATTACAAGGGACTTCAAACCTGCTGCTTTCTTTCCCTCCTTCGGTGTTTGCCAAGCCTGGTGTGAGATGTCCAGGAAGGTACCCCGGGAAAACAAAATGCTGGGATTAGATGTCTTAGATATGAGTCTGCATGGTTGTGGGAAAACCTGCAGGGTTCACACTTGCCTGTGGAGGGGACCAAGCACCAGCTCTGCAGGCAGAGGGCCTTGGCTCCCCACACCAGCCACTTTGGGGGATGCTGGACAAAATGCAGAGCTATAGCTGCCTCTGTGGATGGTCTGGGCAGGGTTACACACCCCTGTGCAAGTGCTGTCCCTTGAAAGGAGTGTCTGGTTGGGCTGTGGGAACTACTGATGGGAGCAGGGAGCTGCCGAGGCACACGGAAAATGCACCCCCCCAGGGATATGCCGGGAAGTTGCTCCCGCCAAGCCAACAGCCCCTTGGCAGAACCTCAGAGAGGGAAATCCTGGGGGAAGGCATTTCTCCATGTGTTTCTACAAACTGGAGGCCTGTGTGCTGCCATGGACCTCGGAAAGAGGTAAAGCCAGGGATGCTGCTGCATGAGCTGGGTGGGCACAGCCTTGGTGCCCAGCAGGCTTTGGTGCCAGGAGTTACTGGTTTGTCACTAAACCTGCCCAAAGAAGGGAGCGATTGGGTTGAGCAAGAGATCTGCCCTGGCACCAAACTGCCAGCACGCTCATTAATGTTTTCCTTCTCCTTTTGTTTCAGGGGGCAAAGGGGCTTAGCGCTTCTGAAACAAATGGAAAACGAAGACCGTGGCAAACCAGCCCTTCCCACACCCAAATGAGACCATCCTGAGGAGAAAGCGCAGCTGGGGAGGAAAAGCAAAGGGGAATCTGCAAATGATCTCTAGCTCCTTCCCAGCTGGGGCAGTGGGGACCCAAGGCTGGCACAGGGACCCAGTCCCAGGGCTATCCCACTTGGCTCTCTCTTTGCTCTGGGAATTGGAGCTATTGGTTTTGCAGGATGATGTCTATGAGATGGGAGCTATTATTTATAGGATGGTAGAAAAGCATCACTCAGGACACCTCGGTGGCAGAAAGCCTCTTGCTGTAGTCTCCCAGCACTCCTGGCCCTCTCAATGTCCCCACAACATCGGAATATTCACCCCAAGACCCCCAGCTGAAATCTCCAGGCTTCTTTGAGTCAACTTCTGCCTCCGAGGTGTAACATTATAAACCTCTTGAAGCTCTTGTCAGCTCCTTGTTGCTTTTCTTCCATAAATGAGTGTTTCCTCCCAGCAAGTGGAAAGGGCTCTGATTTGCAGCAGCAAATTAGGTCGATGAGGTTAATCTCTAGGTGAAGAGGCAGGAGTTACTGGTTTCCCGGAGTTTCCCGGGCTCTTCTTCTAAGAGAACTTACCCCAAACCCTCCTTATCCCCAACTACGGCAGCTCCCTCTTGAAGCTCACAGCTCCATGGATGCAGCACTAACTGCAGCAGCAGGAATGTCCCAGCAGGGAAGGGATTCCAGGGGCTGTCTCCAGCCCAGAGGTGTGCAGGCAGGCATGGCCAGGGCAGGCACACTGCACTCAGGGGGGTGAGAGCCCCTGCATCCCAGATTTTGGGTGCAGACCTTGGAATAGCAGACAGGTTTGGGTAGTGAGAGACCTTTGAGGATGATCTGGTCCAACTTCCCTGCCATGGGCAGGGACACCTTCCATTAGACGAGTTTGCTCCAGGCCCCATCCACCCTGGCCTTGAATGCTTCCAGGGATGGGGCAGCCACAATACACCATTTCTTCCTTATATCCAATATGAATGTCCCCTCTTTCAGTTTAAAACTCTTGCCTCTTGTCCTTACAGACCTTGGTAAAAAGTCTTTTTCCGTATTTTGTATAAGCCCCCTGATATATTGACAGGCCAGGCTAAGATTTCCCACTGTTGCATCTCTTTAGGACCATCCAGGCAACTTTAACAATGAATTGTGAGCCAAGAGACTGCCCTGAGATCCATCCCCTGCGTTTATAATGAACCTTGCTTGTACCAGGACACAGTTTTAGTATTCACCTCATTTTCATATAATGTATCCAAAAGTCATGGTGTGTTTTAAAAGCCATCTCCCTGATTGCTGTCCCATGTTTTAATTAACGGAGATCCAGAGGGAATGGACTCAAGGCATTGTGGGCACCACAGGATGGATAAATAAGCCACAGATATGACTGTGCATGGGTTTCCTGCCTTTCTGTAGTTCAATTTGCATGTTTCCTATTAGCTTTGCTGTGGACACGTAAGTTTTGCTGTCAGGCAAACCTCAAAATAAACTGGTTTTACGGTAAGCGGATGTGCTTCCTCCTCCTGTTTCTCTGGTGTGAGCCTGACGTGGTAGGATGGGTACCCCTGGGACATGGAGAGGGCTCATCATGGGTCAGGCTCACTCTGCAGCTGGCCTACAGCCCCCCATGGTTTTTGCCCTGATGATGCTGGGAGGTGAGAAGGGGTGTGGGATGTTCCTTGCCTGGGAGAGTGCTCAGAGTGGACAGGACACGGTGCGTGGGTGTTGTGATGTGGGCTCTGGGTTGGGTCTTGCAGACCCAGAGCCCTTGGGCTGTGCTAGGAAATTCACTGGGGGTTCACAGGGGGAAGGGCTTTGGGCTCTTCCAGATTGCAAGGAGAGACAAAATGTGGCCTGGAGATGGGCCAGGTCACTGCTGGTGGAGGTGGCTACGTGTGCAGGGAAGCCAGCAGTCATCTGTGTGCAGAGGGTTACAGCTTTCATAGAACCCCAGAATGGTTTGGGTTGGAAGGGACCTTAAAGCTCAGCCAGTTCCAACCCCTCTGCCGTGGGCAGGGACACTTACCACTAGACCAGGTTGCTCAAGGGCTTCACAGGGTTTTGGCTGTGCTTGGCACAAAATGATGAATTTTCTTCTTCCTTCCAGCAAAGGGGCCCAAGGCATCTGTGTGGCACAGCTCAGGATCAGCAGGGCTGCCCAGCCCTGTGCAGGCTGAGAGCTGCTTCAGCACTGCCCCATCCAGCAGAGGAAACCTGGGATCTGCCCTGGCCTCTCGAGAATGTGCTACTGTCACTTCATCACCTCCCTTTCCCCATTCCTGTTTCAGTTCATGTAGCCCCTGGGGAACAGGAGGAGACCCGTCTCGTTCTGCAAGAGGTCGATGATGACCGGATCAACAAAGAGATGACGGCCTGGGCTCACAAGGCTGAGCCAGAGGCAGAGGCTCGTTCCCTTCCCACCATACAGGAGGAACCTCAGGAAGAAGACAGGTAGGGGAAGGGAGATGCTGTTGATGGGCAGGTCTGTGTGTTCTCCACATGGTGGTCATGGGAGGGGACAACCCTGTCCCTGGGCATCCATCCTTGAAAGTGCTGGCAGTGGAGCTGGCGGCCAAGGTGCCTGTTTCCAAAAAAGGGGGGCATCCCCCAGTAGGACCCAAAAGGTGTTTGAGCAAATGTCTTCTGGTGTCTTGATTTTGGTTAGGGCAGATGGTGGCAGAGCCATGAGAGCAATGATCACAGTGCCCTGCAAAGGACAGGTGAGGGAGGCTCTGCTTAGGCACCTGTAAGTAGATTTTGGGCCCAAGGCAAGAGGCCTTGGACCTTGTTCCCAGCAGTCGTGCATCCAGCTGTAATGACATTGAGAAATGGAAGTTGTCTCTGTATAATCCACCCTTACTTCTCCCAAAAGAAACCCCTGCTGAGGTCTCCTGAGGGCTGGGCAGTGTGTTCAGAGCCAGGAGCAAGCTGTGTTGCAGCAGGGGGGCGAGAGGTGTCCGTGCACGCCCACAAGGGGTTCTGAGCCCCCCAAAATGCTCCCTGAGCCTGGCACACCTGGGTGAGCTCAGCGGTTCCCACCTCCCACATGGGCAGTGCTCAGCTTCGCTAAGCTCGAGCGATGCCCTGCCCTGGGTCGGCTCGGCAGAGCTCTCTTCTGCTCGGCCACAAAACACTGGGCATGCAGGGCTCCTCGCGTGAGGCTCACTCGCACTCTGTGGATTTTATCTAATGAGTTTCTCCTTTCCAGACTACATTTGTGCTCCCCAAACACTACAAAGGGGGAAGAGGAAAAGGAGGAGGAGGATAAGAAGGAGGAGGAAGAGAGGAAGAAAGAGGAGGAAGAGGAGATGAAGCAAGAGGAGGAGGAGGAAGAAGA
>VWZW01003496.1:61299-91625 GCA_013397115.1 Edolisoma coerulescens
AAAGAAGAAGAAGAGAGGAAGGAGGAGGCAAGGAAGAAAGAGGAAGAAAGGAAAAAAGAGAAAAAGAAGAAGAAAGAGAGAAAGAGGAAAGAGGAAAATAAGAAAGAGGAGCGGCAGGAGGAGAGTGAAGAGTGAGTGACTCCCGTTGCCTTTATGGCTTTGTTGGAAATGAGCGCGATTGCAGCTTTTGTTTCAACTGCGTTCAGCAGCTGGAGAGGCTGAAACACCCATGGCAGAGCAGAGCTCCCAGCCCGGCAGGTGGCTGGAGTGTGCTCGGAGGGATGGGATGCGGGAGAGATGGGATGCGGGAGGGATGGGATGCGGGAGGGATGCTTTGGGGATGCGGGAGGGATGCTCCCCGCAGGGCTCGCTGCTGACGCGGCACCTGGTGACAGGCGAGCGTCTCCTGGTGACACGGGCTCCTTCTCCATCGCGGCCGCCCGTAGCAACCGCAGCCCCTCTTGCGCCTTCATGGGAGGCGGGAGCACCCAGCTTCGGGAGATGGTCCGTGCTGTTTAAACCATATCCATCAATTCAGGGCACTCGGGATTATTTTGAGTGTTACAGAGCTGAATGTAAAGACAGGATTATGTGTTGTGTCTGCAAATGCTGCTTCATACAAGTAGGTGCAATTTTACATTTTCTGCTGTTATAGAAAATAGCTGAGTTCTTGTCAGCTGTGGTGACTTTGGTCTAGAGGGTATTTAGAGACATCTTTCTGCTCAGTTTAGTAGTTTTCTCTGATTTCACATGAGATAAACATTTAGGGATTTATTACCTAGTACTATAATATTATTTTCTGTTAATTCCTCTAAAGTAGCTAGATTTTCAGGAAGAAGCTGATAACATATGATTACTCAGTGTCAAACCCATATGTTTGTGTTTCATCAAAATCTGTTCCTGAAGCTTCACTATAGAAACTTGAGCTTCAGCTGAGGGGTGAATGAGATGCTACTCCATCTTTCAATGTGTTTGTTTATTGGGAAAAGAGAGAGAGACCAACAGGTTTTCTAGTTTAGGATGGAAAGATTTGTGATTGCATTTGAAGGGAGCATAATTTTTAAAAAAGTTAAGGGGGAAAATTATTAAAAATAACAAAACAAATGTTTTCATGCATTTAGCTGTCTTAAAATTCTTCTCATTATCCCAAATCCCTGCTTTGCCTTTCTTCGCAGGAAAGAGCAAATCAAGAGATAAGTGCACAGAGCAACACGTGAGGTGCTTTTATTTCAGTTATGAAGTTATATTGAAACAATAAAATCAGTCTTGAGAGCCCTTTTGTCAGAATGGTGGAGCTGAGGTCTGTGCTTGCTGCTGAAGGAAAATGAGAATTATGTGTCCTGGTGGTGTCATGCACAGGCAAACGTGGGGTTTGAATAGCGCTTGTGGGAAAGCCTTGCCTGGAAATTAGGCTTCGGCTTTTTATTTGGTCCATTTTAATTATATGAGAAATGATTATGCACAGGAGGAGAAACATTCTGCCTGGATCTTTCTGCCTCTGCAATTTTTGCTTATGCACATGCAATGCCCTGTTTTATTTATGCGCCTCTCACCTGGTCTCCTAGGCAGTGGTTTTTTTCTCTCCCCTCCAGATCCCTGCTGCAGCTACCTTGTCTCCCTGCTAATAACGGCGTGGATGAAGCCCACCTTGCCGAGGAGGCCCTCAGGGCTGAGCAGCTGGAAGAAGCTGAGATAAGTAATCTCGAAGGTGTTCTTGTCCAGGTACAGCATCGCTCCCTGCTTGGGCTCGGGTCTGCAATGAGCTCTTGCTGCCCAGCAAGTGTTGGGGGCTCAGAGCTTCTCCGAGGCGATGCAGTGCCCTGGGAGGAGCAGGGACTGGGCTGGGCGCTGGACACGTTTGCCACCAAGGTGTCCCCACCCCGGAAGCTGGGGCAGCAGCTGTAGCTGTGGATGGAGGGAGGGCTCCCTTCACCTCACAAAGTGGGCACTGAACAACGAGCTGAGAGTCTGGCGGGTAAGGTGGATATGGGGCATCCAGTCAAGCTGCAAAGTCTTCCCTTTTACTGACAGAGTGGAGCTTTTTCTCCTTAAAATGGCTTTTTTCGTTTTGAAGGGGGAAGAGGAGACAGCTGAAGCTGCTGAAACTGATGCTGAAGGTATAACCTGTAGCAGTATGATCAACTGAGATGAAGTGAAGCAGGGTATGCAGTACCTGGTGGGGGGAGAATCCAGCTTCTCCGTTCCTTCTGTCAGGGAGCAGGCAGCTGAGTTCTCTGCAGCCTGGGCCTGCGTGGGCAGTCAGGGCTTTTCACTGGGGTAGAGCATCCTGTGGGCACGGCACGATGGCAATATTGGCATTGTCTGGAGCTGGCTCTGAATGTGTAATGCTGAGTCCTGTTAATTAAGCAATCCCTGATGTGAAATAAGAGTTTCTCCTTCAGCTGGAGAATGTACAGGGATAAAAAGTATTTTCTTTACCACTTTTCTCCATTTGGGAAATAACCAGTGACATAAAGCACGTTTTAATATAATGTTTTAGGAAGCAATGGTTGGTAATGAAAATTAGGTGAGTTCCCATTGCAGCCTTACTGAGCAGAGGCACATCCTGGCATAACTCCACTGGCATCAGAGAGCTGCACAGGGAATGGCTTACCCTGACCCCTGAGATTCTCTGTCATGCAGCCCTTGCAGAGGGGCAATGATGCTAGAAAATGCTAATTTGTCTGGAACTGTAGTGACAGGACAAGGATTAATGGGTACAAATTGAAAGAGGGGGAATTTAGGTTAGATTATAAGGAAGAAATTCTTCGCAGTGAGGGATGGTGAGATACTGGAACAGGTTGCCCAGGGAGGTTGTGGATGCCCCAACCCTGGCAGTGCTCAAGGCCAGGTTGGATAAGGCCTTGAGCAACCTGGTCTAGTGGGAGATGTCCCTGCCCATGGGCCATGATCTTTAAGGTCCCTTCCAACCCTTAACCTTCCATGATTCCATGAAAAACACGTGGTAGGATGCCCCCCACTGCAGCTGTGTGCTACCAACGCCCGTGAGCGGCGGGCGGCCCCAAACCCCCCGTCAGCCCCGCATTTCCGCCGTGACACAACCGTCCCTTCTCAAACCACTCTGTGTTTTATTGCAGCTTCAGATGCCTTGTCCTTTGCTTCAAGCACCTAGCAGGCTCCTAGCAGCATGGCCAGGTGGGCCCGGGACGTCGAGCTAGACCGGCTGGTGCATGACAAGCCGCTGGCTGGCGGGGACCCCTCCCCTCCCGGCCGTGGGGCTCTGGAGCAGCTCCCCAATGTCCCCAGCTACCGAGCCACCGCTGCCACCCGCACCCCCGTCCTTGTCGCCAGCAAGCCAAAGGCTGGAGTTGTCAACCCCAATTTTTGCACTGAGGAGCAATCCCCACTAGGTATTAGAAGTGTTGGCCTTGCGTAATTAGAGGGCTGCAGGGGGGGATTCCTGGAGTTGCTTTTTTCGTTCCTTTCTGGCTGGGGGAAAGAATTAAAGAAATAAAAGCACGCTTCATGTTGCAGCACAGAGGCTGGGGAACAAAACCCATGTGTTTTTCTGCTTCTGCCTCATCACTATGTGCCTTTTTAGCTAAGCCTAGAGAGCGTTTGCAAATGCTGTGTGTTTAGAGCTGCTCAGAAAAGCTCTCCTGAAGGACCTGCAGGCAGAGGGTGCAATATCACTGCACACAGTTTTCTCTCCAGCATTTGTGCAACCTGCTCATACTAAGAGGAGAGGAAGGTGGAGGTTTGCAGTTCATGGCTTTCTGCCTTTTCTGCAGCTTTGCTTTGCTTTGCTTTGTTTTTAACCAGCAAGCCGAATTCTGCTGCTTTTCCTTACATGCAACAGGATTTTAACTTTGCAACCCAAACAGGCCTTTTCTCAGGGATTTAATCAAGTCACACTCTGATCCACTAGTTCCACATCAGTGTGAAGCAGGAGGGGGCGCATGGGGACTTTCAGATGTGTGAAAACCTCCCACAGAAGAAATCCTGCAGGAATTCATTGTATTTTGTTAAATAGCTAAGGAAAGAGATCACACTTCACAGCTGAGCAACTGTGGGGTCTGGCCAAAGTAACCCCCAGTGCCATTTCTCCTTTGGACAACTGGCATCTTTCTTTACCCACTATAAACACCAAACCTTCCTGCTTCTAACCTCGCCTGTGGCAGGAAGCAGTTATTACCTCTGCAAAAGAAAGAAGCCATAAATACTTATTTAGATAGTGCCTTATTCTGCATGAAAAGCAAACACCGTGGGATTCAGAGCTGTCACAATCCATATGTTTACATTCAGAAGAGCCAGGAGAATTTCTACACCCTGGGAGGCAGGTTTGCTCCTGGAAATCCTGGGTTCCTGCACAGCACCTGCAGCTGGGAATCCTAATCTCCACTCTTTTCCAAACCACGGGAACCCAACGCTCAGATGGAGTAGCTGCAATCACTGCAAGCTGGGCAAGCAGAAGGGGAGCAGATGGCAGTTCTTAGACTGTTAAAAACTGGGCAAAAAAAAGATAAAGAAGTGCTCCAAATGCTTAGGAGAAAGGAGTGCGAGGCAAGAAGGGAACGGACGGAGAAGGAGAGGCCTCCCAACACAGCACAGGGCCTGGGGGCAGCTCTGTGGCAGCGATGGGGTCTGGGGAGCCCCCCTGGCTGCAGGCGGGGCCCTGCGTCCCCCTCACCTGCCATTATTGTCCTTCCCCACGGAGCAGGTAATTGCCCCACCCTGGAGATCAAGGATGTGGACAGCCCAGGCCATGCTGTGGAGATCCATGGTTCCCCTTTACTGGTGCCCACCGCCAGTGCTCCCAACCTGCTGGCGGTGCCCGGCGCAGCATCCCCCAGGTATGGCTCTGCCCAGGCGCGGTCCCTGGCTCCCCCTAAGGGTGCCAGGACAGGAAGATTGATACAGCCATGTGGAGATACCCATTTCCAGCAGATTTGGGCAGTGATGTGTGTGTGGCGGGTGTTACCCCGGTGCACAGCAGAGGAGATGGTGAAAGCCTTGCCTCTTGTTTGCATTTTTTATTTAAATGGTTACATTTTGTTTAAAGCTTTTGTGGGCCAGGGACAGCCCTGTCTGGGTGTCCTCTTGGAGAGGGCTCAGTCCCCAGGCCATGGTCAAATCCCATTTGTCTATTGTTCACATGTCTGTGTTCCCAAATTCAGAGCACAGAGGGTCTATGTGCTGGATATGAGCCTTCATCGTATAAACAATTTTCTTCTTGTATTTTTGCTGCAAGGGTTTGCAGCATCTCCCCCCTGAGTTTGTGCTTTCAGAGGAGTGGTGGAAGCCCCGTCCCTCAAAGTGTTCAAGGCCAGGCTGGACGGGCCTTGGAGCTACCTAGTCTAGTTGGAAGGTGTCCCTGCCCACATCAGGGAGCTGGACTAAATGGTCTTTTAAGGTCCCTTCCAACCCAGATCATTCAGTGATTCTATGCTTAGAGAGAGGGAGGATTAAAACTGAGCTTTAAAATTTAGGCTGGAGGAAGCTGATGGATTTTTTTTCTGTTGTGCCATTAGGGTTTTTTGAGGTTCTCTCTTGCACAGGATTCAAAATGAAAACTAAAGCGGTTCTTTTCCTGTGCTGAAAACCAGGTGCTGTAGTCATTCTCACTTAATAGTTTGGATCTTTTAGTAAACAGGCTCCTGGAGGAGCAAATAAAATGGCAAAAATGTCCACAATCCAGTCTGTAGAACAGCTGTTTAAACTGGGACAGCACAGCCCACGGCTCCATGTGAAATACCTGCAGTGAAAATACTGACAGCATTAAACATATTTCAGTTACACATGAGAGCATATAAACCTTTCTGCTGGGTCTCCAGGGAGTGTCTCAAAACAGCACTGGAGGTCCTTTGGTAGAGCTGGGTATTTTTAAAAGCAAGGAACTCCTATTCTCCTACATAAAGAAATAAAACTTAATTATTGTGAAACAGAAGGAAAATGCTCATCTCCTGCTGGTGTTTGCAGAGGAAGAGGACATAACTCTGCACTGAGCAGTCACCCAGTTATCCCTAAATCCCTTCTACTGGCCACAGTCTTGAGTTATTTCCTGCATGGCTCTGTGAAGGATTTGAGTTAACGTGGTTTAGAGAGAGCCACAAAAGACTCATCTAACTGGAGCCTGCAAACAAGCTCCTGCAGAGAAATGCCAGGACACTCTGGCTGATGCCATATGGGCAGGGACCCTGTGCATCCCACATGTCCTAGTGCCTATGGCCTCTGGCTGCAGCATTCCAAGGGCACCAAAACCAGAGCACTGTTCAGGCTGTGACGGGCCCTTCCCTCCCAGCTGGCTGCTCAGGGCAGGGTGAGTGTGGGCTGGTGCTGCACGGTCCCCCTTACACAGCAAGGGGCTGCCAGTGCAGGCATCTGGGCTTGCTCAGGGATGAGGACAGGCCAGCGGGGCAGCGTGGTGCCCTGAGGGGACAGAGGCAAGGGAAGGGCAGCTGGAGACTGATGAGAGGCAATGGATGCTGTGCTAACAACAATACGGACCTTGGCATGACTATTTCTCCAAACTGATGGTTTGGGGAACCCCTCCACCCACATTTGAGGGGTTTGTGGTTTTCCTCCCCCCCTGCACTGGGCACTTGGGAAAGGAAGGTTCATCAGTCTTATTCACCTGCTCCACCTCCCAGCAGGACACACCTGAGAGCCAGTGAGGCTGAAGGTGGTAGGGTCACAGCATTTGGCTTTCTTTGGGAGATTTGTGATGGCAGGATGACCTCCCTCAGCATCCTGCTCACACCTGCTCCACACACAGCACTGAGACATTTTGTGCCATGGCCAGGGGGATCAGCAGCTGTGGTGGCAGGAGACAATTTCTTCATCACAGTTAAAATTCTGGACTTGGCTGCAGGTTTGCAAACCAGTCCAGATTTTTGCTGGGACTGCTGTCTTCACATTCAGCTTCCCTTCCGATGCCTTGCTTGCCCACACGTAAGGAAGTCATCTGAGAAACCCATCTGTGCCAAAGGGAGCCCCCAGCTGTGTCAGGACACAACTTCTAGGTATTGCTGGCATTGCACTTTCCTTGCCTGCCTCTTGCAGTGATGTGATGCTATGGCATTGGGGGCAAGCCCAGGGTGATGCCTGCCCTCCCTGCATTTTGCCAGCTACCTAAATTGGGTTGCAAAATGGGCCAGGTGGTGCTCAGAGAGAAACAGGGCTTTAGCAGGAAAGGAGCAGGGGGGTTCAGTCCCATTTACTCCAGGAAATGTCAAAAATTAGGGGAAACTGACCCTAGTAGGAGAAGGGGGAATGGAAAACAGATGAAACCTGGGAGGAGGAGGAGGAAGAAGAGGGAGAAGAACCAGCTGAGGGTGGGAGAGAAGCCAGTCCTTGGTTGCTGTGTTTGTGTCTGCAGGAGGAAGCGACTGCTCCCAGAGGATGGTCTGGACAAGGGGCTGGAGAGCCAGTCCCCCACCCGAGTGCTGGGCTGGGACGAGGAGCAGAGGGAAAGGTGCGTAATGGGACCCAGGGGCTCCGGGTCAGCCAGGGGCTTGGGTGGAAATAGCAAAGGTCCTAGAAGTGCTGGGAAACCAAAAGGAGAGGCAGCCGTGCCACTTTGTGCTCTTCAAAGCTCTTTAAATTCAGGTAAATCCTAATTCAGATGCTGTAGGTTAAAGAATGGGTGGTGACTGGGTCATGGTTCAAGGCCGGGTTGGATGGGGCTTGGAGCAGCCTGGTCTAAAGGAAGAGAGGTTGGAATGAGATGAGCTTTAAGGTCCCTTCTAACCCAAACCATTCCAGGATTCTATGATCCCGTGACCCTGCCCTGGGGCTTTCCTACCTGTATGAAATGCCCGCTGGTCTCCCCACAGCCTGCCCGAGCGCATCGGCTCCGCCGCGAGCCTGAGCAGCGCCGTCATCAACGGCCGGCTCCAGGAGCTGGTGAGGCTCTTCAAAGAGAGGACCGAGAAGGTGAAGGAGAAGCTGATTGACCCCGATGTCACCTCGGACGATGAGAGCCCTGTGGCATGTGAGTTCAGGTGGGGCTGGGAGTGCTCCCCTGGTGGGTCCCCACACACGCTGTGTTTTCTGGGAGACAGCTGCTTTATTAACAATTTAAAGACCTTGAAACAAACTGCAGGAAGAAGATTTTTCTGCCCTTTTGAAATAACTGTGTGGCCTCTCCCAGCTCCTGCCAAGCCAGCACCTGCAGCAGCACCTGTGCCTGTCCCAGGAGGGGAGCTGGAGGGGGAGAAGCCCTCAGGGGATGACCACTACTGTGAGATGCTGTGCTGCACATTCAAGTCCCGGCCCTGGCTGGACCGCCTGAAAAGCTACCAGTTCCCCAGCAGCATCGACCCCCTCACCAGTGAGTGATGGAGCATGGCAAGCTGGTGGGACTGGGGGAGAGAGGCGGAGGAGGGGAGGAGGTGTAAAGAGGGGAGGAGAACTAAGCAAGAAGCAACTTAGTTTTCACTAAAGCTCAGAATTTTAAATTCCTCTGCAAGGCACACTAAATGCTTCCAGCTGCGGGTGCCAGGAGCATGACCACGTATTCTGCTTTCTCTATGGTGTGGATACTCCAAAAAAAATTAAAATCACAAAAGAAAAATCCACTGCCTTGTGGCCACCCCACAGAAGCCCAGCTCTTTCCTTAGTCTTTCATATTCCTCAGTCCTTTGGAAGCCCCTGGGCTCAGGCAGCTGGCCACCAGTTCAGCATGGCTGGAGGGGAGAAAGCAAAACAGGCAAGTTGGTGTTGTGGGAGCAAAGCAAAAACAAGTATAGCTGAATGAGCAAAGTTAGAAGAAGCTTTCTGATAAAGCGTGGTGTGTTCCGTGACCAGGGGTGTTCACTCTGTGCTAGAGCCCAGCTCATCTGCAATTAAACACTGTCACCAAGAGACTTCCTGCAGGTTTTCCTGTTGTGCTGAGGGCAGGTCAGGGGATGAAAACCCCTCACAGAGAGGAGGGATGTCTGCCCAGCTGATCTGGTGCTGTTCCCTGTGTGCAGATCTGATGTACGTGCTGTGGCTGTTCTTCGTTGTCATGGCCTGGAACTGGAACTGCTGGTTGATCCCCGTCCGCTGGGCTTTCCCCTACCAGACTCCAGCAAACATCCACTACTGGCTGCTGGTGGACTACCTGTGTGACCTCATTTATCTGCTGGACATCCTCGTCTTTCAGACCCGGCTGCAGTTCGTTCAGGGGGGAGACATCATAGTGAGTGGCAGGGCACTGCATCCCACCAGTGGGGACCAGCTCTGGGGACCTCCCATCCCCATCCCCCGCAGTGACATGGGTGGTGCTGGTCTCTGAATCCAGCTCTCCAAGCTCTCCCAACACAGCCGTGGCCATCAGGGCTCTGTCCACTCTCAGAGACCACAGGCGTCTCTCCTGACATGGAGTGGATAAGGTGGCAATCTTTTTGTCTGCCAAACACACCATTTCTTCCCCATAAAATCAATACCATCCTATCTAGAAACTGTGTGGTCTGTGGCAGCCCTGTTCCTGGGTAGGGATGCCTGCAGGGTGCTGCTCCATGGGGTGGTTCTGCCCGTGGGGAGGTGCTCATTGACCATCCCTGGCACAGCCGTGTGCTGCCAACCTTGGGCATGGGCATAACAAGCTCTGGGGTTAATTTTCAGGAGCACACCAGGCAGGGTGCATTAGCAATTGCAATCTGAACACGTAGATCACATGCCTGAGATAAGGGAAGCCCTTGATTTCATTTCCATATTCAATTAAACAAACTGTGAAAAATCACACCTTGAGGGTACAGCCTTCCCATGGCCATGCAGATGCTCAGACAGGCAGTTTCCCCTGCAAAGGCTGATTTTTGTGGTGCTGGCACTGTGATGTGCTTTTTCTGGGATGCAAAATCAACACGGGATGTCCCAAGGTAGGATGGGAAGATGGCATACAGCCAGGTCTTCTCCGCTTGCTCTGCTCCCCTTTCCAGCCACAAAGGGAGTGTCTTCCCTGTTGTGGTGCGGAGGAGGAAAACCAGGCATGACCACGTTGGCCCTAACTTTCCTTTCTCTGAGCAATAATCAATATTCCTCTCTCTCTCCTTCCTGTTCCCAACCAGACTGACAAAAAGGCCATGAAAAAAAACTACCTGCGGTCACAGCGCTTCAAGGTCTGTCATAATTTTCTTTATTCATCTGCATCTTTAATCTGCCCTGTGGGCTGCAGCCCTGCCCCAGTGCTGCTGCAGGTCCCCACAGAGGTTTCTGCCCGCGTGGATTTCAGATGGATGTGCTGTGCCTCCTGCCCCTGGATTTCTTCTACTTCAAAGTCGGTGTCAACCCCCTCCTGCGCTTCCCTCGCTGTCTGAAGGTGAGTCAGAGCTTACAAACTCAGGCAGAACAGCAGCTGCAGTGGACGTGGAGGAGTTCTGTGCTGGCTGGGGTGAGCTATGGCTGGTTAGACTCATCGATGATGACAAGAGGATTATAAAATGGAGGGAAGTTTTGTCCCAAAGGCTTTGCAGGGCTGTTGGTCAAACACTTCATTTCAGTCCTAAGCCACACTCACGTTTGACTAGAAGGGCACTTACAGATGGAGACAAATCTGTCTGTGGCAGTCCATGATGCAGAGGGGCTGCAGGAGGGAAAGGGAGGGGCAGAGGGGTTTTATGGGGAAGTGACTCTCCCAATGGGGAACCTGGAACATGCAGCTCTCCTTCTCCTCCCAGTACATGGCCTTCTTCGAGTTCAACAACCGCCTGGAAGCCATCCTGACCAAGGCATACATCTACAGGTGAGGGGCGTGGAGGGAAGGAGGGAGCATGGAATTGCTCTTTGCCACTGGGGAGGAAGGTTCACTTCCTTCTGCACTTGTTCAGGGTTCCTGATTTATTTCCCTGCTGTGCCTGGGCTGGCTGATGTGGACATTGGCTGGTGCAGTGGGACATGGGGGTGCCAAAGCATGCATGCGTAGGATCCAAAGCCTGCATGGGTAGGATGACCTCTCTCCAACCCACGGGGACAGAGGTGCTGGCAGTGAAGAGGGGCCATCAGCAGATAAACTGCTTTTTCTGGCACTTCTGGAGCTGCAGGGCTGCAGGAGGCAGCAGCAGGGTTGGGGTGCTCTGTGATTCCTGCATTGGCAGGACCTGTATGGTCACCACTTCAAGGCTCCTATTGATACCAGGGGGGACCTGACATCTTTTCCAGCAGACAGATCATCTCCCTTCCTGCTCTCTCCTGGGTTTTTCTGCAGAGTGATTCGGACCACTGCCTACTTACTGTACAGCCTGCACGTCAACTCCTGCCTCTACTACTGGGCCTCAGCCTACGAAGGACTGGGCTCCACCACCTGGGTCTATGATGGGGAAGGAAACAGGTACAAGCCAGGGCTGGGGGTCTCACACAGCACAGCCTGCTGCAATGAGCTGGAGCAGTAAGGGAGGTGTTGGGATGCAGCTGGATTCATAAAAACCCCTGAAGCAAAGGGTTGGGAGCGTCAGGAGAAGATGTGAAGCCAGGGAGAATGACAAGGATGGGAGGGATGGGATGCACAGTAGTACACAGTGCTGCAAGATGAAGAGGCTGCAGCTGGGCACAGGTGGAAAGCAGTGGCAGGTTGAAGTGGCTGAAAAAGTGGGATCCTGGTGCTGGGAAGCAAAGGAATGCTCCCTGGCCAAGCAGGATGGAAGTGTGAATCCTGTTTCTGTCTGTGTTGACCTGCTGCCAGGCTGGGAGGGAGGAGTGACACTGTGTGTCCTTGTGCCCTGTGTCAGGCCCCTCAGACCAGCCCAGCGCCCTCATTCCCAGGGCGTGGGATGGGGACAGTGGCCAGCCCTTCCCCTCACCGTGGCAATACACGTGATAAATGTCCACTGGGCTGTCAGTGATGGATGCCACAGGCAGAGTCCTTGGCTCACAAGCTGAATGCCCACACCTGTGTCAATGTTGCTACTTTCTCTTTATTCTGTATGGTACACAAATCTGTGTCTATCTCCAGGGGTAAACACCCAAGGGAATGCCCAAGACCAGGGAATCAGGAATTCACTTGGCATCTCCTAAATCCCATGCCAACAATTTGCTCACAAACATGTTTTTCCTCCTGATGTTTTCTAAAACTGTAAATGTTGCTGAAAATGTGTTGCTGGTTTATGGCAGTGGAGCTGTAAGGAGCAGAAAACAGGAGTAACCAGAGCAGCTGAGCCTCCCAAGTGGAGGTTCCTGGAGGGACCCTAGGTCCCCCTGGTCCTGTAGCACCTCCAGAAGCACCTGCAGGTGTGGGGGGGAGTCTGAGGCCCTTCAGTTTTTCCCTTTGTCACCCATAATTACTCTCAGCAGGCTCTGGCTTGCTACGGCCAGAGGCCACGAGCTCGGTGCTGAGGGGTGAAACAGAAATGCCTTCAGAGCTGCCTCTTCTTCTCTTCTCCTCTTCTCCTCCCAGCTACATCCGCTGTTACTACTGGGCAGTCAAAACCCTCATCACCATCGGGGGCCTGCCAGACCCCAAGACACTGTTTGAGATCGTCTTCCAGCTGCTGAACTACTTCACAGGGGTCTTTGCTTTCTCTGTCATGATAGGGCAGGTGAGTGGGAGTCAGGGGGGCTTCCCAGCCTCGTGTGGGGATGGTTTTGGTGGGGTTGATCCACAGGTTTGCATCTCCAGGTTTGTTTTCCCACGGGAAGACCTGCTCAGCGTTGGTGCAAGACAAAAAGGATTTGGCAGATGCTGTTAGGGCTTGGCTTACATGTTTAACCTGCTGATGGATAAGTGAGAGCAACTAAAAATTCTCCTCCACCTCTTCCATTCAGATGAGAGACGTGGTCGGTGCCGCCACTGCAGGGCAAACTTACTATCGGAGCTGCATGGACAGCACCATTAAATACATGAACTTCTACAAGATCCCCAAAACTGTTCAGAACCGGGTGAAGACGTGGTACGAGTACACATGGCACTCTCAAGGCATGCTAGGTGAGATCCAGCCACTCCGAGGGTCAACGCTTGTATCCCATGTTTTACTGGGGTTGCTTTGCAGAGCTGAAATGTTTCTGGTCAAATAGCACTACAGTTTGGGGATGGAGGGTGGCTTGTTTTACTCTTCAGTATAGAGGCTTGTTTGCCCACCTCTAGAGTTTACAGGCTGCCACTAGGTCACAGCACTTTGGTGACTTGGCATCACTCACAGCACACTGAGTCCAGTGTCCCACGTGCCCTGGAGAGAGGACAGTGACTGTCAATCACTGGCCAGAGTGTGTGCAAAGCCACCAGCTCACCCTACCACTGAGCCATCAGGCAGGACCAGAACCTCTGTGCCCACTCTCCTGGACAGGAAAAATGCTGACTTGGGCTCGGTGGTCTGTTTCTGAGAGCCATCAGGGCAGGGATAATGCAAAGGGTGGTTTTCCATCACACTTCAGATTTAGACCTGCAGGCTGCTGGGTGGGCAGAGGCTGGAGGAGACCCTTCTGTGCAAGCTGGCTCCTGCCCTCTGCCACCAGAACGTGGGCTGCTTTCCCACTGCCACATGAAGGACACGCTCTCAGACCAAATGTTGGAAGCAGCCACTTTTCTGCTTTGTCTCACAGATGAGTCAGAGCTGCTGGTGCAGCTGCCAGACAAGATGAGGCTGGACATCGCCATCGACGTGAACTACAACATCGTGAGCAAAGTGGCCCTTTTCCAGGTACCCTCTGCAGCACAGGCCCTGGCTGGCACAGCCTGCCATGCCAGCACAGACTAATCTGGCGTGTTTTGGCTCTGTTTGGGCTCAGGGTTGTGACAGACAGATGATCTTTGACATGCTGAAACGGCTCAGATCAGTGGTCTACCTGCCCAACGACTACGTGTGCAAGAAGGTAACGAGATGCTTGGAGTCCTGGCCAGGTTGTGCAGAGCAGTAGGAAAGCCAGGCCTGGCCCACCACCCTGGTGAGGCACTTCACAGGAAGGGAATTCGGAGCAAAACCATCCTCGGTTGCAGCTGCTCTTGTACAAAGACTGACCTCTTCTGCTGCAGCTCTGAACAGCAGGAGAGCGGGGGAAAGCTTGTTGGAGTCTTTGGGGTGCTTAGATGGGAATGCTCAGGAGTGAGCACCATCCAGACATTTTGGGAGCTTGGAGAGGGCAGTAGGGTCACGGGGGTTTCCAGCAAGATGCTGGGTAGGGCATCCCTAAGGCCTGCCTGTTTCTGGGCATCCCACCCAGCTCCCCTCCTCACTGCAGGGAGAGATAGGCCGTGAGATGTACATCATCCAGGCGGGACAAGTGCAGGTGCTGGGGGGACCCGATGGCAAATCCGTGCTGGTGACTCTGAAAGCTGGCTCTGTCTTTGGAGAAATCAGGTGAGTGAAGCATTTTCAGAGAGCTGAGGAAATGCAGCTCGTGGGCGCTGGGTGAGGAGGGTGGGAAGTGGAAGGATCAGCAGCACCCCAATTAATCTTTGTGACTGAGAGCCATGAGCACTGGGCAGTGGCTGATACACAAATTACAGCTTTCCTGCTGTTTTTGTCATCATGTTGTCTTCTGCCTGGGGAGCTGGTGGTGGTAAACAGAGAAATAGGGATGGAGGAATGGGAAAATTGACAGGAAAAGGTGTTTCACAAATACAGTCTCCCAGTCATTAATCCACCTATTTCATGGGCATGGAAAGCCCCACACCAGTTGGTAACACAGCAATACTGCGGCCTCCCCACAGCCCAGCAGACATTAGACTGGTGTAAAATGCAATATTTAACCCTTCAAACCTGCAAATAATTTTTTATATAGTGCTCCACGCAAGGTTTCCCTTTATCATTCTTTAAAAACTGTGCATGGTAAATTCCATCGGGAGTGAAAATTAAACTCTGAGCCCCCTGAAAAAGAGAGATGCAGACATGTAAAGGAGATCTGACGTTCTGAGCCTGTGAGCAGAGGTGTTGATGTCTCGCATTGCCTCTCCCAGCTTGCTGGCAGCAGGAGGGGGAAATCGCCGGACAGCCAACGTCGTGGCCCATGGCTTCGCCAACCTTTTTATTTTGGAGAAGAAGGACTTGAACGAGATTTTGGTGCATTACCCGGAGTCTCAGAAGCTGCTGCGTAAGAAAGCCAAGTGCGTGCTGGGGCTGCTGCTTTCTTACCTGGGGGGGGTTTAAAAACAGCAGAGCCTGGGCTTCGCCACCTCGGGGGAGGGTTCTCTCTGCGTGCAGCGCTGGGACAGCTCCTGCTGCGGGCTGGAGCCGCTGTCCCTCGGCAGAGGGCACCCGGCCCTCGGCGCTGGGCTGGGGCGGCTCCGGCTGCCAACCTTCGCCTCTAAAAGCGGGTGGAGCTGGGGAACCAGCGCGGCCAAAGCGCCTTCCTTTAAAAATCTACGAAAAGATTCGTTTTTAGCATTGCTTAGGTTTGTTATTCTGTCCTCCCTAAGACCTATAAAGATCCTTGTCCGTTTAACGCTTGGTTTCTCTGCGTTATAAAATCCAGCGCGTGGAACATGTGCCCGGACTGACATCACCTCTCCCTTTCTGTGCTGTAGGAAAATGCTGAAAAGCAACAACAAACCCAAAGATGAGAAAGGAGGCCCCGGAGATCCACTGATCATCCCCCCAAAAGCTGACACCCCAAAGCTCTTCAGGGCTGCCCTGGCTGCCACGGGGAGAATGAGGGGCAAAGGGCCACTGGGGCGGCTCCGCTGGAGGCTGAAGGAGCTGAAGGCGATGCAGGAGGCACAGGTCAGCATGGGGAGCGTGGCAATCCGGCTTTGCTTCCTCACATGCCAAGTCTGCTCTCCCCCACCAGCTCTGGGGTGGTTAAGGTGCCTTAAAAGGGTGAGCTCAGGGCATTGGGGTCTGTCAAAGTGTGGGCAGACAGGAAGGGGTGACCCAGCATCTTGCAGACCCTTGGGGGAATGCCAGTGTCCCACAGGGGTTTGTTTTGCAACACAAAAGGGAAATATATTAAATTTTTGCCTACCTGTGCTAAGCCTGAGTCTAATTTGTAGCTGGGCTATAGCCACAGACAAATTAATGTCTCTTCCATCCTGCAGAGACAGAGCCCCTCATAATTAATCAATGTACTGGCAGGGCGAGGGCAATGCTGGCACCCAGCACCCACAGCCCTGTTGACATTTCAAAGCTTTCCCCAGGTGGTTGGGGCAGGCAACACCATCCTGTTAGCTCTGCATGAACCCCCTTGCTTTTTGTCATGAACAGCAGAAAAAAAATGGCCCTGTGCAGTTTTTTCCTTTTTTTTCCCAATTGTCTCCACTAAACTTGTAAAGAAAATTTTGTCTCCGTGCAGACCTTGTTGTTACTCTTCTCAGCATGGAACCATGCACACTTATCACATCTGGACGTGTGGAGGGAAGGGAAAGAGGAGCTGATAGGGAGTGCAGTGGCCTTGAGGCTGGGTAAACACCAGGTTGATGCCAAGCATAGCTGCATTTCTGCAGTCCTTCAGAGGCATGAGAGGCTACAAACACTGTGGTGTTTAACATTAATTCATAACCAGCTAACAGCAGCAGTGAACAGTGGCACCGAGGGCTCTGAATGAGAGAACACAAGCCCACTTGCTGAAGGGTGCATGTATTGGGAACTAATCCCTGTAATGGGTGAGCAGGACCCTGCCAACATCCCTCTCCTTGGCACATCCATGGGGCAGGCTTCTAAGGCTCCTCTCTAAAGGAGGACAGGGCAGCCTGGGACTGCTCTCTCACAACAGCACTTCTGCCACGTTTGGCCAAGATCAGCCCCTCCAGAAGCTTCAGGAGCAAAACGAGAGTTAGTGCAGGAGGAGTGAGAATGCTCTCCTGTGCTCCTCTCTCTGTGTTTCTCAAGACACACAGGATATAATCCAGCTGCCCCTCTTGCAGAGAGCATTTCTGGCAATCTGGATCCCAGTGCAGAGATCCTGCCTGGCTTTGCCGTGTTAGGGGTAGCGGGCAAGGATCTGCTAAGGTTGATTTTGTCTCTTTTTTTACTTTTTACTGCAGGGTGCCAGTGTCAGCCCAACCCCACCAAAATCACCAGTGCACCAGAGATCGCCTGTCACATCCCACAAAGCACAAACCTGCCTGGGAGAAGCAATATCCTCAGAATCCCCTGATCATTCAGTCACCATTCGTGTGATTTCCACGGCAAAAGAAGATGAGGAAATCCTTGCTGCTGAGATTTCAGAGAGAGATGAAAAAAAAAGAAGAGAAATGAAACAGCAGCAGGTCCCAGGGCAGGCGTAGGAGTCAGGCAAATGCCTGGGGTAGCAGATTTTTGTTGTTAATGATTTCCATGCAGTAGGCTTTGCTATGTGCTGTGGGTAGGATCTGCCTCTCTTTTCTGCCCAGACCCTCAACCACTGCTGATAAAACCCTCTGCCATTTGACCCAGAACCATATAAGGTTCCTGTGCTCCACAGATCGATTGAGCACCTTTATGAATCTCCCACTAAATCTCAGGCCAGCCCTCTTGCTTTGAAATCCAGCCCTGTGGAGGGAGAGCTATGGAAAAATTGCTTTTTATGGCTCTGGATGGTTAATGAGTGTTCAGACAAAGCGAGAAGAGTTATTCACCTCTGACAGCTGAGTCACCGCTTGGCTGGAAACAACCAAGGGAAAAAAACCAACAAGGTTTCTCTGTTGGGCTCAAGGTTGACAGCAGCAGTGGGGAGTGATTCATCCAAAAAGGATGTGGACTATGCTCACAGGCCAAGCATGGAGCAAATCAAGCTGTCATGAGAATGCCAAGCTCTGTCCCTGAGTGCCCAGACTGCAAGATGCTTGAGGGTCTCTGCGTGGTGCCAAGGCCACCTTGGCTTTGCCACTGGGAAGAATTCTTGCCAGCTGTCCACCCTGGGAAGGTGGTGGACACTCTGTAACTGGGGGCTGTTGTGGAGAGATTTGATGAGCATCTTTCAGGGACAGAGAGGCACAATCCTGGATGAGGTGTTTCTGGAGTTCCTTTCCAGCCTTGGGATTTTTCTGTGCTGCCACTGCTGGGAGGGATAAACAGAGAGCAGGAAGGGAGAAGCTGAGCTGGTTCCCAGCTGGGAGGGGAAAGAGAAGTGCAGTAAGTGCTCTCCTCTCCCACAAAGTGTTTCAGAGTCAGCTCAGAGCCTGTAACGTGCCAACAAGTGTGCACGAGCATGCAAGTGCTCCCCTGCTCTCATTGCTGGACCTCAGTGACATCCACATTTCCAGCAGCCAATTTCCAGCCCTTCAGTCACTTGACTGGCTCTTGGCCACATTTCCCATGGAGACAGAAGCCACTCTGGTATTGCTCATCACTGAAGTCATGAAGTCACTCTCCCAGCTGTGCTGGGACCGGGCACTGGAGGGGAAGGTGAATATCTGGTCAGCAGCCAGCACCCAGCTGATGGCTCCAGGTGTCCCATCTTCTTCCAGCACCACCAGGTCCTTCCTCATCTTCCTCAAACCCAGCACCAAGCAGAGCCAGCTGCTAGTGAGCTGAGAGGTGATGAGAAGCAGTGAGTGAGGCAGTGCTGGATGAGGTTTTGCAGATCCTCCCCAGGTTTTTGGCTGTCCATGTCCCCACAGCACCACTGGCTCCATCGAGAGGAGCCACTTTCCATCCTCTGGAGGAAAAGTTGGGGCAGGTTTCGCTGCAGGGAGCAGCCCTGTCACCACTGCCAAGGACTTCCCAGGTGTTCAGCAAATGCTGTGAGCAGTGCTGCAGGTTCCACAGGTCTGGCTGTGACACAGCCGGGCTCTTCGTGAAGGGTGGCAGCGCTGGCGTCACCCCCTGGGTGATCCCTCTTCCCATCAGCAGCCCCAGGCTGACCTTCACCTCCTTTGGGATCTTTTTTTGTTGCTTTTTTCCCCCTCTCTCTCACAAAATAGATGGGTTTCTGTGGCAGAAAAAGCCAGAACAGGTGTTAGCATTAATTAACAATGTCTTGCTTTCTTTTAAACAAATTTAATGAGCTCCACTATACTTGCAGGAGGGTCTGAAGCCATCACATTGCAGGGGAGAGCTTGCACTCACCCAAACCTTCCTGAATATTTCTCATCCTCAGTCATTTGCAAGTGGTTTCCTGCTGAGTAGAAGATTTTGGTGGGGAGTGCAAAGTATTTTTTTTTTCACTCTTTAAATATTTATATAATCAAACCAGGAAACGTGCAAAAATCAAACTGGGGCTCTGATTTGCTGCTATGATTTAATATTGTTTAGAAAAAGCATTTAAATAAAGAGTGGGCTGTAATTGCTTTCATAATTCACTGTATCTACAATAAACACCATGTAGATTACCATTCATTTGCTGTGGATTTATTTCAACATTCCATCTGTTTTCCAACTTTTTGCTCACTGAAGCACTGACAGAGCCAGAAAGTCCTCACATGCAGGTCACAGGTTTCCCAATAAATAATTCAGAGGCTCAGAGGTCACATAATAGTGGTAGCAGAATTGTAATTTGCTTTTAATCACCAATAGGAGGGGAAAAAAACTTTCTTAAATAGCAAAGATTGCTTGAAGATCTTAGTTTTCAACACGCAGCATGAGATGGTGATGGATACACAACTGGTAATTCTGGAACCACGGGGAGATCTGAAATTATCCTTCTCTGTGATCTGTTTATGGCTTTAGTTCTTTGGAGAGATTATTCTCCAGGTAATAATTAAGGTCAAGGTAGGGCTAGGCTTACAGGCTGGGTTGGGGAGTTGAGCTCAGGTCTGTTTGCTCTGCAGGACTATTTAGAGATGACAGAGGACAGAGACTTTAGTGCCTCTTGTTTTGGGGGTTGCCATGGATTGGCTTTCTTCTGTTGAACTTTTAAATTCCACTCATTTACCAGTTTTGCTGTATTTGCAATGGGCTTCCCTTGCACTGGTTCCAATAAATATCTTGCAGAGGGCACTCATCACTTAGTGTTCCTTCCTTTGCCCTTGGAGCGTTCCTGATGGATTTGGTAACACTCCATGTACCTTTACTGCATTTCTGATTAGCTTTTCCTCATTCCACTTGATGTCCTTAAGTCTTGGGTCGATCAGATGTGAGATCCTCTCATAATATTAATGCAGTACTTGGGGGATCTTGACAGGCAGCTGCTCATTGCCGTAGAAACCAGGTCTTCTTGCAGTGATATTTTAGCTGTTGCTGCTTTTTAGTGAAAGAAGTGGAATAGAGAAGTGCTGGAGGAAGAAGCAGAGCTTGTTGTTGGAGCTGTAGGAATGTGGTAGGTTTTGCATCACTGTCACCAGTAGCATCTTTACTGGAGAATTTATATATACTGTTTATATTTATATTTTTATATATATAAATTTTTTTTTGTACTAGGGGTATATTCATATTCCTTGTGGCCTGTGTCCTTCGGAGAACTGATACTGATTCAATGTTCTGTATGAAGTTAGAGAAGACAAATGTCTCCCATTAGAAAAATCAGCTGACAGAAGAATTAGGATAACCCACCAAACATCTGACAGTGGAGGAAGTTGTTTTCCCCTGGACAGAAACAGGGCAGGTAGCTTCTCTGTATTTATAGCCAGAGAAATCTTTTAAAAAGATTAAGTGCAATTGCAGGTTAATCACTGATAAGGTTGTAACGAAAGTAAAAGCAAATAAGCAGGTTTGGGGATTAGACTCAGGCCCAGAAAGAAATTGCAGGATAAATGGAAAGCCTAGTTAAATGGTGTTTAATTGGAAAGCTTGAAATAAAATTAAGCACTTCAACCTTGAAACCTGCAGACCTTAACCAGCAGGACACACTCCTAGTTCTGGGAACAGTCTGCAACCCACTTTTTCTGTCTATATATATTTTTTCTTTTGTGTAGCTCTGCTTTCAGTGACACTTGCATATAAATCTCTCTGAATCCCTTTTACCTCCCCCTAAAATGGAGCTAATACAAGTCTGGTTTTCTCTGCTCTGGGCACACAGCTCCTTTTAAGTGCAGTAAGGGTCCCACTGGACTTAACACCCTGAAAAAACGCCAGACCATCATTTGGGAAGGGGCCATACAGAGGTTCACAAACCTATGGATGCCCACGACAGCACTTACTAGCAGCAGCTTAGGCTGAGCTCAGACTCCATGACCATTTCCTTCCTCATTCTTTCCTCATTTACCTGTTCTGGTTTTGGGATGAAACTTGCCCTCTTTGGTTCATGCCCCAGGATGAATGTCTAAGGGAGATCTGTGCAACACCAGTGAGCTGGGTTTGAGTCATCTGAAGCATTGAAGCCTAGAAACCTAGGTTCTTTCATGCAGTTTCCCCTGCTTTTAGAAGTCACTTGATGCATGAGAAGAGCTGGAAGTTGAACAGTTAAAATCTCAAAACTGTTTTCTTGGGTAAATTGGAAGGAATTTGAGAAGAAATGTAAACAACTGGAGAAGTGAGATAAATCAGGCTGTGGGGGTGCCAGGGAACACCGCTGCCAGCTCTGGGCTGTGACATCCTGGGGACAGCCAGCATGGCCCAAATTGCTTCACACGGTTTGCAGAAGCTCATTTTGCAAACCTGAGCTCACCGGGGCGGCCACTGCTCCCTTCCCAGGTTTATCCGCCAGAAGTGGCGGGGGGGGCTGGCTCTGCCTCCCGCAGTGGGACTGCTGCTGCGGGGCTGTGGGAGCATCCAGAGCGTCCTGGAGCCTCCCGTGTGTCTCCCCATGGACGATCCGGATGTGTCCCAGCGTGAGCATCACATGGACGGTCCGAATTTGCCCCATGGTGAGCATCACATGAGCTGCCCCATGAAGCTCTGTCTTAGCAATAACCAGAGGAATGAAGACCAGCCGGACCAGTTACTCATTCTAGATAAGAGGCTCTTTTGTGCTGCAGAAATACCGATATCACGTGCAAATCCCTCTGCTGCCATGGTTACTGGCCACAGACAGAGCCGCCGGCGAGGCGAGAGGGGGCTGTGGCATTGACAGGGCTTCTGCTCTTCCCTTCACCGGGGAAACTCCATAAAACCTGCACTCTGCCCCAAAAAAGGAGGGGAGGTGGCTGCAGGGAGCCCTATCCACACCTGACATCGCGACGCTCAGAGCTTGCTGCCTACAGGGGCTCTGCCCTGCCACTGGGCATTAGGCTCTGGGTTTTATGAATTCCTCACTAATAGCCTGAGATATTACCAAAAAAAAAAGAGAAAATGGTGCTGCAGCTTGGGTGGGCAGAGATCAGCTATGCCCCATTTCCTGTTTTTCTGGCATTAGGAACAGCTTGACCTCTTGGCACTCTTGCTTTTTGCACTAATGCTCTTCTCATTAAAGTGCTTTCCTGAACACTAATTAGGGCGGTTTTCCTTTTGTAAATTAGCCTGATACGATCTGTGTGTCTTGGCAGACACCCTCGGAGCAGGAACCCAGGGCTTTGCGTTTGATCGCTGTTTATTTTGCAAATCTCCCCAGTTTCAATGTTCTTAACTGCCTTCTAGAAAGTGCTGGCAGGTGGAGATTAATGGGAGGGAAACGGGGCTTTCCAGCTGGCCTGCCTTAAGAAACAGGAGAGTTTTTGGTGCTACAGGGGCCTTCCAGTTGCTGTGGGTTAATGGGGTGCTGTGGGCACACAGAAGCTCCTTCCCATCCCATCTCGGCATCCTTGCGTGGTGTGCAACGGAGGAGTAGGGCTGCAGGGAGAGGCACTGCCTGAGCCAACCTTTTAACAGGCAATAGAAAAAAGAAAATCAAATTAACACATTCATTTTCTGCAGTTAAAGCACTTCTCGTGACCATAGGAAATGCTCAGACCCAAGCAACCCCAAACCCATCTAAAACTGGATGTCTGCGGACAGAGGGAAGTCCACCTGTCTGCCACTGCCCCTAAATCAGTGGTGTCAGCAATCTGCTGGGGACCAGTGGTGCTCAGGAGGGGACAGACTTTAATCAGCTCTCATTTTCTTAATGCACTGGCAGATGGGAGTGGAGGGGACGGTGCTATCTCCGTCTCTGGCCACGGATGGGACAGAGCCACAAGAGGTTTGCATGGGCTGAGACATTCGGTGGTGAAGGCAACGCTGGGTGCAGGCAGCCATCCTCTGCCTTGGCTTGCTGGGGAGGCTGGCAGCGAGTGGAGCATCCCTGGGGAGTCCTTCTGTCCTGTCTCTGCACCAGCACTGGGACCCTTCTGGGACCAGGCACCATCAGGGACCATCTCTACAACAGCATTTACTGGTCCATAGTAAGGGAAGAGGAGAACTGCAGGGGGGTTTCGCTCAGGAGCCCCTGAGGCTGGGACAGAGTCAACAAAGCCCGTGAAAAAAAGGCAACAATTTTTCAGTGCTGGCGTGCCAGCCCTGTGGCACCACGTGTGGAAAAGCACGGGGAAGGATCCCACCCCAGAGAGCTGCTGCCAGCATCGGCCAGCCCGGCTCACTCCTGGTGTCCGAGAGAGGCTTGAGAAGGGGCTCCCACGGACCATACCCAGAGCCCAGCACCCCTTCCCAGGCTGTGTTGAGCCATGCACGCTCTGTGGGTGCTGGCAGGACTGTCGGTGCAGGGCTGGAGCAAGGGGAGCAGCAAGAGGAGTGGGATGCAGGCTGTGGAGAGCATCCCTGCCCACCGTGAGGAGTGTGAGCGCCGCAGCCTCGAGGGCTGTTTCTGCAGACCCGTGGGCACCGTGAGGAAGCTCACCTGTGGAGGAGGATGCTTCCAGAAAAAGTGCCCAGGACCAGGGTTGGCCTGGATGGCTCCACAGGTGAGAGCAGTGGTAGGGGCTGGGGGCAAGCAGGGCATAATAAGCTGGGTCAAAATCAAAGGCTGAGGATTAAAACCAGCACAATGCCTTTGGATTGGAGTTGTTTTCATGAAACATTCCTCGATGTTTGCACATAGGCTCTGTGTTTATTTTGCTGTTGTTTCCTGGGGGGTTAATTCAGCAGCACTGGTGTCTGCTGGGCTGAAGACAAAGGTAACTGAATAGAGATGCCTGAACCCCAGAGAGCCCTGGTCCCACCTGGGATACTGAGTGCCCCGGCCATGCCTTGCTCCCACCTTGTGTGCCATTTCCTTCTCCATCTCATCCTTATTGTTTCACCTGACACCTCTCTTGGATCTGCAAATAGACATGAAACCCAGGAAGGTTTACATGAAGTTCCCAGCAAGCTGGCAGTTATTCCATGTCAGGCTGCTTAAACCCTGCCTGCTCTGCCAGCTTTTCCTTAATGTCTCCTTGTTTTTCCAGTTGTGACTGATTGCTGAAGGGATCTCCTGGCAGAGAAGGCTCGGGTTCACCCTTCACATCCCATTCACCTCTAAGGCACATGCATGAAAATCTGGGTGTGGGTCTGCTCCTCTCCATAAAGAGAAATTAAATCTGCTCACGCGGCGCCGGGCGCAGGCGGCAGAGCTGAAGCGTGTGGCTGTTTAATATTCATTGGGCGTAGATGTAAAACTTTGCTGTTCTAAAATAGTCTTGCACAGCGCCGTGCTGCTCCTATTCCCCTAAACCTTAGCAGGAGGCTGGAATTCAATGTTTCCTTTGCTTGTCTCCCCAACTTCCCCTGGCTCAGCCAGGAAGCAGAAGACCCTTACTGGGTGTAAAGCCTGCTTTGAGGACAGATCCTGGCACTGTGTGTGCAGTTTGTAATTCTATAGTCTCCTGCGAGAGAATCTTTGAAGCACCAGCACAGGAACAAGAAATTTTGCCTTTGTTTTGAAACAGGATGAGTTTCTGTGGTAGCTGTGCATCTATTTTGGTGTTAACAGGAAAACGCAGTTTTTCCTGTAAAATTCTGGCAGGTAGCTTCATGGATCTCTTTGGTGACTCACTCTTAACTGAGTGCAGTTTTCTTCACCATCTCAATTGCACCTTAGAATTAAAACAAAAGAGAGAATTTGGTCCCAGTTAGGTCCATAATAATTAAATCACCATGAAATATGCTCCAGTAAGTTAAACTAGAAAGACCTCAGCCTTTTTGCTTGGTGAGTGGGAAGCTGTGATAGTATGGGGTGGGCTGGAATGCTCCAGCTCAGTGTAGATAAAAGTGGGGAAGAGATCACCCAGCAGTGCGTGGAGGCAGTGGGAGCATCCCCACGGTGCCAGGGAAATGGGGATTGGATGCAAATGGGCACCTGGGCACGGCTGGGCCCAGGCTGTGGTGCAGGATCTCTGCTGATGCCCCGCTGCTGTGGGGCTCCGAGCAGGGCGGTGTGAGCACTGGGATATCCATTACACACAGCGGGTGTCAGTGATCCACGGCAGGATAATGTTTCCATCCCCCTGGTATCAAAGCTGCAGAGCAGCGTTGGTCCAGCATCCCACACACCCCAGCCCTGAGACGTGGTGGGACAGGGGGAGCGGCTGGACCGTGCCTGCTGAGCGTTCCTAGGGCACGTAAAGGTGACACGGAGCGAGCCAAGGAGCTGAGGGGCCAGCGTGCTGTACCCGTGCCAGGATGGGCTCTCAGTGGGATTTTGCAGACAGCTGGATATCGAGCAGCCAAATCCGGTTAGCAGGAAAGCTGTTTAATTCCACCGGTGAATATCCCACCTCTTTTGCATGTTCATCCCTTTGTTGGGTGCAGCTCTCGCAATGCAGCGGGGATGCAGCTGAGCCCATCACTCACCACAGTGTTTTCCTTCACATGGGTGCATTTGCTTTATGCCCACAGGGATATTTCCCTCTTCCCTGCAGAGGCTCTCACTGATTTACCTCTGCCCATGCCTAAATCAGCTGGATGTTATTAGAGAGCCCTGCGTTCCTCCAGCCCCTGCCCCAGCATAGCACAGACACTACAGCCCCAAAACTCTATTCCCTAAATTATTCAGAATTACTGCTTTTGCTTCTTTTCTTCTCCAAAGTCGAGCACGCTTTGGAGGGCACTAAAAATAAATGGGTTTGCTGAGAACTGAATCTATTTCTTAAAGAGATGGCTCCCCTCCTTTCTGCCTGTGCAGAGGGAAGCCTGTCTTTGCACACCCTGTCACCAGTGTCACCCAGCCAGGGTAACAGGCTCAGTGGGACTGTGGGGGCTTGGCTTCAAGGAGAAAATGACCACCAGCAATAGTAAAATTCTGAAAGGATCCAAATTTCCCACCTGCAGCTTCTATCTTCAGACATTTCTTTAGTTAAAAAGAACTGCAGAAAGCACCCAAGGTCCCAAGCAGAGAGGGTCCCAAGAATGCCCTGCAAGTACTAGCTGGGGGAATGCTGGTGGGCTCCTTCCAGGCTAGGAGGTCCAGGATCTCCTCCTGAGATGCAGGCACATTTCCAGCACAGCCAGAATTTTTATTTGCTGGATGAAACGGCCTGGATGGAATTCACTTGGTGTCAAGCTGCGCCCTCTCTGGGTCCGCTCCAACCAGCACGGGCATCCCCCAGCCAGCAGGGAGGGTTTAGCCTCACCTAGGACACCTCGTGCTTATTCTTAGCCCTGTTTCTAAGAAGTGCTTTATAAGCAGGAGCCTGTGTTGATTAATGCCATGAAACATTAATGACTTGGGAGGTGAGCTGCAGTCCTCCCACAGAGCAGCTCCCCAGTCCCCAGCAGCCAGAGAGGCACAAGATGAGCCCAGCGCTGTTTTGCTTAGGGGAGGCAGCAGCATTAAAGCCAAACCCAAGTCGTACCTGAAGCCAGCTGAAAAATATGACAAAGATAAAAGGTAGGTAAAAGGGAGAAGGAGGCTGAGGCTTGCTTAGATGGTGTGCACTGAAGTCTGAAATAAGAAATTTGGAAGGGTGGAAGAGACGCCCATCTGATGGCTGCTACATCTCACACGGCACTGCCCTGGCTGCCTGCACAGCAGAGGTTTTGTCTACCCGAATGCAGCAGGTTGAAAAAGGTGTTGCTTTTGCCATTTGCTTGATATAGAGGAGATTTGCATGGGGGACACAGGCAGAGCTGAGCCAGGCATGCAGCAGCTCCCAGCTGGAGCAGTCAGATCCTCCTCTGTGGACTGGCTGTGGGCTGCCCTGGGCTGCCCAAACCCAACCCAACTGGCTCGAGGGGCTTGGCCGAGCTGCTGAGCTGCAGAGACACCACCACCAGCCGAAGCAGCATCCCAATGTGTTGGATTTTGGCAGCCATCCTTGAAACACCCCTGCCCAGCTCCTGCTCTCCACCCCGTCCCACACAACCCTATCTCAAGAATCGGAGCCTCGGGGTTGAATTAATGCATCTAGGGAACTTTAAAATGAGTATTAAATTTCTCAGGAGCATGCTAAGACTTAATTAAAACTCCTGTCATTGTGTGAAATGGCAATGTAGGAATGTAGGAATGCAGAGGACTCGTTCCTGCTTTGCAAAGCATTTCATGTCGGCTTGGCAAACCATGCTTCAGCAAAGCCGAGAAATCCCCTCACCTCCTCAAGGAGGAGCAAAATTAGAATAATGAGCTGGTTTATAATTAATTGTGCTCTGGGGACACGTTCTCACGCTGTCTGGTGCTTCTGGTGGGAATTTTCTACAAGGAGCATCCCAACATACAATAGGTTTCAGGTATCTGGTGTGCTCCTGCCTGCATTCCTAGACCAGGTTATCAGGTTGCTCGAAGGGAGAGTAGGAGGAGTTACATTTTTTCTGGCATTTGGGGGATTTTTTAGCTGTCTCACAGATGTAGGTTAAATGTTTGCTCAGGGCAGAACAAACACCCCATACAAAGGGCCCCACTCAGTGATGTGTTTCGATCGCTGGAGCTTCCCTTCATCCAAGTAAAAGGCGAATTAACCTGCCTGACTTCACAGCACCACAGCACTGATGCTTTCCAGCTACAGCACAGGCTGGGCTAAAAGCAGAGCTAAATCCGTGCCAGGGTCACTGTCACCTGGCAGCGTGCCCCGTGGCGGGCTGGTGCTGTCCACGCGGGGCAGATGTTTTAGCACTGATGGCCATCGATGTATCGAGCCTTCCCGCTACCTGCTGGGCGCTGGCAGGAGGTGCTGCCGGCGGCGAGCCCTGCTCCTCGCTGCCGTTCCTCTGCCCGCCTGCAAAGCGGCATTTCTAAAAATACCTCCAGCGATGTCGTCAGCCGGTGCTCACTCAGGTCACGGAGACGTGACAGCCAAGAAAAGGAGGATGGGAGCATCACTGGGGGACCAGGCTGAGATTATCCCAGCCAGCGGAGGTGAATCCCTGCAGAAAGGCAGGTACGAGCAGGGTGCCTGCTGCCTGCACAGGCTCCCATGTGTCCCCACTGCCCGCAGCCCCCCAGACTGGCCAGCAGCAAGTGGGCATCCCCTGGGATCCACAGTGCTCCCTTGAGCGTTACAGTGCGGGGAAGGGGAGCTGGTACCTGGCCAGCAGCGTGCATCCAGAGTAACCCCACTTCTGCATCCCTGGAGAGCCTGTTCCTGGTGTGCTGGGGCTGCCAGAGAGCCACGCTGTCCTTGCCAAAAACAGCCCAGCAGCTGGGAGGGGTGGGTTTTGTAATGCTCACAGGTGACTATTTGAATAGGGCTGTTGGCACAGAACCCTTGCTGCATCTCAGATTTTGCTCCATGCTTATTCATTGAGTTATTCTTCTAAACTGGGGAATTCACACATGTGCCTGCTTAATGTAGACTTACTTGATGTAATTGATACAACTTATGTGCTTTGCATAATTGCAATACCATTAAAAACCTGAAGCATTCAAAAGCCAGGAAATTACTTACCAGTTAAAGTAATTTACATAAACATTTATTTTACTCTTTACAGCTCATAAATGAAGTCAGCGATGATATGGCTTTACAGTTGCTATCAGAAAGGGGAAAGTAACTTTATGTGTGTCAATATTATCCCCAAGCCAGCCTCAGGAGCTGCATGGATAATGGGGTACTGATGCAAATTAGACACTGCTCAGGGCCTCTGTGGGTAAATGTATGTACACACGGATGTCTGTGTGTAGGCACACACGCCTATATCCATCCATGCCAGGATCCATGCTGGGAATGCCAATAAACCTCCAATGAAGGGAAGGGGAGGCTGGGAGGGTTTCACTGGCTGCAGGGGAATGGCAGTGCAGAGCTGGAGGCAGCTGCCAGGCCAGGATGGCACTGGTTTCTCAGGGGCAAGTTTCTGTGCCAGGGGCATGGGGACACAGAGGTGACCCTCACAACCCCCTTTCTCTGGGGTGTGTGGCTAGAGCAGCTTGTCCCCCCCACATCCGTGACTCCCTATTACCCCTCACCCACGTGGCCGGCTCGTGACAGAGGTGGAACAGTGTCTCATGGGAGGTCTCTGAGGATGTCCGAAAGGGACATGCCAGGATGAAAGGACAAGGCTGAATCCTGCTCCAAACCTGGCCAGGAGGGAGCAAAAGGCTGGGACTGAGTGCAGCGAGATGGGAGGTGGAGAACACCTGTCTGAGGGGAGCACCTTGCAGGGCTGGCATCAAACCCTCCTTTCCCAAGGGACAGCCACTCCTGCGTCCCCAAACGTGGGACACAGGTCAGCCTGCCATCAGGGGTGTGGATGTGAGCCATCAGAACAGGGCACCACCGTAGATGCCAAGTTCAGCTTTGTTATGGGAAATATCCGGTACTGCCAGTTCATTACCATGGACAAGTCATGAGTGACTTGTGTCACCCAAACCAGCCATTACCGTGAGGGTTGTGTGTGCAATACAGGGAGGCAGATACAAATCACACCCTAAAAATGAGTGTATATATTATATTTAAAGCAGGATTTTCTGTTGCCTTTCTGACACCAGAGCCTTTGTAGAGGTCTTGGCACGTCAGGCTGTTTTCTCCATGCCTCTGAATTAGAAACAGGTTGTTTTCCATGTGAAATCTGTGTCCCTGGGCCCAGTGAGGCTGGGGTGACAATTGGCATTGCTGCCAGTGGATGCACCAGTGTTTGGGAGCAGTGGGGATGTGGCAGAGTGTGAGGAGGGCATAGTTTGGGTAGGCAGGTCCTTGGCGTGTAGGTCAGCACCCCTGTCCCCGTGGTCCCCCAGGGTCACCCTGATGAGCGATGCCAGGAGGGGTGCACAGGTGGGATGCAGTTACACGGGGACTCCCTGGAGAGCACCGGGGTTGGGGTGGGAATGGCAGAGACACACTGGGAGCAGCCGGGACGCACCGGGAGCCCCCAAGGCTATGCCAAGGGAGGATCAGGGGAGCGCGGAGGGGGCGGGCCGCCCTGGGAAGGGCACGGGGAACACCGGGGCACCCCTGTGCTCCCGGGGCTCTGGCCAGAGGGGCCAGGGGTGCCCCGGGGATGCCCCGGGAGCTCTCNGGTGCGGGCAGGGGGGCCCCGCCTCCGCCGCCCGTCGGGGGTTTCACGGGTTTCCGTGGCAACGAGCGCGGGGCGGAGCTCGGCGCTTCCGTTACCGAAGTGCCCGGGAGGGCGGGGACGGGCCGGGGCCGGTGCCGGGTGCCCCGTTGCTGCCGCCGCCCCGCGCCCGGTGAGTGGCCCCGTGGGGCGGCACCGGCACCGGCACCGCTGGCGCGGGGGAGCCGGGCAGGACCGGGCAGGACCGGGGCTCCCTTTGTCTGCGGGCTGGGAGCGCTGGCGCGGAGCNGCCACCGGCACCGGGACCAGCACCGGGGGGGCGCCCAGCGGGGCTGCGCCTCCTGCTCGCTGGCACCGGCACCGGCACCG
>VWZW01003496.1:91658-125919 GCA_013397115.1 Edolisoma coerulescens
GGTGAGGTGCGGGGCGGTGTGCGCGGAGCGGAGCGGGCGGTGCCGTGCGGAGCCGTGTGGAGCCGTGTGCGCGGAGCGGTGCAGTGCAGGGCATTGTGTGCGGTGAGATGCGGTGGGCGCGGTGCCGCCCGGGTGCAGGGCTGCCCCTGGTCCCGGAGTTCCTAACTCCCTAAAGTCAGCCCCAGCCCGAGGTTAGGAGGGGCCTGGAGAGGCTTCAGGAATGAGTAAATTAATTACAGACACGGTTTATGTCACATCCGCCGGGAGCACGGAGGGAGCCCGGGGCTGTCGCCTTTTCGGGAGCAAAAAACGGGATTGATGCAACTTCCTGCGGGTTTCGGGAGTCGGAGCCGGTGTTACCGTCGTGATTTGCCCCAGAACGTCCCGCTGGGATTTACAGCTGGCCCCTGAGACCGGCTGAGATGTCCGTCCTTGCGCTTCCCCGCAGAGGTGCTGCTGTCCTCGGGACCCCCGTGCCATGATCACATCCCGCACCGCCTGGGATCTGGGGTCCGGGCCCTCCGCCGGAGCCGCCTGGAAGACGAAGGACCTTGCCCCGGACGGTGAGTACGGCACGGTGGCTTGTCCTTGCCCCTTGGGGCTCAGCCTGCCGCGCTCACGCCCTGCTCACTGGGGAAGGAGAGGCTGGGAACAGGCCAGCCTGCATTTTTCACATTTCTTTCCGGATGAAGGTCAAGATTTGAGAAATGGGGACTCAGGCACAAAGCTCTGGGCAGCCAGCTGTGAGAAGAGAGGGCTGCCTCCATCTCCCTCCTGGCCCTTCCGAGCGGGGAAACTTAGGGAGAAAGGTTAAAATTTAACACGTAAGAAAGAAAACAGAGTGATCTGCATGGCAGGGCATATGCAGGGCCTTTGCCTCTTCCCAGCCTTGGCTCCTTGGAAGGGCTGCCTGGTGCACGGACCCCATGGGTGAGTTTAGTCGGAGTTTTCCTCTGTGGAGGCTGAGCTGCTCTGCAGGCAGGCGGGCAGCTGCTTGCCCCAACCTGCAGCCGCTTGTTGGGAAACAGCCCTTCCCACCTCCCTCACCAGTGGTGCCGGATGGGTTTTGACAAAGGGGGAGGCTGAACCCCCCTATTGGGACTTTTTTTGTTCTTGGTTTCAGCATTTGCCATCCATCTGTGCTGGCAGCCACTTCTCTGGGCATGGCTTCTTCTCTGGCGCTCCACCCAGTCCAGCCAAATGCTGGTTGGCATCAGAGTCTCCAAAACCAGTGTTTTTCAGCACTTCCTCTTCCCAACGGCTGCCACTGCCCGTCCTGGGATGGGGCATAATCTCCTGTTATCCGGGCATTTGCCAGAGCTTTGGAAATGCTCAGTTTTCATGGCGCGTGCAAAATGTTACGGATAATTAGAGGCTGGGAAGAAGTCCAGACTGGTGGACTAACTTCATCAGGGCACATCTCTCTCCAGACATTGCTTCCACCTCTGGCCCAACTTCTTCTGGATGGTTTTAGGGGGAAAAGGCTGCATTATTGAGGTTTGATTTGTGATTGATTTTTTCCCTCCCAGCTGGAGAAGAGATTTGGCCACTCGCGACAGTGGCAGCGCTTGTGGCAGACAGGTGGGGGGGGCACAGGGTCCCCGAGCAGTGGGATGTAGCCCTCGCCAGCTGCTTGTCCTGTCACAGAGGAGGACACAGCCATGGGAGAAGGCTCCTTGAGTTGCTGTTTTCCTTCTGTGTGGCTCAGCAGGATAGGGAAGTGCTGCCCTGGCTGCTTTCAGGTTTGGCTGCCTGACAAATGAAGGAAATATTTGGGGGCAGCGGAGGGAGCTGACGCCGTCAGGGTCCGTCCATCTGGTTTCGGTGATGCAAGCTGGCTTTGGCAGCTCTTCCGAGATAGGATCGCAGGAAGCGGAGCAGCTTGGCAAGGGGTAGAGCTGGGATATCCCTGGTGGGGGGACAGATCTGGTCCTGCAGAGGCCAGACGGATGCTGCACCCTGAATTCTCATTACTAGTCATTGGCAACCGCCCCCTGGAGGGCTAATTTTTCTAATTAACATAATTAACCTTTTTAATAAAAGTCATGCACTGTCTCTGCCACACCGGTGTGGTGGCGGCAGCAGGGAGGAGGAGGAGGTGGGTTTGCTGAGCTGGCCAAAGGCTGTGTCTGTCCCAGGCTCCCAGGTGGATCCAGTGATGCTCTTTGCTCCATCTCAGGCCGTGGGCAGGACAGGCTCGGCACTGGGAGCAGAGCAGGCGCTTCTCCCCGGGTTCCTCTGCTGCCGGCACTGCTTCACCATAAAATCCTCAGCGTGAGCTGGCCGGACACTGCAAACCCCCGTGGGCTCTGCCGGGCTCTCCAGGTGAGCAGCGTTGAGCCAGCCTTGGCTTGTGTGGGGAGAGCAGTTTTGGGGTGGTGGGGAGGATGCCCTGCACCCATCTGGGCCATCCACGTGGGAGCCAACTGGTTCTCTCCCTCATCATAACCAGTTTCTGCTTGGACCCCAGCAGTGTGTGCCTCAAGCAGAGCTGCTGCCTGTGTGGGGAGGGAAAAGCATCTCTGGGGAGTTGAAAGGCATCAAAAATTTGGAACAGCGTTCATAATAGAATAGCATTTTCTGGGTCACTTATGGGTCGTGTTGGCAGGAGAGCTCAAGGCAGAAGTGTGATAAGAAAATGCAGTGCCGTGAGGTGGTGTTTGCCTGTGGGAGGGAGGAGAAAGAGGGAAGGGTGCCACGGCCAGGGACAGTGTTGGGACACCATGTACTGCTGTAGCTGCCACTAGTTCATTCCGGGCTTCAGGCAAGTCATTCAGATTCCCCTTCTTTGAATAGAAGGAAAACACCTTCTTATCGCACACCAGCCTCGATGAATTCCCTTCGGCAAAACCCTCCTGGGGCTGCAGACACGCGGCTTCTCCAGGGAGATGCTGCTGCCTCCTCCTTCCAAATTACTCCCAAATTACTGGCACATACCAAGCATTTGCCCCTCTGCTGGGGTGAGGTTTCCCCGGCATCACTGGTCCATGGGGTGATGCCACAGGCTCTGAGATAAGATTTAAGAAAGAAAAGGCATTCTTGAGCAGGGTGAGCTTGGCTGATCATCATCTTTTATAGCAGCCTTATGAAAGCTCCTTTCAGATTTCTTTTGATTTTTTTGGAGCTGGGCTCCATCCCACAGGGCATGAGCCATGCCTGCAAGTCAGAGCCTCTTTCTTTATAAGGCCACAGAGAGAAAAATAGGAAATATTCAGTATAACTGCATGGCCAAGCCGAGGGAAGTTGTTTATGGGGAGAACTAAAAACATGATAAGTTCATTGTGGCAGCTTCCCAACACAGAATACCCTTGGTGGGAGGGTCTCCCCAGGCTCCACTGTTCTGTCTTCTGCACTTCCCGCCCTGCTTGCTCCTCCTGGCCAGCCCAGTGAAGTGCTGGCTGCTGGCACCGTGTCCAGCGCAGTGTGGGCGGTCACTGTCTCTGCTCTCTGACCTGTTTCTCCTCACGGACACAGGCCCTGCGGGACACGAAGTGCAAGCGGCGGGAGGAGACCCGGCCCCGCGCCCCGACACCGGCCACGGTGACGACGCCGGCCACAGAGGAGCCGCCCGCGTCCCCCCGTGAGCCAGCGGCTGCCGCAGCGGTGCAGGCAGCCTCCACCATGAACCTGGAGAAAGCAGGTAAGGGAAGAGCAGGGATGCAGTGTTGGGTGCTCAGGAGGAGGGGTGGGATGGAATGAGGGCTTGGTACCTGCCAACTATCGAGGAAACCTCTCCTCTTTTGGGGCGCACATCCATGTGTGGCTGTGCTCACTGTGGGGGCCAGGTCACAGAAGAAATCCAACACCAGCCAGCTGCTGGCTGGTGACAGGGACTGATGAATTATTGAGCTGGATGAACAGAGCAGGTGAGCTCCGGTGAACCCAGTGCTGTTTCCTCCTTCTTAAGGAAAATGTAAAGTGTGTGGAAACGCTTGCAGCATGCGTGGCTGTGCCAGGGTGGGGAAATCCCATGGTTTCCTGTCTTTCTCCGTCAGGATTGAATTGTGTGAGCTTGTCAGGGCACATCTCGGGAGCTGCTCCTGGCATGGTCCCCAGCTGCATCCCAGAGCAGCTCCCAGTGCAGGGTGGTGGCTGGGAAGGGGCAGGGATGCAGGAGAAGGGGGGTCTGCATGGCAGTGGTAACAGGGCAGAGCCAAGGATCAGGGATCTTTCCAAATGGCTTTCAGAGCATTTTGGAAAGCAGGAGGGTCACTGTGCCCTGCCTGCCACACTCAGACCATGCATGATCACCAGCACAGTTGCCCGGGGGGAGATGTAACACAGGGCTGGGTCAGCATCTCCTCTCCCTTGGATGCTGTCGCAGGAAGAAGGTGCTGGAGCGTGGAGAAAGGCATGAGCTGTGGGGGATTTTCCTGCCTGGCAGTTTGACTTGCAGCTGAGTGTTGCGGCTCTGAACCTGGCTCTGCCTTGGGTCCCAGCCCAGGATTAGCGTGAATGATGTGTGCAGACATGCAGTGTGTCCACAGGAGCCTGGTGCTTCCTGTAATTTTGTCTTATCCCTGCACATTCCCCAAGGGGTGAAAGCTGGCATTCCTGTCAGCTTTGGAGATTTCGGGGTGGGTTTTTTGTGCGTTGATTTTAAAGAGAAGACCACAGTCCCCTGCCTGAGCTGGGCTGAGCTTTCAGCATGGAAAAAAACAAAAGCCAGCACCTGACAGTGGTCTATTGGGGTATCCAGCAACCACTGCTGGATAAGTCCCATGGCGTGCAGCCAGCAGCAGGACCCTGTGGTTTGGTCCCAGCATTTCATCTTTTTGCATGTTCTGCTGCCTCCTTAACTCCATTTAAAGGTAGAAAATCTGATTCACAGACAAAAAAGTCTTCTCTTTTTGCATTCGGGACATTTCCCATGAAGCAGGCGGCATCTTCCCGCAGGCAGCGCGGTGATTCCCAGCAGCAGCTCCTGCCTGTGAAACCTCAGGTTTCTGGTGGCAGCAGATGAAATCCACGGCAGGCAGGGAAGGGCGCCGGGCAGCCGGGATCCTGACCGTCGGTTCTCCCGCCGCAGTGCCTCATCCCCACACTGGGAATGAGTCACGCCAGCTCATTGCTTCTTGGGAACTACCAGGTCATTTGGGAGGCTCTGATGTACGGCCAGGTTGGCTTCTGTCAGCACTGGTGGCTCTATTAACATGCAGAAAGCGATGTTTAAAATAATGCTAGGAAGGTTAGAAAGCCGAACACACAAGGGTTAGGCAATATGGCCATTCAGGGTACCTGTATAATTTAAATTTTGCTTCCATTATGTTTGTGTGTAATGACGCAGACTGTAATGACATGATCACACACTGCTTTTCCACCGGCACCTGCTCATTCAGAAGAAAGGATGCCGGGGTGAATCAGCGCCGTGCTGAGGGCGGTTGTTATCTGAGCGAGGCAGCAGCATCCTGGCATGTGATAGGGCTGGGTCACGGCGCAGGGTTGTGGGCAGGTGCTCTGCTGGCATCGGCAGATCCCTTTGGTTCCCACCCAGCTTGACCCCACCGTTAGCCGGGCCTGCTCTGGTCAGCACCTTGGCGCTCGGGATGCGCCTCCGAGGCGTCACTGCGCTCTCTGGGGCTTGTGCAAGTCCGGTTTCCTGCGTTCCCATGTCCAGCTTGGCCCCTGGGGACTCCCCATGGCTGGCATTCTGCTCCCCAGCCCGCTGGCCGCGTCCTGACCAGCTCCATCTTTGCTCGCGCTGCAGGAGGGAGGCTCTGCGGTGGGAAACGCGCCAGCCTGCCCGCGGCCCGGCCCTTCCCCGTGATCCAGGAGGTGATGGCCTCCATGGCACATCTGCAGAAGGAGAAGCTGCGGCTGCAGGAGGAGCTGCTGGAGCTGCAGGAGAAGCTCACTGCCCAGGAGAACAACGAGCTCTCCCTCTCTCTCCAGCTGCAAGGCCAGGTACGGTGGGGACAGGGTGACACAAGGGCATCCGTCAGGGTCTCCAGCCTCAGGCTGTGGCTTGGCTGGAGCACTGTGGCATGCAGTTAGTGATGGCTGCACTTGGAAGGAGTGTAGGATCTCCATCATGGAGCATCTTCTTTGCTGGGTGTTCCTG
Organism: Edolisoma coerulescens; assembly: GCA_013397115.1. Classification (NCBI taxonomy): domain Eukaryota; kingdom Metazoa; phylum Chordata; class Aves; order Passeriformes; family Campephagidae; genus Edolisoma; species Edolisoma coerulescens. Next base: position 97,720 of record VWZW01003496.1, read on the forward strand.
AGCACCGGCTTTGGCTGTGCCTCCCTTGGGATGTTTGCAATCCCCAGTGACACCGCAGTAGTGCTGACAAGGGTGTGTGGCTCTATGGACATGACATGGCCAGGAGGGTTTGGGCACCAGGATGCAGCCCTGCACCAGTCATCCATCCACCCAGCACAGGACAGCTGCTGCAGGATCAGCTCGTTAGACTGACCTAGGAGTTTAATTTTAGTGACTTTCAGCAGGTGGAAAGTGAATGTGAAGGCACAGAATTGTCTGATGAAGGGACAGGTTTTGGCCACTGTGACATTCCCCCCCCAAACCATCTCCTGCACTGATGCAGGCACATCCTCAGCACTAGTACTTGGGTCGTCCCAGGGACGTGGAAATTTTGGCTGCTCGTAAATGGATTTGCATGTGGCTGTTGTGGAAGCTGTTACAGTCAGGTTCTGCTTGTTCCACGGGTGTCAAAAAGGAGGAGGTAATTGTCCTGCATTTGGTTGGCATGCTGTGCATGACACAAGCGTGAGCGCAGCAGGATCTGGCCCTGCGCTGGCCAGTTCGGCAGCAAGCGCAGCCGACGCCGGCTGGAGGGAAGAGCTGGCCCAAACTTCCAAAGCTTTGGGATGGCCGGGCCACGGCTTGAGCCAAATCCGGCTGCCAAGGAGTCCCTGTCACGTCCAGAGAGCAGGATGCAGCTGGAGATGCCCGAGCAGGTAGGGGATGGAGGAACATTGGCATTTTTGGGCACCGCAGCACAGGGAAGGGTGGGCAGGCTCCGGCGTGTGCGCTGACTGATTGGGCTGGCGGCTTTCCCGGAACAAGCCGCGACTCTTTTCTTCTCAGTATCTCCCCTCCCTTAAAAATACTTATAAAAATAGCTTAATAATCTCCCTCAGTGGATATGGAAGTGGGGTTTTCCCAGTCAGGTGCTCGGCGCTCGCTCGGCCCCCAGCCAGAGCGCGGGAGACTGCTGTGGGAGGAGGGGGATCCCGATCCCGGCTGGGAGCAGCCACCTTCCCCCACCTGTAGCTGGGGAGCTCCGGCCGTGCTCCGGCTCCCGGCCGTGCCAAGCACAGGGCACACGGAGGGGCTGCCCGCCCTGCTGCCATCTCTGCGAGGGTGCGGCTGAATAACTTACCAGATTAATTACAGCCTCATGTCAGCACATCTGCATTGGTTATTAATCAGCAGTTCCTAAATTATGGTCCACGGAGGGCCGGTTGCTCGCTGGTTATTGGGATGGGGCAATACCCAGGCGCGTCCCAGAGAGGGGTTTGGCGGCTTTCTGGAGCGGGGAAACTGGGAGCTGGGCTGGGATCTGGGGGATGGTGGTCAGGCATGGTGGTCAAGCAAGGGACAGAGCAGGTGGGCAAACCCCACTAAAACACACCCCACGAGACTGCTGGCTTCACGAAGCCCTCACTGCTGCTGTTTATTCCAATAACTGCAGATTTTGGGAGAGCCTCACTGGTCTCTGCACAAAAACAGGTTGAGGATTTCTGAAATCCACCTGGTTTTGCAGGGAGGGCAGCCTGGTGCCAGCTGGGATGGGCAGATGCCCAGCTGGGGGTTGATGGAGAGCATCCTCCCGTGGGACTCAGACGTGTGGCCTTCTTGAAGAGCTCTTGCTCCCTCTTTGTACCAAGATAACTTTCCTAGAAAGAAAAATAGAGAAGGTAGAGCAAAGCTGGTCATGAGGGCAGGACAAGGCACTTCAGTCTCTTCAAACACAGTTATGGATAGGTTTGTTTTTTCCCTTCTCGAAAGATGATGCTTTTTTTTTTTAATAATAGTTTCTGCTAGTGCTCAACATGGACAAATTATACCCATGGTTGAACAAGGTCAAAGCAAAGCTTTCATTAACGCTCATTTTAATCAGCTCGTGTGAATCAGGCGCTCAGAGCCAGGTGGAAAATTAAAGCATAACAAAAGTGTGAGCCAGACTGGACGTTGGTGGCTGGGGCGGCACCGCGGGGTCTCCTCTGAGAGCTGCTGAGGTGCCTCCTGGTTAACCCGGTCTGTGTTGACAGGTGGAAACTCTGAAGGAAAAGCTCCTGGAGCAGGCACAGGAGATCAGCCGGCTGCGCTCGGAGCTGGTGAGCTGCCACCGGGATGGGACTGAGCCACCCTTCCCCTGAGGGACGCTGGAACTCTGGGTCCCGGAGGAGGAGGAGGGAACACAGGGTGGGCGGAGATGGATTAAACCTCCCCAGGGTCACAGTTTGGACCGTGCAAGCCGAGACACACTGAGGGACAAAAGTGTGGGATTTTCTGTCCAATGCGATGCCGCACTGGTGACCTTGGGGCTGTCAGCCTGCGGTGGGAAGTGAAAGCCCCTCTGTGGGCTGGGGCTCCCTGGGGGCAGCAGGAGGCTCCTCAGTGCCGCAGGCTGAGTGATTCCCAGTGGGGCAGGCGGATTGATGGGCACCTGGAGCTTGGAATGAAAATACAGAGAACAGCACACGGAGGGCTCCTCCATAGAGTGGGCTGGGGGATCCATGAGGGCGGCAGGCCGGGGCTCCCTGGGGTGCGTGGAGATTCCACGTCCTCTCCCATCCGCTCCCGGCGCAGGGCGGCACGGATGCGGAGAAGCACCGGGACCTGCTGGCGGCCGAGAACGAGCGCCTGCGGCAGGAGATGAAGGCGTGCGAGGGGGAGCTGCGGGAGCTGCGGCGGCAGCAGCAGCAGGCGCCGTGCCGCGACTGCCCCCACCTGCAGGTGAGTCGCCGGCGGTGGCAGGGGTGGCGGCAGGGTGATGGGCACCTACGGGTGACATGGCCTTGGCTGTCCTGTCCTTTGCCAGGAGAACGCCGGGCTGCAGGAGCAGCTGTCCCAGCTGCAGCGGGAGGCAGAGGAGACGCGGGCCAAGCTGGTGGAGCTGGACCTGGAGGTGCAGCAGAAGACGAACCGCTTGGCTGAGGTGGAGCTGCGGCTCAAGGACTCCCTGGCTGAGAGAGCCGAGGAGGAGGAGCGGCTCAGCCGACGGCTGCGGGACAGCCAGGAGACCATCGCCAGCCTCAAGTCCCAGCCCCAGCAGATAAAGGTGAGCACCACAGGGCTCTCCATTTTTCCTGGTTGGGCTGGGTGCCTTACAGTGACCAGTGAGTGCCCTGCAAGTGCCACCTCTCTCTCTACCCTGAGCACATCAGCATAGCACCGTGATTTCCTAAATTATCTCCCGCTGGGCCAGCAACAGCTCCATCCCAGGCCCCTCAGGTGCTGTTTCCCCAGTACACCCGATCTGTGGGTGCTTTCCCCTGCAGTACATCATCAAGACGGTAGAGGTGGAGTCACCCAAGGCAAAACAAGCCCTGTGCGAGACCCAGTCCCGAAACCAGTACCTGCAGGAGCAGGTGGGGATGCAGAAGCAGGTGCTGAAGGAGATGGAACAGCAGCTGCAGAGCTCCCAGAAGACAGAGGCTCAGCTCCGAGCTCAGGTCTGAGTGCGACAGGTGTAAATCAGAACTCACCCCACATTCTCTGCCCACCTGGTGCTTTAGAGGTGGGCACAGACTCAGTGTCACCCCCCACTTGCTCCTCTCCCAGATCATGATGTACGAGGCTGAGCTGGAGCGAGCCCATGGGCAGATGCTGGAGGAGATGCAGGCGATGGAGGAGGAGAAGAACCACGCCATTGAAGAGGCATTTTCCCGCGCCCAGGTGGAGATGAAGGCTGTGCACGAGAACCTGGCAGGTGAGGAGGGTGCAGGGGGCTCGCAGGGTTGCCTGACTGATGTTGGGGTGTCATCATCTGCCCCCCACCCTGCCTCATGCCTGCAGGTGTCCGGACCAACCTGCTGACGCTGCAGCCGGCGCTGCGCACCCTCACCCACGACTACAACAGCCTGAAGCGTCAGGTCCGCGACTTCCCCCTGCTTCTCCAGGAGACCCTGCGCAGCGCCAGGGCCGAGGTGAGCCCCCCCAGGACCACCACCCAGCACCCCTCCATGCGGGATGGAGGTGCTGGGTGGTCACTGACCCACTGATCTCCGCTGCCCCCAGATCAGCCAGGCCATCGAGGAGGTGCACAGCACCAACCGGGAGCTGCTGCGCAAGTACCGGCGGGAGCTGCAGCTCCGCAAGAAGTGTCACAATGAGCTGGTGCGGCTGAAAGGTGTGCGGGGTGGGGTGTCCCTGAGGTGGGACAGGAGGGACAGGGGAGCATCCCCATAAGGTGGTTGGGATGGCTGCAGGATGCTTCAGCCCACCTGGTGCTTGATGGCTGAATCCCTGCTTCTCCCCTCCAAGGAAACATCCGTGTTTTTGGGCGAGTCCGCCCCATCACAAAAGAGGACGGTGAGGGCCCTGAGGCAGCCAATGCTGTGACCTTCGATGCCGATGATGACGCTGTCCTGCACCTCCTGCACAAGGGGAAGCAGGTGTCCTTTGAGCTGGATAAGGTCTTCCCCCCACAAGCGTCCCAGGAGGAGGTGGGTGCTGCCGTCCACACTGCTGGTATGAGGGGGAGAGGCAGCCACCTTCTCCTCACTCTCCCCTGTCCTCCCCCAGGTGTTTCAGGAGGTTCAAGCCCTGGTCACCTCCTGCATTGATGGCTACAATGTCTGCATCTTTGCCTATGGGCAGACAGGGGCAGGAAAAACCTACACCATGGAGGTGAGTTTGCTTGGCTTTGCTTCCATCTTCTTCTCAGCTTCCCACCCTGCAGTGCCCAGTCTCAGCACCCAGGCTGGTGGCCAGCTCAGACCCGGCGTGCACCAGCAATGGTCACTGCTGCTTCACAGCAGCCCCCTGGGCTTTGCTTCTGCTCAGAAAAAATACAGAATTAAATGCAAGAGGGTGGTTTTTTCCCGCCTGTTTCTCACCCCAATCCATCAGGGGACAGCAGAAAACCCAGGGATCAACCAGCGGGCCCTGCAGCTCCTCTTCTCCGAGGTGCGGGGCAAAGCGGCCGACTGGGACTACGCCATCACCGTCAGCGCCGCCGAGATCTACAATGAGGCGCTCAGGTACGGGGAGGGGAAGAAGCTTTTCTGGACGTCACCCCATGCTGCTCTCCCCCACGTCCCTCCACCCCTGCCTAGGCCTCACAGCTTGTCCCAGGGGCCTGGGTGCTGCATTTGGCCCCACAAGGATTTATTTTTAATTTATTTTGGTGCACATTGCCCTTCCCATGAGCTCCACTGCTTACACAGGCTCCCAGCTGTGCCATCACTCCCACTCCCTGGCCCTGATGCAGCGGTGGGGGCATCCCCCTCTCCCCCTTCCCTGCCCACGGACGCTATATTTAGGAAGTTGTAACTGGGAGCTGAAAGCATGAGAAATATTTTCCTCCCTAGTCCAGCCACAGGAGGGGAGGAGCCTGGGCGCACATCCATGAGAATAACGGGGAACAGGGATGGGAGCCTGGTCTGAGTAGGGTGAGAGAAGGCACATGGGAGCCAAGAGAGTTGAGGTCTATAAATAGGATGTGCAGCTTTCCTGGGAGGAGACGGCTGCTCTGGCAGTGTTGGCACACAGCCCTGAGCTGCAGAATGGATGCCAGCACCCCCCTGGGATGGGAATGATAACGGGTGCCCCTTTTTGCCCAGGGACTTACTGGGGAAGGAGCCACAGGAGAAGCTGGAGATCAAGCTGTGCCCCGATGGCAGCGGGCAGCTCTACGTGCCCGGACTCACGGAGTTCAGGGTGCAGAGCGTGGAGGACATCAACAAGGTCTGGGGAGATTGGGGGCAGCGGGCACAGGAGGGTGGCAGCAGGGGTGCAGTGAACTGGGGAGGGGTCTTTGATGTGTGACTCCTGGATGTGGGAGCATTTCTGAAGCCATGGGAAGCAACAGAGACCAAAATAGGTCCCTGGGTGTGATGTGATGGTCACTGTCCCATGGGGTGAGCCACAGGGGGTTAAAAATAAAAGCGTGGGGCCCAGACAGTTCCTGAGGGATTAGTGGGATGCGGCTGTCACCGCAGTGCCCTGCCTGTCACCCCCTGCCTCGGGTGCATCACCCAGGCTGAGACCTGACAGCGGTCATCACCCTGATGGGCCAGGCACCCCATGGGGGGCTGGTGCTCAGGTTACATCCCTGGTCATCCCTGGATCACAGGGGGTTTGTGGTGGGACTGGGGCAGGTTGGCCTCACCCCCCCAACTCCCCGGGCTCCCCCAGGTCTTCGAGTTTGGCCACGTCAAACGGGTGACAGAGTGCACCAACCTGAACGAGCACAGCTCTCGCTCCCACGCCCTCCTCATCGTCACCGTCCGCGGCCTCGACCGCAGCACGGGGCTCCGCACCACAGGTGGGTGTCACACGGCAAACCCCTCACTGGGCACCCGGGCTACGGCATCCCAGGGCTGCGTGGGGCTGGGCGCTGATGCCAGCGGTGGGGTTTGGCTGTGTGTCCTCAGGGAAGCTGAACCTGGTGGACCTGGCGGGCTCGGAGCGGGTCGGGCGGTCGGGCGCGGAGGGCAGCCGGCTCCGCGAGGCGCAGCACATCAACAAGTCCCTGTCGGCGCTGGGCGACGTCATTTACGCCCTGCGCTCCCGGCAGGGCCACGTGCCCTTCCGCAACTCCAAGCTGACCTACCTGCTGCAGGACTCGCTCAGCGGCGACAGCAAGACCCTCATGATGGTGCAGGTAGGGGCTGGGCACCCAGTGCCTGTTGGTGTCCCCACAGCCAACGTGGTTTCTGGGTCCCTTCTCGCCCCAGTGCCGGGGCAGGTGGGAGGGATGCTGGAGGCAGGAGTTGGGCTGGAATCAAGGGATGGGGCTTGCCCATGGGGCATCTTCTAGTCTGCAATTGTGGTGCCAAAGGCAGCTCTCTCCCTGTCTCTGCACCCCAGATGAGGCCAAGGGATGGGGAATTAACTTGGAGGTCCATGATCCTGCCCTCCCTGCCTGCACATGGATGCTATGCCTATGGGCACAATCCCTTCGTATTTTGTCATCTCCCCATCCCCTCTTTTTCTGGGAGGATTTTAAGCTTTGGCAGCATCTCCACCCCTGCCCTGTGATCCCCCACTCCCAGCTGCTGGGACCCACACTGAGCCCCTGCACCTGCCATGGCTATTCCGGGCTGCTCCTCACACTGGGGCAGTTGGTGACAGGGAATGCAGCTGGCTCAGACACTGGCCCAGGCGCGGATGGACGGGGCTAGCCTGGGAGGGGTAGGTTAATAATAGCATCTCACCGGCCAGCAGCAGCAGGTTTTCTAGGGGGGAGCCCCCGGGGTGCAGAGGCAGCTGCCAGGGTGACTTTGTGCCTGCTCCTCCCTGACCACAGGTCTCCCCTGCCGAGAAGAACACCAGCGAGACGCTGTGCTCCCTGAAGTTTGCCGAGAGGGTTCGCTCCGTGGAGCTGGGTCCTGTCTCCCGCAAGGCTGAGCTGGGCTCCTGGCCCAGCCAGGAGCACCTGGAGGTACCCAAGAGGCTGCTGGTGCCCTTCCTCTCCACCCTCCCCCCGGGGATCCCCCCTGTTTTGCCCCCACACGTGGTCCCCAGAGCTGTTGGATGTTCCCCTAGAGCCACCTCCACTGGGGACCATCACCTGGTGGATTGCATGTTGTCCCCAAACTGCAGTGTCCAGCCAGTGCTGCCACCTTGGCTGTTCCAAGCCCTGTTTTGCAGCAGTCCCATGGTAGCCCCTGACAAATTTAGACACCCATGCACTATCTGCCTGTGGGCCTATCCCCATTCCTTCACTCTGGGGGCTGGCACGGGCTGACCCTGGGGCTGTGTCCCCTCTCCTCCCAGGGTGACTCTCCGGGTTCTGCAGCACCACCTGGCCGGGGCCACGCATCCCCCAGCCCGGGGCAGCTCTCCAGCCGCTCTGCCTCCATCCGCAGGAAGCTCCACACCTCAGGTGGGTGGTGGGACACCATGAGAGCCCAGACAGGGTCCCTCCATCCCAGAAGGCTCCAGCCACCAGCCTGTGGAAAAGCCTGCAGGGGGGTGTGAGCAGATTTGTAGTCAGCTCATTAACTAATGGCTAATTAGCCATGGTTAGCACTTCCCCAAGAGTGCCCTGGTTCGAAGGCTCGGGGGGCAAGGGGAGGGCAATGCCACCTGGCTGAACCTCTCTCCTCTTCGATTTCAGCCTGACTTAGGGGCAGCCGTGGCTGCCAGGTGAGTGCCTGCGGCCGGCGCTGGTGGAGGGCTCTGCTTCGCCCCGCTTCCCAGGCAGGGCAGGGCTGCAGGGCTGTGCAGGGATGCTCCTGGGGATGCTTGTGGTACCAGCTCCTGCTACAATGCCACCAGAGGGGCTGGGGCACTGGTGGCTGTGCCGCTGCCCTCTGTAACCCATGCATGTCTCCCCCCAGGGAAGCTGAGGCCAGTCCCCCTGTGACAAGTGCCAGCCACGGCATCAAACCCGCTGCAGGACCCAGCCCCTCACAGTGACAGAGACGGCTGCTGGCAGACATGAAGGCTTTGGTGCTGTTCCCTTGGCCACCAGGACCCATGACCAGAGGGTGATGGCACCTCTCACCATGAGCAGCAAGGGGTCAGGGTCTCCCAGCAGGCAGCCCCCCCTCTCAGGGTGGGGGACAGTGGTGCTGGGCAGAGATCTGCCCCCTCAGATGCTCAGCTCTGTGAGTTTATTTTTGCTGGACAGATGTTTTTAGCCAGAGCGGGGAGCTGCTGGGTGCTCCCTCCATCTCTCCGGCTTTGCTTTTACAATGAGATCTGGCTGGAAGAGGTGCTCAGAGCCAGATCAGGCCCTGGCCCTGCCTCTGCTACCGCCACAGGGCCAGCCTGGCCCCAGCTCCTGCAAGACTGCGTCTGGGCAGCTGCCCGATGTTGTTCAGAGCAGCGCTTCCTCCACGTTAAGCCACAAAAAATCCCAGCAGCTCCTTTCCCTCTCAGTTTCTCAAGCCCTGTTGTTGCATGAAGGCCCCCGGTGCTGTGCATGAGCTGAGCTGCCGTTCCTCGTGGTGCCGGTGCTGCCAGGGCCCCACGCTGGCTGCCTGCGGTACACGGCACCAGGGGCGATGGAGCAGTCTCGAATGAAGCTATTGTAAAGTTATTTACCAGTTGTCTTGTCAAGAGAGATCACAGTGTGGTCGAGATGAAAGTGTTTGAAATATTTTTACCTGTTTACATGGTCTTGGAATGGAAAACTAGTGGAAAACAAACAAAAAGACCCCAAACCTCCAGCCCAAAAGCCTCTTGGCTTATGTATGGGGATGGTGGTTGGCAGGGGCATGGAAGGGGATGGCACTGCCCTTGGACCTCTCCCCACCCACCTGTGGGTACATTTCCTGCTGCTGCAAATCCCTGCTGGATGCACTGATGGCTTTTTCCACCACAGCCCTCTCCTCTTGCGCTTCCATGGCGTACTCTATTTAAAAACAAAAAAGGGAAAAATAAATTTAGCCTTTTGTAAGATTAAACGTTTCTATGTATTTTAATAATTAAAAAATATCCTGTTTTGTAACAAAACTTATTTTAAATAAACTGTTAAAGCCAGTCCTCCTGCACTGCTGTTCTTGAACCCTGCTTGAGGTGGGGTGAGTGCTTCTTCCCTCCTCCCAGCATCTGCCATAGGGCTGGGAAAGCCCATAATATCCTTTCCCTTGCAGCTGCCCCCGGGGCCAGCCTGGCAGCACAGTCCCCACCCCATTTTGCAGCTATCAGGCTCCTGCACTTAGCAGGAGAGCAGTGGTTAAATCCAAAGCGAGTCCCAATGTGCCCATGTCCTGCTCCACCTCGCATCCCAACAATAGGCTGGTGGCTGGCAGAGACTTTTCACACCTCACGGGGGGCCAGGCATGGGATTATCACCAGATGAGGCAGGAAGCAGCTGCAGAGCAGGAGGACACACACCCTGGTGGTCTCCTGGTGCTGGAAGCAGGCGGCACTCTCCCTCAGTCCTGCAGTGGCTCAGTGCCAGGGCCTCTTGCTGCACAAGCCACCTTCGGAGCCACCTCCTGAGCCACGGAGCTGGGCAGGCACTCCCCTTTGTTCCCAAAACTTGACAGTTTGGATGAAGCACCAGCAACGTGGGGACTGGCTTTAGCTTTCCTGATGGCCCCACTCCACCCCCCCAGAACAGCGTTCCAAACACATTCCCTGGCTCAGGAGCTCAGAGGCAGCGGGTAGGCAGCACTGCCGCTCCGCCCGGATCCGCCGGAGAGCTGGGGGAGGGAGATCTGCGTGCAGCCAGGGAGAAGGATGAGCCCAAAATGATGACGCTGCTCTTTGTGCTGGGAACGACCCAGCAGAGTGAAACTGCCCCCGGGATTTCCCCAAGCCACGTGGCAAGTGCTGGCTCTCCTGTTGCTCACCACAGCCTTCCAGCAGGAAGGGTGAGAATGGTCAGCTTCCCCTGGGACAGGCAGGGAATAGAGCCCTGCTTTTCCTGGGCACTCCCAGCCAGGAGCCACGCCAAGGTGAAGAGGACTTCAAGAGATTCAGGCATTTAACACAACTTTAAAAAAAAATTACAAATATTTTAATAAAATTCATTATAAGTTACAGATTCCTGGAGAAAAGGCTCCAGTGTATAAAATGGGAGACAGGCTGGGAAGAGCAGGGAAAGCACCAACAGGAACCTCTTTCCCCAGAGGAAAGAAGAAAGAGGGACAGAAAGGTTCTGACAGACATTTATTGGGGGAAAAAAACCAAAAACAAACCTCTAAGAATGGTCCAGTGGATGTAGAAAGACATAAATCAGTCCATGTCCCTCTGTTCCTCCACCCTTCCAAATCCTCACCCCCAAAGGCAAACACATACGATTGAGTCCTGTTTAAGTCACATATTTTAACAGGTCCAGGTAGACCTCAAATCCAAGCACAGTCTGAAGATACTGATCTTCTGCAGCTCTGGGTGCCAGCAGGGATGTCTGAGAAGCCAAGAGAAACTCTTGGTTCAGGTCCTTGAGATGCACTGGCACAGTGGGACAGTGTCCTTGCCCACGTCAGATGAAGCCAAAGGGGCTGATCCCCCATGGCAGTTGAAGTCCCTTCAGTATGGAAAGGGCATCCACCCCACAGCAGGCGTTTGTGGGTGGCTGCAGTCCTCAGCAGCTGCACAGCGAGAGCGGGGCCCTGGCCCACAGGGCCAAGCGACAAGAACCGACAGCACAAGCGGGAAGGAGGGGTGACAGCAGGCTCAGAGCCCTCCTGCAGGGACAGGCCAGCACACAGAGCAGCCCAGAGCTTGATGCTGAGATGAAGAGCTGAAATGAAGCAGCTTCCCTACAGGGCTTTGTGGGGGCCCTCACACAGCACACACGTCTCTCCACTCAGGTCCTCCATCCAGCCCGTAAGGCACCGGGGGCTGGGTGGGCGACCAGCCAGGCAGATTCCACTTCCCTGCCATGCTGGAGAGGGGCAGGGGGAAAGACGGACACACGGAGAGATCTGAAATCCAGCCAGACCACGAGCAGGGGAAGCTTGGCCACCTGTGTTTGTACATGAGGAGGTGGTGGCTGTTAGTCCAGGACAGCCATGAGGAGAAGCAGTTCCCGAAAGGCACTACCATGGCGGCCGCTGAGCCCAGACTTGTTCTTGACAACGTTGCTGATGTTTTTCAGCTGCTTGTAGCACAACTTGCATTTGTGAAGCCTGGAAAAAAATGACAGCAAACACAGCATGAATCCTTAGTTGCCTGAGGTGTGGCTGTTCCTGCAGTGCCAGAGAGGCAACTCAAGCAGGAGAGAAAAGCCCTGAAAATGACCTGGAAGAGGCTGAAATATGAGCACAGCTCTGCAAAAACAACAGGCATTCAGCCCACGTCCTGATGAGACAGGAGAATGGCATCCACATAAGGGCTCTTTCACCCCTCTTCTCCCTTTGGCAGTACAGTCCAGGGAGGAAGGAGGTGCTGTTTTCCAAAGGCCAATTCCCAGAGAGCAGCTATCCCGTGAATGAACTCGAAATCCAGGCCCTGGCTACCAACTCATGTGTCTTGTGAGGCAGAGGGGGAAGCCACAGGGTGGTTTTACTCCCAGTACTTTGTTTAGGTATGACTCAATGCACAAAAGGAAAAGCAGTCCTTGGCCTTTTCCTCTGAGCAGGAGGGACTGGTGTTTGCAGACAAAGGGAAGGCATGTCCAGTCTGGTATCAGAGCAGTAATGGCAAGGACAAAGCTCACCCAAGAGAAAGGCTGGTCCCAGGAGGGAGCAAGAGGAAGTGTGTGCCTCACCTTTCCTCTCTGCTGATGTCCACTCCAACAGAAGGTGGTGCAGCGAGGATGTCTGTGATGAGTGGCAGGAATCTCTGGAGAATGAGTTTCAGGGATGTGCAGCCAGTCTGCACATAACTGAAAAACAGAGAATCGGGTCCCACTTGAATTCCATTCCTGTCCCCCCAGCACACAGCCCTCAAACGCTCCCACTCCACCACCTGTAACCAGGGAAGGAGAGCAACAGCCAAGTACCAACAACACATCTTAGTTCCAAAGCTTTCACAAAGCAAGCCTGTTCCAAAGCTCCTGGCACACACCCTACCGAGTGGGACCTCTCTGCTCAGGGGCAGAGACATCCTGCCAAGGAAACCTGGCAGGAACCTCTCTCCCAGAAGAAAGGAAAAGCAGAAACTCCATCTTAAGAGAGAGGCTGCAATTTTTTCCCCCTAAAGATGAATCCCCAGGGCTGTTGCAGGACTTCATTGCCCTTGTCCCAAGCTGACAGCTTCACTCCCAGCAGTGTGCAAAGCCCATTTGTTTTACATGACCCCTCCTGGCTGCCAGAGCTGTCTTCAATCCAACACACCTACGACAAATCCCACTATCCTGCTCTTCCTGCCCATGCATACTTTCCACATCTTTTCCCACACACACCTGGCAACTCCGTTGCTCTTTTTCAGGTGTCATATCAGCATGATACTGTATCTGCAGGGATATCTCAGGATTTTCTTTCAGGTACAAAATGCCCACCAGAGCTTCCCTATCACTACCTACACCCTGTCCCACAAGCACACCATGTTTTTAGGGCCTCACCTTTCGTATTTACTTTGGAGTAGTTTTTCTATCTGTGGCAGGACTATAGTACACAAATCCAGCTTCCAGAGAGACCTGAAAAGAAAGGGACATATCCTGAGACTGGAGACTGAGGCATTACAAAGCTGAGCCAACACAAATAACACTTCCTAGCAAATGCCCAGACAGAGACACTCAAGTTCACTGAGCAAGTTCACTGACTCCCCCTCGTGAGAGAAAGTGGCAGGTTCTGACATATTTCATTGACTCCCATTGACTTCCTAAAGGAAGGAAGCCTCAAGATTTCAATTCCCCTTGGCCCCAAACAACTCCAGCAGTTATCGTCACTGTAGGCTTGAAGATGTGACTACAAGCACATGAATTTCATGCTGCCATGGCCCACTGGACATGGGGCAGGTAAAAGGCAGAGCTCCCAGCTCCCAGCCAAGCAGCTCTTGAGCATCCCAGGGGCTGACCCCACCCAGGACTCACGCTTTTTGGTTGACAATATTCAAGAGATCCACAACAACAGACAGATCGTTGATTGCCACTGCAGAGTCCAGAGAGTTCTGAGAGAGAAGGGAAAGAAAAAGCCATCTATTGCAGAGGTCAAACTGTTTGGGTTAATGCAAATTAGTATCAAGTGCTGCTTTTCCAAAACAAGGTAGAGGAAACATGAAGCTGGCCAAGGAAGAGAACTCTCTCATGGGAAAGTTTTCTCCACGTTTCTTTGTGACCTTTCAGCTGCAGGTGGGACACAGCAGCACTGTGGTGCACCCCTGGGGACAAGAGCTGCGAGACCCTGTGTTTTGTATGAGGCAGAATCAGCCCCAGACAAGCAAAAAGAGCTGCTCAGCTACTCCCCTCATGAGCCTCAGGTGTCTCCCCATGCTTGCCTTGATGTCACTGGTGCTCCATACAGCCCGCACGGTGTCCAGGTTCTTGTGGCGGCTGGTGAGCACCACACACATGGTCTCGTGGCCTTTCCTGATCTGGGACATGGCTTCCTCATCCACCAGCTCCGTCTGGCTTTGGTTTTTCACAGCCTGCAAGTGCAGACACCAATAACAGAGCAGGATGGCACAGAGGGGTGGGAGCTTTCTCTGGCCTAGGTGAGAGCCAATTTTGGTGCATAGAATGTCGGTGAATACTGACTTGTTTGCAGATGGTTGTAAAAACCTTTTGAAATGGAAATGCTCAATTTGTTCTGATTTCAGTTACTGATTTTCTGCTTTTTCTACTATGTCAATCACAAGCATATTTAAAGCTTTGGAAAAACTCTCAAAAAAGGTGAATTTAAAGTAAGTTTTCAAAACCAGAATGTTTTAATGAAGAAATGTTTTCACATAAACCCTATTTTTTTATGTGAAACACTTGACTGGAAACAGCAAATTTTATTACAAAGCATAAATCTTACATAATTTATTAGACTCTCAATTTGCTTCCTGCCCAGGCCATGCTAGAACCACTACTTCCTGTGCTCACATTTAGAGTTTGGGATCATCAGGATGCTCTGGTCTTTCTCCATTTTTAGGACAAGGAAATACCCTCCCCAAGAGAGACCAAGAAGCCTCCAAGATGCAAGTGGCAGAGATTCCTGTGAAATTATTATGTACTTGTAATGGCAGACTCCAATTTTTTAAATGAACCACTGTCTGGTACATGGAATAGTTCAGTGACTGTCTCATCCCGTGCTCTCTGCTTTGCTAACAGGTTCTTCTTGAGCAGGGCTCAACTCTGCTGTATTCACACCAATCACAATGGGGCACCCCCTTTCTGATGCCACCCAACACAGACATTGGCTGGAAAACATTGTCCAGAGACACTTACTGGGAGAAAGTCAGAGGCCTTCAGCCCAATGGGCTCATTCCTGGCTGCAGGAATCACCGATGGCTCTGTTCTGGTCAAAGAAGTTGAGGAGGCAATCAGTGGCCTCTGGACTGGATCAGGCTGAAGGAGAAATTGGGATAAAAGCTCTAGCAGGAACAGTCTGGCCCTAGTCTGATGACCCTTATTTCTGACCTGCTTTCTTCTCACAGCAGGGTCCTAACGAAGAAGCAGTCTCCAGTTTCCTAGCATAGTTTAAGAGGCAATAAAGTATCTCTCAGGTACACACCACGATGTAATTAAGGTTTGTAAAGAACAGGGAGATGCCCCAGCAGAAGTGCCAAGTGCTGTTATTGTTATCTGAAATTAGGGCAATGGGCTGTGGCCACCCTGAAGGCTAAGAGAGAATTCTCAAGAAGCCAGTATAACGAATCCTGGCACATCAGCTGCTTGCGGTTTTGGCAACAAAACAGCCTCTGTTCAAGCATTTGTAGAAACCTGGCACTCGGTTCTCTTGAGTGCCCCAATTCTGAGATGCAAGGAGAAGCACCACTGCAAGCACAAGCAGCAAACTAAAACAACCGAGCCTGTCAGAGATTTGGCCTGGGTTCTACTGCTAAGGCAGCAGCACAAAGCCTAGAGCTGCACTTCTACTGCCCTTCAGTAAAGGAATCAGCCTGAGTAGAAATCACAAATGCCCCAGCTCTGCACAGCGTTCAGAGGGGGCAGGAACAGCAATTCACAGATCACACAGTACGTACGAGCTCTTGCTTTGGCAACGAGGTCTGGACATCCGCAGCTTGGCTGGGCTTCACTGCTTCCTTTGCAGTTCCAAGCTCTACCAAAAGGGAGAGAAGTGGGAAAGCAGAAACTGATTGTCACTTTCAAGAGCTGAGAGCAAAGGTTCTGTTTAGCTACACTGCAAGGAGTCATTTCTGCCTTCAGGCAGCTCTCCCTCTTTTGAGGGCCATTAACCCTATCCCCACCAAGGGGTCATTTCCATACTCACCATCCTCAGGAGGGGCTGGAAAGGGCTCATTTCGAGGAGGAGTTCGGCCTACAGAATAAGATTAAAAAAATAAGCAAATGAAGGAGCATCCAAGGCTACAGATAAGTGGTAAGTCAACCTTGGAGCAGAGAAATCTCCAACAACTCCACACATGAGGGTAAATCAGTGATAACAACAAGCAGAGTTATCTCCTTTAGGCCTTGACACTACTGTTGAGTTTAGCTAAAGGCTTTCAGCCTTCATGGATAGGAGGAACAAAACTGACCCCTGTGGTTCACTGCTGCTGTAGAGGTTTGAAGCGTGAGACAAAGCACTGTCACAACAAATGATATTAGAAAAAATCCACCTCCTGTTATTGATTTATATAAGTAAATAAAAATAATTGCTATGAATTCCTCAGAAAGAGTATCTCATTTTTATCATTTACATAAAAATGAGATACAGACACTGCACAATGCCTCCTAAATCTTTGCTTTGACAAAACATTTTGCCTTTCCTTCTTTAATGAAGATTGCTGATCTTACACATATCAAAATTCTAAGCTAATAAAATTTCCCTAACACCCTAATCAGGATAGGAAGGCAGCACATTTATAATGAAGCTCTGGATTCTGAGGCTTTAAACAGACATCACTGTACCCTAGTAAAGGTGCCACCTTCCAGCTGTTCGTCAACATGATCTGTGCTTCAGTGTCCAAGCACAGAATATTAAAGAAAAGCTTTCTAAACTCTCCAGTCACAGGTGAAGCCTCTGTCACAGTAAGCCAAAGGTCAGTTCTACTGAATCAGTTTAGCATCCTGATCTCAAACCCAAACACTACCCAAAAGCACAATAAACCCTGGTACTGACAGATTGCATTCTTGGGCTGGAAGATCTCTTTGTAATCCTCCTGGTTCTGGATCTCAGCCTTTGATTCCTTCTCATCCCGGTCATCTTCACTGCTGGGACTGTGCCTCTCACTCTCCGAGTTGTGCTTCACTCTGCTGTGGAAAAATAGTTGTTGTCAGGGGAAGCCATATTGTCAGAGAGAGAGAGCACTGAGTGCCTGGTACATTTCCTTAAAATCTTGAAATCCAACAAGCCAGCAGACTCCCTCACCTCTGTGGCTTGCTGCAGCTCGTTGAGGGCCTGTCATAGATGCGGCGAAGGGAGGACCCTGTGGGGGTAGGTGGCACAAGAGGCTGGTCGTCCCTGATTAACCCATGAGGAATAGAATCTGACTTTGGGACTCTGCTGAGATCCACAACGAAGGAAGAGACTGTGCTTTGTGCAAAGGAAACTCCTATCTGCAGAGGCAAAAGATCAAGGTAATTCACCAAAGAGTGAGGTGCACACCAGCCCTTTGGAGAACAGGAGTGATGGAGTGACACTGAGCAACTGTGCTTGAGGACTGCTCAGTTCAGTGCTGCAGATTTTTCAACCTGAAGTTGCCAGCAATTTATGAAAGGCTTGGATCAAACTTTTGCCAAGCATAGCTTCTAAATACTGGTCAAACTAAGCACCAGTTCTTTCCTCCAGAAGCCTAAGAGAGACAAAGTGGAGCATAAGGCACACAGCCTTTGGGCATGCTGCAAGCCCTGACACAAGCGTATAGGTCTGCAAGGAGGCAGCAGGATTTTATCTTGTGTTTCACAGCTGCCTCCCCCCACCTCAGGAGCAGTGGCTTACCAGCTGGTTGTTGCTGATAGACAAGTCAGCTACTTTGCCCCAGTTCACCAAGACCACATCAAAACAGCGCTCTGGCTCCCAGCCGTACACACGCAGCGAATCCTGGAAGCCGCTGTACAAGCAGCAGCCATCGGGGTTGAAGAGCACACACCTGGCAGGAAGGCAGGAGGAGAATCAGGCACAGCATTCCCACCTTGCTCACTCCTTGGGGATCTCTGACTACACTGAACACCTTCAGTTCTGTTTCTAACAATGAACCTTCCAATCTGGTGCTCACCTGTGCAACCTGGGATGGGAAATACAGATGTGCAACATCTCCAGCAGCCCAGACTTCTCCCCAGTAATGTCTCTCTCTGAGGAAACTCCCCCTTCAGCCCACCTTTAGTCTCTGCCTAGCATGCTTCAGTAGGAATTTAATGTACCTGACAGGAGTAGCCTCCTCTTCAATACAGCTCACAACTTGAAACTTCTCCAGGTCCCAGAAGCGAACAGTCCTGTACACACAGCACAACAAAATTCATTGCTCATTGCTCTAGAAATCACAGTAGGATCCAGATTTTTAACAAAACCCTAACAGTTAGAATGACTTTAGCTGTTGTGCACATAGTGACTGTACACAGAAGGCTGGTCTAGCTAAGATCCATGAATCCAGAATGAGATACTTAGAGGCTCTAGACACAGACAGGCATTTAGAGCTGACCCAGAACTAAGAGAACACCCTTCCAGCTGAGCAGGGCTGCCTGCTGTTCACACAGGATGTCAGCTGGGTTAGTGAGATGCTTGGGGCTACACACTGGTTTCTAGTGTGGCAGAAGGTGCCATCAATTTTGGATGAGAAGGGAAGATCTCCATGTTCTGCCCATCACAGATGTCATGTCCTGCTGTCTAGATGTCTGGCTCTTGCAATAGCAGGTTTGGGTTGTGTGACATTCCTTTGTCATGTTCCTACAAGGAAGGGCATCAGGAAATGGAACAGACATACATTTCCCTTCTTTCTCCCTCCCCTTATGTACCTGTCAGAGCTGCCAGAAGCCAAAAGGTATTCATTGGGATGGAATTCAACAACGTTTACTGGGCCGGTGTGTCCTGTAAACTCAAACATTAACTTCCCAGCAGTCAGATCCCACAGCTGAAAGGAGGAAAGAACAGAGACTCTTGAAGAGATTTAATGTTAAAGATGTCCAATACACTTGGGATTTCCTTGTACTGGCAACCTTCTAACACTTCCCCCTTCCAAGAACAGACTCAAGTCTGTCAAAGAAAGCAATTATCAGGGGAAAAGCACCATCCTAGTCATTTAAAGCCTTGCTTTGGGTTTTTTTGCATTATCTTTTATTTTCCATATAATTTGTCCCCTAGAAGTTTCTGTTTTATATTTAGAGACTGAGACAAAATATAGCAGTTCCATCTGTCCCCACAGACTATCTCAAAAGTGAACAAACAAAAATCCAAAAGCTCTGAATCCCTTAGCAATTCCTTCTTCCTGTGCTCTAGCCTCCACTTGAAAATGCAGTGAAATAACTGATCAGCTAATCATGTGAAACTGAAAATAAAATCAGTCCTTCATCCCCATTCCCCCATACTCCATGTGAAACAACTGAAGTCACTACTTCAGTTAATACTTTTCTGAACTCCTTCTCTTGCTCTGCTCATTCCTGACAGCAATTTTCAGACTAATAATCTCATGTAAGGTGTATAACACAAGCAGAGCCAGAAATTAAGTCTGGTGAAGCAATGTGCCGTGGACAACTCATTCTACAAGGTTTACTGAGGCCAGCGTTCAGGTATCACAACTCTACCACCATCAAAACTCAAATTTTTCCATGCATAGTCTCTCCAAGTGTGTCTGCTGGATAAGGGCATTTCAACCCATGCAGACCTTCTATGGGCGTTGTGGGCCATCAGACATGACCCCCATAAGAAAACTGGTCTCTGCAAAGCCACGGGGCTCAGCCAGCTGCCCAATGAACTAAGGCTGTTTATGAGTGAGTGCTGGCAGTGCCTGGTAAAAAGACAATCCCAGCACTCCCATGTGCCACAAGCACATAAGGAGCATGTCACAATAAATTACCTTTACAGTGTGATCATCAGCAGCAGAGGCCACCCATTTCCCATCAGGGCTAAAGCGGAGACACCGAACTGCTTCTGTGTGACCCTGAAATGAGGAAAGCAAACAGTATGGCTTTTGTCTTTCAATCCTATACAATATAATAAACCAAAATCAATTACGTGTTTTAGAGAGTTCACAGCTTGCAGAACACAATACTGTACTCCAGGCACTACACTCAGCCACACTAAATGTGTGTAATCTCTCTCACCTAGAGATTTATGCCATCAGTTTAAGTATGGTAAATACAGATCTGGCTTCACTAATAAGAATCAGTTCTAAATTACAGATTTACATATGGTCAGATAGAAGTGCTGTGACACTAAGTCTCTGATTTCTACATGAAAGTAATATACAGCAAGTTCTTTAGGTAGAAAAAGGTCCCAAGAACAGAACCATCTCAACATCGCAGTGGTAATACCATTAACAACATAAAGAAACTCTCATGGATGCTCTCCATCCCCCACTGAAGCCATCCACACTATAGCACATGATATCCACTGATATCCCATAATATCCATTTCATATTCCCATACAGCTCGCAGAGGCCTGCTGAGGTTTGCCAGGCCACTTCACAAATCGTGCAGATCTTATTTTCATGCTGGAAAACCAGGAAGTTAATTGTACATAATCACATTTAGGTTTGCTCACAAGTCTTCAAAAGAAATATTTCTCCCCTGTTTGCCTGAAAACAAATGAAACATTTTACCTTGAATGTGAAGATACAGCCTTTTCTTCTTACATCCCAGAGCTACAAGGAAGAAAAGCAAACAAATGATATGTTTAGAGCAGTGTGTGAGGAGCCCAAGGGTCCTGCCAGAACAAGGGGTCTCTGTGTCACCAAGCTAACAGACACTGCAGAATGAAGGCCCTGTTGGCCTCAGAGGTATTTTCTAACTCCCCAAGCCAGAATCACTCCTGGAAGGTCTCTCTTACTACAGAAGCTCAGTTCTGACAGTCAAACACCAGCCTGAGGAAGCAGATACAATCCACAACAACCAGGACATCTGTGCTTGCTGACACTAGGTCTTGGCTGGCACCTTACTGAGAGCCACATTCCACAGCAGAGGAGTCACATTCATGAGCTGGCTGTGAAAATACACGCACGGATTTCACAAGCACTCACAAACACAGCTGCCCACACATGGAAATGATGATGTGCAGCATCTACTGACAGCTCAACACAAAACACGTTCTGGCACTCTTCAAAACAAAGACACTGCAAGTAAAGAGGGAAATCTCTACTGGAAGCTGGTTTTACCTTAATGTTGGTGTCCAAAGAGCCAGATGCCACAAAGCTTCCAAAAGGATGGAAATGAAGGCTGCAAATATTTGCTTTGTGACCTGGTAAGGTACGAAGAACTGGGAAAAGGAGAGGCAGAGCAGAGAGAAAGAATAGGGGAAAAAATATTTAAGAGTTCATTTCCACCAGACACCACGTGGAAGTGTAGCCATACTATCCCCACCATTATTTTATGGAAATATACATTATTTTGTGAAAATGCCTCTGACTTTACTCTGGCAATGCAAAGAAACCGCAACAGAAAGCACATGATCAATGAACTTAATAAAAGTCCTGTCCTTAGGTATGAAAACTACAGCTAGAACTCCAAAGGTCTCTATTCTGAAAATGAGGCAGCTGGCAGGCAGTGCATCTTTCCATTTGTTACACAGACAGCAAAATGGGCCAGAGGAAGAACAGTTTTAGCCAGGAAGTGAAACAGTCCTGACTGCCTGCAGCCTTCACCTTGCAGTTATCAGACAGACCCTTTCCCAGGACTCTGCACCCCATCCAGGCACCACCTCTCCGGTTCCAATATTCACCCTGGACTCCTTCAATTGTCCCTTGCAAGAATCATCGTAAAGACAGGAAATGGATGCTTAGGAAGCAGGAGATAAAGAACCGATCAGTGTTTCACCAAGTCATCAAGTAACACCCCCTGTAATTCTGGAAACCAGAAAGGACCAGTAGAACTGGTACATCCTATCTCGGCAAGCAGTGACAAATGCAGACCTCAACTCTAAGAAAAATTGCTCAGATAATAACAAGGGCAATCCCTCTCCCTCATCTGGAACAAGCTGATGATTCCCCTGGCAGAAGTTAGCTCTTGAGCCAGAGCTGGGGTGGTCATTTGCACAGACACTGGCTCATAGGTCTTCTAATAAATGCAGCCAGATCAGCTACTCCCCACAGGCAGAGCCAAAGTATTCCATAATTGAACTGATTCTAACTGTCTGAATGACAAAAGTGCTTTTCATTATTGATGCTGCCTGTGGTTTGCCTTCTTAGCTCAGCCAGTGTAAGCCCATTTTCATTACACATTCCTTCTATGAACAAGCAGCAACCTATAAGAAATATTCAATCATCTTCTGGTATTCCTGCTGGAATGCACTCCAGTGATTTATGATACCTTTGCAAACTCATTCTAAGATTTGAGGAAAATGCAGTAAGTAAAGCATGACTCAACAGTGGCCTTTGAGGATCAGTGCTTGATGAGTTCATAGCTTTTACAGTTTATTAAAAATTAGGTCTTTGTCTATTTATGTGGCCATGCAAGAGCAGGAGAGCAGAAAAATTGCTTGAGGAAAAAAGAAAAGTTAGAACCTAAGAACAAGAAGTCAACAAGCAGGGGATTCCTGCATTTATGCAGAACCTAATAAACTTAAAACTTCCAATCTGGTTTGGGATCCTTTTATTAAGGTTGACAATTTCAAGCTGAGACTCTGAACACAAATTCTATATGCCTAGTTATCTACACACGCATGGAAACTGATCTAGAATATAGATTTTGACACACTCAGGTCAAAACCATAGAAACTAATTCTTCAGATCAGTGTCCCCAGTACATGTCCAAATTTCTGCTCAAGCACGAATACACAGCTCTACAGCCTCAGCAGAAGGGCAAAAAAGTGATGCATATGAAGACGAAAGCAACGCAAGTCTCCTGCTCCTTCTTAAATCAGGAACCTTCTGGGTCAGCACAGACATTAAGCATAAGGATTCTCCAAAAAGCGTGCATGAACAGAAGCAAAAACTCATGGACACATACCTTTGGCAGCTTCCAGGTCCCAAACTCGAATGGACCCTGACCGGGACCCTGCAACTATGAGCTTCTCGTTTGGGTTGACTTGTAGGCTCTCGATGGGGGTTGTGTGGCCTGTCAGGCTCTGCAAAGAAAACCATCAGCCACAGTCAACAGCTGCTGGCACAGCCCTGTATGAACCATGGCATTGCTCATACTCCAGGGATAACTCTTCAACGTGAGTTGGGACCACCTGTCTGTGCCACTGGTCCTTTTTCCTCAGCAGCCACCAGTATGGCAGAGCACCCTAAAGCCCATCACTGCACCCAGCATTCCCACATTATCCCACTTTCTGGGGCACACTGACTAAGTTTTAAAGGATGCATCAACAGAGACATAGGTAGTTAAACATTAGGTGCGGGTGCTCAGACAAGGCTGACACATTCTTACATCATAAAAATTATGCTGTGGTAGCACAATGGCACCGTGTTTGCTCTAAATGGGTCATGTAAGTGTCATGAACCAGTTACAAAATCAAAGCAAGAGCAAAAGCAGGGCTACTTAGGTTGCTGCCAGCAATGGATGTCACAGTGATAGCATGGTGCTAATACTGAAGTACTGACTTGAGGCATAAGGCAGTAATTCACATATATGCAGTTCCTTTCACTGCTGAGCACCTGAAAGCTTACAAATTACATCAGCATTTTGAAAAGGCCTGTGTTTTAGTAAAACACAAGAATATTTAAAACTAGCTCTAGAAAACAAATTCCACCATTGCAGACTTTCTGCTTGCCAAATAAGCAGTATTCTCTGCTTTACTCCATCCTCAAATATGTCTTTTTAAATAGCTACACTGGCTCTGTGCCTCCCACACACATACAGAGGCTGGGAATGCCAGCTGGAAGCTGCCGGTTCTGATGGGGCTTTCTTAGGAATCCATGTGCAATTGAAATCCTCTACAAACTCCACAGTTGCAATTGCCATTGCTCAGTGAGAACGAGAGCTCACAGTCAAACCAAGTCACAATGTTACTTAAAAAGTTCCTCTTCTCCCTCCTTCCCAACACGTAAACATCCATAATCCTTGTAATATCAACACTAAAAATGAATTTCAGCGGACAACCCCAAAAATCAAGATTCTTTTGATATACAAGAATGGCACAAGCAGCTTCAGTCAGCCCCTGCCTCTCAGAAACAGCAGCTCCCAACGTCTGTGGTTCCCAGGAAGTGCAGGAGAGGTGCAGCTCTCTGCTCCCACAGAAAGGGTACAGAGTTAGTGTCCTTCAACCTCCTCCTCGAGTAAGGCAATAGTCCAGTTTCAAACTAGAGTCATGCCACCACCAAGGGCCTGGAAAGACACTGCTTAACTACACTAGGCAAGAAGCACAGCCCTGCCAAAGGTGACCCTTCATATACTCAATGAACAGAAAAATAAAGCAGACACATTCTGCTTTTAGCCTTTTTGACCTGACTTTCCTGATTTCTTCCTCACAAGGCTCACACTGGCTAGAGCAATGCCTTCAGTACCAGAACATTATTGTGTTGTTAATTAAACAAATGACAAGGGAGATGTGCTAAAGCTGGTTCTATACAACACCCACTCAAAGTGATGCAGGATAGATATCTGTTAAATACATATTTATGGTGCTCTTTAGTGATCACTGCTGGGGTAACCCTAGCCTTGCTAACACGCTGCAACCAGAGTTAGTCCTCCCCAGCCTACAGCAAACTATTGTGGCAACCTTTGTGCTGACAGGGACTGTGGCACAGGTGGAAATGCATCCTGCTGGGGATATCTCCTGCTGTGACTGCAAATCCCAGGGTATAAAACTGGCCCCTGTAGCCTGCACTAAAAAACTAGCTGTTCTTGTACAAAACTCTTCCTTTAATTATTTGTAGACTGGTAATATATAAAGCACAGTATCCATTATCTGAGTAAGGCCTGGCCCAGCTCAAGCATTCCCACAATGTCTCTAGAGCAGTGGTCTCATCAGGCACCCAATTCTGTCCCTATCTTTAGCTAAAATCTGGTTACACAGCTTTGTGTTGGCAAACTCTATTCACAAGTCCTACAGGCTCCACCCCAACAATCTTTGCCCTCATTCCCTACCCTCCAAACCTCAGAATTAATACTCCCATCCCCCAAAAGCTGAGAACAGGCCTGTTCTTACCATGATGCAGTTGGGCTTGCTAACTGACCATATGTTGACCCGACAGTCATCTCCTCCCGTGGCCAGCATCCGGCCTGAGCCTTTTCCCAGGACTACTGAGGATACATTGCTGCTGTGGGCCATGATCTCTTCTGCACAAAACAAAGCAAACACTTATTACAGATTGGTATAAAAATTTTCATCCCATCCCTCCAAAAGGTCTGAAAAAATATTCTTCCTCCAGAAACACTTTCCAGTTTCCACTGGACAAGCTGCAGCAGCCCACTGTTCAGATAAGAAGTCACACTACTATCTTGCTTTGAACAGTCCCTCTTGGCTCTGCCTGCTGCACTTAAAACATTTGCTGACCAAAGCTTCGCTCAGTGCTCACATGGCTTACAAAAAGCATCTTCTCTCACTTGCAGCAGCTCAGGAGCTTTTGAAGATTTGCTCAAGTGCAGCAATCTGATCTCAGAAGGTGCTTTACCTGCAATAATGCACAGCAGCCAGAGTCATCTAGTGAAAGGCCCTCTAATGCTGTTCTAGACAGCAGCAGCAGACAGTCCAACCTGAGAGGAACTGGCAGAGCAGCAGCAGTACAGTTTGTTGCCTTACCCAGAAAAAAAGTCAGACTCAGCAGCGGGGAGAGGTGGAGCTCCCTTCCCTGAGTTTTGGCAGAGGCTTTGCTACATCCCCACTAGGTAACACAGGCAAAACTGCAGAGCATGCAACTGTGACAAAGGAGGGTGAATATCCATCCAAAAGGGCAGAAAATAACAAATCTGATTCATGCCAAGTGACTGTTAAAAAACTGGGAGCTGAGGGGAAGCTCTGACACTGCAACAACAGAACTCTACGGAAACCTCATCAGAAAGAAACCAATTTGGGGCAAAAAAGAAGCCGAACGAGCATCTTTGCTTAGACACCTCGCTGTGGAATTTTAAATTCACTCAAAAGTTTGGCAGGGGCTTTTGGCAGATGCATTCACCAATATCTTCACCTTACTGTTCTCTTCTTTGAAAGGTGACAGGATTTGCAAGCCTAATAGTTATGAAACTGCAAAAATAGTTATGAGTCTGTAAAAAGGCTAGGTAGCATCAATTCAGCTTTCGTTCAGATTGTTTGGCTGGGAGGAGCAATTTGATCATTTTACGTGAAACACTAATCCAAAAGGATATTAGATGGCTGCAATAATAATTACAGGTACTTTGATCTCAAACTCTCAAGGTGTTTTCTTGAAAGCAAAACTGCACAACTTCCACTTGGGCTGGAGAAACACCTTTCAAATTACAAAGGAAACTGGACCATAAATTACATGTGAAGGGAAAATATGCCTGCATTGTGTTGAAAGACCAAACTTCCACATAAAAATGCTAAAACAAAGCCTGTATGGATACACAGACTAGAAGGTAACCAAAAGTACAATTAGCATTAATAGACCAACTCACTAGTTAAAATTGAAAGGACAGATGCTGAGCTTTGCTGCTGAAATGACTGTGTCAGCAGCTCCACTTTTCCCCCTCTTGATTTCCTTCTTAATAATATATTGTAAATTTAAAAGTCATTGCGGAAGCATCCAACCCTGTTCGTAAAAGCCAGGTGATAACCTGATGTCTGCCATGGCCAGAGAGGTTCATTTGCTCTCCCACAAATCCCTTAAACCCACAAATTTTTTTGTGTCTTGTCACCAGCTATCACCCACCAGCCCAGTACCACTAAACTCGTAATTAGCATTGTTGAAACATCCCTAACACTCAGAATGCTTCTCGCTCTAAAGAGGGTGCTAAGATGGGGCAGGGCCTAGCAAAAATGAAGATCAAGAACCTCTGCCCACCTAAGGAGAATGGAGATGGATAGACTTCCAGCTTTTCCTGCAACTGGAGTTTCACGGATGGGAAGATAACATAGCAAACTGGCTTTCTGCTCAGAAAGATACAAAATTCCTAAGTCGGTTATCTCAGATGACTTCACGTGTTACCAGTCAAGGACACTATTTCTGCCAGCCAATTTCCAGACCCTGCTCACTGACTAAAGCAACTGATCACGTCCTATTGCTTCTAAGCATTCCTCAACAGCCCCTATGAAATAACTCATCAGTGACTAGCTAGAAACTGATAGTCAGCAACTGTCTACTGCTCCTTCAAAGGAAGAATATGGAAATGAAACCAGCAGATTCTTACTGTCCCTTGCAAAGCAATTTCAAGAGAGTGGGACACAGGCTCTGCAAAGATCACCCCATTCCTCCTGCAGCAGAGAGCTCAGTGAACCTTCTGTAACAAGTGAACACCAATGAAGGACAACCCCACAGAGGCTAAGTTTGGGGCCTTCTCCCTGATACTGAGGGAATTCCCCACCACAATCTGGCAGTTTCCATTGAATGACAGAATATTCTGAGTTGGAAGGGACCCGCAAGGATCATCAAGTCCTATTCCTGCTTGTCCTGCACAGGACAAACACCGCTTAGCCTGAGAGCATTGTCCAAACGCAGGCTTGGTGCTGTGACCACCTCCCTGGGGAGCCTGTTCTTGTGTGCAACCACCCTCTGGGTGAAGAACCTTTTCCTAATATTCAACCTAAACTTGCCCTGGCACAGCTCCAGATGTTCCCTCAGGTCCTGTCATTGGTCACAGACAGCAGAGATCGGAGCCGTCCCTCCAAAGCACTCATGAGGAAGCTGCAGCCCACGATAAGCTCTGCCCTCAGTCTCCTCCAGGCTGAACAAGCCAAGAGACCTCAACCACTCCTTTGCACGGCCTCTCCTCTAGACCCTTCACCATATTCATAGCCCTTCTTTGGATGCTCTGTTACAGCTTTAGATCCTTCTTAAACTGTGGTGCCCAAACCTGCCCCCAGGACTCAACGTGAGGCTGCACCAGTGCAGAGAGGGACCATCACCTTCCTCAACGGAGCCCAGGATACAGCTGGCCCTTTGGGCTACCAGGGCACACTGGTGACTCATTTTCAACTTGCCATGGACAAGGAACCCCACATCCCTTTCTGTGGGGCTGTTCTCCACCCTCTCATTCCCTAGTCTCCCCGTACATCCAGGGTGGCCCCTTGACAGGTGCCCCATCCCTCACGGCCTCGGTTGTTCTTGTACTGCAGTAGAACCATGTAGGGATAGACAGGCAACTTAGCCTAGTGCTGCACCAACTAGTCAAAAAAAAAAAAAAAAAAAAGGCCGTGACCATTTGAAAATAGCACTAACAAGGCCACGCTATTCACTGGGCCACTACGGTTTCCAGCAGGACTTCCAGGAGATAAAAATTCCAGTGAGCAATATAGAAAGAAGGCCGGGGCACCATATCCAAGGCAGGGATGAGGTGGCTCCTATCCCTCCCCGCTCCCAGCCGGGGCGGCTCCCCCGCCCGGCACTCACGCAGCTTCCATGCCGTCTTCGTGGTGACTGCCACGGCCATGGCTCAGCGCGGCGCCTCTCGGGCGGGCAGCGCCTTCCTCTTCCCGGCGAGGCTCCGCTCCGCTAGCGCGTCCTATGGCCAGGCCGCGCACCGGGGCCGCCCCGGCCGTCCTGCGGGCACACAAACACGGTCACGGCGAGAC
>VWZW01003496.1:125939-176864 GCA_013397115.1 Edolisoma coerulescens
GGCGCGGCGGGGGACGAGGCCTCACCGCGGATGAGCATCACGGGACGGGAGCGCTGGTCGGGCCGAGGGCGATCGCCTGGACGCTGGCGGCGGCGGAGCCCGGCGGTACCGGACCGGGACCCCCCGCCCGCCACCGCCCCACAACCGGCCCTTCACAACAACCCCGCGCCGCGCCGGGCGGTTGCCCGGGCTCCGCGCGCCGCTCGGCCAATAGGAGACGAGGGCGGGGCAACTGCCATAGCGACGGCAGGGCGGCAGCCACTCACAGCGCGGCTTCTTGGCGGAGCCCCGCGGGCGCGGCCAATGAGGAGGCGGTGCTCTGGATGGGGGCCGCCATTTTGCGGGACCGCCCTCAGGGGCGGGGGCCGGGCAGCTCCCGCTCTGCGGCCGGTTCGGAGCGCGCAGCCGCCCCGGAGCTCCCGTGAGGGCGGCCGAGGGCCTTTTTGCACCTCGTAGCTCTTAGCCCGCCAGCGGTTGAGGCCGTCGTGTCCCAGAAGGTGGTTCCCGGGTGTCACGGGCACAGCCCCGGTGGGAGCAGGACTCCGGCGAGGCTTCTGTGTCTCTCACCGCCGGGCTGAGGCGCGGTCGCGCCGCTTGTGAGTCTTTCTCCCCGTCTCCATCAGCAGAGGAAAATCAAATTAATTTGACGCTACTCCTTGATAATGACCCAGGAATGCAGGCTGAATTTCAAGGATCACATCCTTCAAGCTCGGGAGCGATGCGTGCCGACAACAGGGAAATCGGGCAAGAATGCCGGGAGGCCTCCATGGATGGTTAAGGAGCTGCTGAGCAGCAGAGGAAAAGAAGAAAAAAAAATCAAGACTGTAGAAAAGACTTTTTTTCTCAGAAAGGAAAAAGAAACTTTCAGGAAGTGGCAACGAGGACAGGTGGCCTTGGAGGAATACAGCGAAATCCCATGGCCAGGGGGGTTGGGACTAGATGATCTTTAAGGGCCATTCCAACCCCGTAATGTTCTCTGATTCTATAATATGTATTTGCTGATGGTTTGGCAGCTGCTGTGTCCCTAATGCCTGTAAAAGGATTTTTAAATTAATTTATTCTGGTGTCTTCTCTGGTATTGAATTAACCGTCATAAGTTCATAACCGCAGCGTTATACGGGGCAAGGTTGTGTCATTACAGGATTCTAAATGAGGTCAAAGAAATGTTATATTTGTGAACTCAGCAGTTCAAAACCTTTGTTTATGCAAAACTGAATTATAAATTCGTTAAAATATTATGTTCGGAAAGAATCAGTGTTCCCAAATAATCCCACTCCTGATGCCAGCAGCTCTGGAGCAGATTTGGAAAAGAAAAGCCCTGAAAGACTGTGTGTGGTTTGTCTCCCCTTCTGAAGCAGACCTTAGAGTTAAGATCCCATTCAGACTGTCTCAAAAATGATGGGGTTTCATGAGGACACAGTTGATGTAACTGCAGATGGGCCTTAGAACAAAATAGGGGAAAGGAAAAGGTGAAGAATGGTGCAAATTCATTAAAATCTCCACAAATCTGATGATAGTGAAAGATTTACTGCAGGCAGCTCCAGAAAAGGAATGAAGAAATCAGTCATGCCCGAGGTACCCAGCCAGGAGAGGATTCCTGAGCAGCACCTCTTTAAGAGAATGGTGTTTCTGTTGTGCCAACTGCTTTTCCCTAGAAGAAGAAGGGGGATATCAGAGGAAAACTGCAGTGGGATATGGACTAGAGTATTTTACAGAGTAGCTTCAGTGCCAAGTTCTGGGGGGGCTGACTTGTAAACCTCCCCTGCTGAGGCAGTCATTTCCAGTCCCTGCAGAGTCTCTACAACGAGGAGTTGGTTGCAGTGTGATGGGCGAGGGATTCATCCTCCCCTCTGATGAGCTGATTCTTGTTCTCCACGGAACTCTGGGAGCTCTTCTGCTCCTCTTCCACCGCCTGGGAGGGAACAAGCAACCAGAAGTCAGGGAAATAGAGAAGAAAGTGAGGAGCAAAGGCACACAAAAGCACAACTCAGAATTCAGGGAGCTGAGATGAAGGAAACCACAAATTGGAGCAGATTTATTTTTGAGGGGGCAAAAAGTTTGAGATGAGGTCTTATGAGAAGAAGAAAACAAGGGGAATCGAAATGTGGAGCAGGAAGAGGCAGCAAATCCAAATGTGTTGCCTCACTAGAGTCAAGAAGCCCTGGAGAACCAAATCATCTGTGATTGAGATAAGGACTAAATTTCACCCTGGAGCTATTTTGTTCTTTGATCTCACATGCTAATCACAAATAAGTATATATACATATCTATATATATATACAGGCATATTTATGGCTCTTTTAAAATTCTCCCCCCATAATCCCTATTATCAACTAATCATTCTTAATTATTTGCTTTATTAACTAAACAAAATAACAGAGTAATCTTTCTTGGTGATGCAAGTTTTTCCAGAAAGTCAGAAGGAGACCGTAGCATGACCATGTTATATTTCCCTGGGAAGGCAATTGAAACTGTGCTGACTTATACCGTACTGTGATTTGTCCCAAAATACTTTAATGATATTAAAAGCTCTTCAGACATAATTCCTGAGAGAGAAAAAGCTGACTCTGGATTTCTTTGAGTACATGTATTGAATGCTGACATTAATGAAGTTTACCTACCGTGGCTTCATGCTGTTGTCCTCTCTTTGCAGTGTTATACATTGAAACTGACAATTTAATATTGGCTTCTTCATCCTCACGGACCGTCAAAATATTTAACATCTTCCAAGAAAACAGAAGAAAGACCTCTCAGCTTTCCTACAAAATGACTGTACCTTTACATGCTTGACCTGCTAACAGAGCAGATGCTGCATACAAGAATTGTAGAATAAGGTTAAATATAGATCTGTACAAGTATGTCCATGTCCTGCTGATAGATCAAGCTGATAGTAGTCTTAATTTTAGATTGCTACTCTGTATGAAATTCTTGAATCCAATTATTGATATTAACTGATAAGAAAGCTTTTCTGGAGTTACAGTTTTGGCACTGCTTTTGAAACTGCACTGATAGCTTTGGTTTATTCTTTGTCTTATATAGGATATGCAGCACAAGCAATGGGAATATTTTGTCTGTTGATACATCAAGACAGAAAAATTTGGCAAGGTAGTTCATGAGGTCACACTGAACTAGCTTCGAATTTCTGAGGGAAAAAGTGTGATTTTTGCAAAGTTGTTCTTAATTATTAATAATATTCTGGGCTAATATAGTTGAGTATTCCCTCTGCAGCTCCTTCAGGGGTTTCTCTTCCTCAAAAAGGCATTAAAAGAAATCCAATAGCTGTGCCTCCATCTGCTAGAATGGTTATATTTATCATGAGGTAATTACAAAGAACATGGATCTCTTACACCAGTCAGGGTGATCAGCAGTACAAGCAAAGTATTTTATGAAGTATTTCCCTACAGTTGCTCATGCACCAAGTCACTTCAGTATTTTGGATGGGATTTCCTGGCAATGCCTAGCACCTAGATACAGCATTACATACAATATCCTTTCTTTTTGGCCTCATTCCTGGGCAAATGGCAAATAGGCTTCCAGATGCCCCAATTCATATATTGTCATTTGCTCTCTGAAACTCTTCTTCACAGGGGAGGAAGAATAAGAGCAGGAGCAGGTAAGTGTGTGACTCTCCATAAATACATTACAGCTACATCTTCACTGAACAATGCCTGGGTAGCAAGCATGGTAATTCAGCATGGAGACCAGCTTTGTCTTACTTTTATCACAGTTTGTGCTGAGGAGGCTTTGGCAACCAGTCAGCTGAAACTGTTTCCACCCCTGATCAGCTCTGACACTGTGGACACCTCCCTGTTACCTCTGCTTCAGAGTCCCGGACTTGCTGCTTCAGCAGCTTCTGTTCATCTCTCAGCTCCCACAGCAGGTTGTACAGATGGAGCATGTTCTTGTGCTTCTCCGAGGCCCACGGCTGGAAGCAGATAAGTCAGTGAAAAACAGCAGCACTCTCTGGGTACACGGGATCAGGTTCTCTGCTGGCAGAAACTGGCACAATCCTGCTATAGCAAATAAAGCAACGCTAATTTCCATCATTGAAACATCAAACCCATGGTCAGCATGGGTTTATCAGACTTCATTTTGATTTGGAATCCATCAGTAATGTGAGCCAGATGGCACATCTTGCACTTTGCTGATGCTGCTGTTTTATAGTTGGAATGAAATGAGATGAATAGGAATGTATAGAAATACAGATGAAAAAAAAAGGGACTCCTGCAATGCTGTTCTGTGTATTCTCCCCAGTGGGAAAAAAAAATTTAAAAAAACCCGTAACATAAAAAAACCCCAACCTATTTGTAATCTCTGTTTGGTTTTTTTAAGTGTAATTGTGCAGCATCTCAGCAGAATTTACTAGCAGACTTCTGCCTCTTGTTACAGACTTGCATTGATGATGTTAGTGGGGTGACCCTTCACCCGTGATGAGATCATTTGGCTTAATGGCAGCACTCCACTTTTTTTGGAATATCTTTTATTTAAGACTATCTATCTATCTATCTGCAATGTATTAAGCCTCAGCATCTTGCTCTGCATCTGCAGGGTAAACACTGGGAGATTTAAGGAATGACAGGACTCAAGAAGTCCATGGCAGAACCAGAACCAGAACACACAGTGTCTGCTTTTGCTGCTCTCTTCTCTCTCTCCTTGAAGAGGGAACAGCAGAGGAAATTTCAGCTTCCCTGCCATGAATCTGCAGAACTGAGCCCAACAGCTGCACTGAACCTGCATTTTGCAGGATACCAGGGAATATGGGATCTGCCTGATGACCAAATCTGGGAAGATGACCTCAGGCATGGCTAGAGCAGGCCTGTCATGCCACATTACGTCCTGCACTCCCAGTCACTCCCAGCATGGCAGCACATCTGCCAGGCAGTTGTTGTCAGCCTGGAGGTGTGCAGGTGGAGTAGAGGGGCAGCACGGAGTATGTCATGCTTGTAGGGCTTTCACTGACATTTCACCTTCCCTTTGTGTCTTGTGTTCTTAATACCTGGTATGTGACAGAGTTTTCTCGGCTCAGGAAGATTTCGTCTTCTCTCTTCTCCCTCCCTATTACTCTGCAGAAAACCACCTTTGAGGCAATGGTGTCATGAACCTCGAGGTGATATGTCAGCTGGATGATATCATCTATGACCATAAAGACACGTTCCTCTATATCTTCATCAGCAGGCTTTTCTGGATTTCTGTGGAAATACTCCTTGATTTGCTAATGGAGAGTGAAAAAAAGATACAGAAGCAAGTTAGACAACACAAAACTGGCAAGATTTACAGATTTGGGTAAAAACCCATGGTAAAAGCTGCTTTTGCATCTCTTGACCAATGGTCCTACTGTTCTTGCATATGTCTTAAAAAAACCCAACCACAAAGCTGCTTAAAGCAATACAGAAGTCTCCTACTTGTGGAGCTGAGTATGCTTTCCGAGCTCCAAGTTAGCTTGGGATACATCCCTGCCTGAGGGACCTTCAAGAAGCAAGGTATTTTGGAGAAAAGCAAAGTTTCCCCCATTTCCCAGCATAGGGAAGGAAAAGGTAGCATGTTGGGTGCTGGTCCAAAGACAGGCCACTGCATAGCTCTGTCTTGGCAGGTGATGTGTCTGAGCCATACACACTGCCAGATGTCAGATTTCCTCCTCCTGTTCTGCAAACTAGATCTGACAAGAGGAAGAGGTAAATTACCTGCCTGTAACAAATCAGAGTGATGGGACAATTCATCAGGAACCTAAGATTATACTAGTTTGGGCTCAGCACACAAAATCATTTTCCAAGTTTTGAAGCTTGTGAAAATTTTGTTCCAAAATCATAGTCAAGGTTTGTTTTTTTTTTTCTTTCCTCTGACACACAATTTCCAAGCCTTAGTTTCCTAGTTTAATTCTAGCTGCTCAGTGCAGTTCCTGACAACTGGTCACACTGTAGCTCTCTGTCAGGCAAGCAACTGTGAGACACAGCAGCTGAACCACGCTTGGATGTCTCATCTGGAGTTTTACCTCAGCCATGCCCACTGAAAATGAACTAAAGCCCCAGGCAGTATGTTTTACATAATATAAATATCAAGTGACACATATTGTTGTGTTCCTGCCTTGGCCATACCACTATAGGCCGGGGGTTAGCACCAGTTCCGACGCCAGCCATTTGCGTTTGCTTGTCTCTTTCACCAAGCTCTGTGTGCCGCGTGTGCAGGAGGTCCTCCCGCCCCACGAAGCACTCTGTCATCTCAGTAGCGTTTTCAAAACGTTTCCAGAGGCCATCACCTCGTGCCGTATGGTAATACTCCACTGTGTGTCCAGTCTCAGGTACCAGCGATGTGTAGGAGTGAGCTAAGGACATAGCACACACGTTTTCAGAGTTAGCAGCTGTAATACACTGAACACAAGCGTGTCCAGGGGAGGTCTCATTTTCTTCAGCTTTAGCAACAGTCCTGATGCAGGACTTATCCCCAGCTGCACAACGCTGAGAGAACAAATGCAATCCTAAAGAGAAAGTTTCAGCTTCTATCAATTCGACTGATAAAAGTAGAAATGTATCACCCTGATATACATGATAATTATGTATTTTTCTAATACATAGAAAACTACATAGCTGGGGGAGGACTGCAAGCCACCAACCCAATTCTCTACTTTTTGCTGGAGACCATTTTATTTATCTAGGCAATTTATCCCACAAGTATCCTGTCCCACCTGCCTTTCAGCTTTGGGCTTTTGCCACTGCTAGACCAGAGTCACGTGGAATCCCATCAGCTGCAGGGGCTGCCCAGATGAGCTGGAATACCTTTAAGAAAGAGGGGGTGTCCTGGCCTGAAATAGTCTGTGATCAGCTGTGTTTGTTTATTCACTTCTCTCATATACAACAGGTCTTCTCGGTGTTTGAACCACTCCTTCACCTCCACTTCTTCAGTACCTGGCAGGAGACAAGTCATTTTGCAACCTTAGGTCACCCTGTTGGAGGTGGCAAAATTCTGATGAGCTCTAGCAATGCTGGAAAGTCTGGGGGCTCGACAGACAGTGAGCGTGATGAAGAGTTTGAGGATATGGTAGATAATTCCCCCACAAAGGTGATGAAAGGAGAATGAGAAGAGAGGGGACCACCTCCCCCTTTCCATCAGCATGCCCCAGGCTGTTTGCTCAGTGTGTGCAGTGTGTTCATTCATCCCCCTTACAGTCTGAGTCTGCGTAGACAGTGAGGCGTTCCACCAGCCCATCTCCATTCGCATACGCCGCCCATTTCTCCAGTTTTGCTTTATTGTACAGGATCACCTTCTTCCCCTGGGAAAAGGGATTCTCATATTCTGCAGTGGGCAAGAGAGATGTCAGACAAATTGACTCCCCTGTACTCCGCCCAAAAGAAAGAATTTAAGAGGGAGAAAACCATGGTCTAAGGGACACTATGCATTTATTTATTGCATTCTGCTGCCAATAAAGCTGTTCAGACCCTGCCTGTTGTCCTTTAATGTTATAATGGAATAACAACTTTTTTCTCTCCCAAAACAGGTATTTGATAATGCAGGAGTAGTTCCTTGTGCATAGCAGTAACAGAAAGACCATCCCAGGCAAAATTCCCAGCTGGCAGGAAAACACAGTGTGTGTCTGTGTGTCTGTGGGGGATGAGACAGTGCAGCACTGAGGGCAGCCACTTGAACCAATAGCTGTTGTGGCCTTCATCTATTGTGCCTCACTGTTATTGTTTGACCACCCTGAAGGGGGAGAACCCAGTGAGATAAACAAATATCCCAAATCCACTGAAAGGTCAGCTGGGGGCAAGCAAAAGGCAAAAGAAGAATACATACCTTTGTAAGATACCTTAATTCGGGCTACCCACGATAGTGGCATCTCAAAGCTCATGTCTATTTCCCCTTTTTCCTCCTGAAATAGAAGCAGAGGTTTGTGGTTTTGGCAGTGTCTCTTAACTGTGCCAGGAGGCATTTTGGTTCTGGTGAACCGCAGTGATCAGAGCTCAGCTCGTGCAAGGCTGTGCTGGTCCTGGGGAACACCGTGGCACAGTTATGACAGCACAGCCCTGCTTGAGCCTGATGAAATTATCTTCTCCTGGCTACTGCTCGTGCTGGGCAGGGAATGAATGTGGCAATCACCAAAATGACAAGACCATTTTATGTAGACCCTGGAGGGCTCTTTGCTCCCTGGTTATGGGCACAGGCTGAGAAGAGTAGATAGCAAGAGGGAATTGTTATTGGCATTCCTCCATCCTGCCATGCAGGTGCGATGCCTGTTTCATCATGCTGTCTTCTCCCAATAGGACAACTTCTTTTGCTTCTAGTACACGGCATTTTTTGTATATTAACATACATTATTTCTGCATTTTGTTGGCAGTTCCACCTTGCAGCGAGGAGGGGAAGGTGACCAGCACAGAAGGAATGGCCAGAAAAATCTCATTTGGGATTTTATTTTTTTTTATTATTTCACCTGAAATGTCAATGCACTGGAGGCTTACAGAGATCCCTATCCACTTATGACACCTGAAGTACCACTTGGGGTCCTGCTCCAGAAAGCATCAGAAGTCTTGAGACTGAGAAGATTGAGAAGATTGAGAAGATTGAGAAGATTGAGAAGATTGAGGAGATTGAGAAGGAATCTAAACCTGGCCAGAGGAGAAGGGATCTGACCTGGAGAGGGCAGCAGGCAGGCAGACATACACGGACCTATGGACACACTGGTTCCATACAGCATCCCCACTACGCACCCACTGCACAAGAGCATGGCTTGGGTCACTCACCACATCATCCGTGTCTTTCTTGGGTGACTCTGTGGGCAACTGAGAGGGCTCGTTGCTCTCTGAAAACATAATTTCCCAGCAGATAGAATCACTCAAGTCAAAGCTGAGATCCTAGGGCATACAAGAAAAACTCTTTTAACTACAGGGCATTGTCAAGGGCCTGACACTAAACTTGGCCACTGCATCAATATGTCTGTGGTGCTCTGGACCTGCCTGGGTGTCAGAGACTTTAAGGACTCTAGGGATCTGGACCTCAGTGAGGTGAGCTCCTCAGACCCTTGGCTGGCTGGTGGGACCCCAAAGGTTGTCCCTGTGCCTAGAGGTTGCAGAACCCCTTCCTCGTGTCTTCCACAGATGAGAGGAAGTGGCTGGAAATGCTTCTGCCTCCTTCCTCGGGGCAAGCATGGTCCCAAGGGCAAGCTGATCTAACTCAGACCCTTACCTCCCAGACTTTGTGTCCGCTGGGGAGCAGCTGAGGTGTGGGAAGAGCCTAATCAAGATCTTACCTGACTTGAACCACGCCTGACAGACCCAAAACATCCTCTGCCTCAAAAGCTGTTATTTGAGAGAATGACTGCCTAGCCAGCCTTAAAAGCTGAAACTCTAGCACTGTAAGGATTTAATAGTTGTGATCTGTATTTGTTAGCTCTGAGTCTGCGATGTCCTGGAGTAGTTCCATAGTCTATGTAATCAGAGCAACATGACCAGAACCAACACAAGGAATGGTTAAGTGGAAACTGGACCACTACTGGTCTTGGACTTCCCCAGGACTCAGTTTAGCCCAGCCGTCCCTCACCTGCCCAGGGTGCTAAGGGCTCCCTACCTTGCAGCCTTGCTGGCAGTCCTGCATGTTCACCCAGTAGTTCCTGTGGTTCCAGATGCTCTCAATCCCGAGGAAGCACTCATCCGCGGTGCTGTGGTGGTTTCCCGTGAACGGGTTGATGAAGAAGGTCTCGGGAACCTTCCTCTTCCCAGACAGAACCAGAACCCACGCGTGCACCCGTAAGCCATGCAAAGGGTCTCGCTTGGGCTTTTCCACCTCCTGTAGCACAGAGGATAGAGCAATAATTATTGCCATTTTATTGCCACTATAATCCAACTCAAGGGCAATTTTACCCTTTCCTCTGCCCACTTCTAAAGAACTCCAGGCTCTTAATGCTCTTTAAGAGTGAGGTAGTACATACCCAGCACATGTTCCTGTGCCAGCACACACTGTGCTCCTGGAAGCCAACTGCTCATGGCCATGATCAAGATCATGTCACACTTCATAGAGGAGGGTGTGAGCTCCTCTCTTTGGCCGGCCATTACCTGTGTCTCAGCTCTTCTTCCTGGAGCTCACAGGAAGGTGGACCTTCCATGATCACTCACCATGACCACCTCCTCTTCTCTTTCCTCCTCTTGTTCAGGTTCAATTTCTTCCTCTTTCTTGGCCTTCTGCTGAAGCTCAAACTTGCTCTGTGGCTCTAAAGGGTACTTAATTCTATACTTGTTGGGGTCCTCCTCTTCTGATACCTGCAAAAGCAGGGTATTACTATGAAACCCAGCAGAGATGAAGAGAAGGAAGTAAATGTACAGCTTACAGGTACCTCCCAGTTCCCAACACTTGGCAGTTTGCAATATTGCACCTGGTGAGCAGAAATTCAGTGAAGCCACAGAGGCCTTGTAAGTAACTGTAGAAAATCACTCAAAAGATTCCTTTGGTGAGGTCCCTGGTACAGACTGAAACCCAGTGTGGACCTGAAGCTGTTCCCCCTAGCTCAGCTCTGGAGCTCACAGGGCATGAACAGGCTGAGCATGCATGCTGGGCTCCTCCCTGCCTGCTCACTACAGGTCTCACCTCCGGTGGCTTCCTGAGCAGTGGGCACAGCTCCTGAGTCTGGTCCAGGGAGCACATCTCACGGGTGGCATACCCATGTACACAGTAGGCATCGTAGCCAGCCCCGATCAGCAGGGAGCACAGCAGCACAGTGAAGTCAAAGCAGTTCCCTCGCTGGTATTTCAGGATGGTGGTTGGGGAATAGAGTGAACTGGGCTTGAAAGAGAGAGATGCAAGTTCACAGTGCTTGTCTTGTGGAGCTAAAACATGCACCAGGCAGAGAGCAGGGGAGAGAGGCATTGCCCACATCCCCGGGCTCTGCACCCTGAGGGAATCTGTTATATAACATTCCTTTAAAAGCCACAGACTCTAAAGTCCCCTCCAAAGTGATCTGGGGAAACTCTGACCCCAAATCTGGTGACAAATTTAACCATAGGAAGAGAGGGGCATGACAAACTCATTAAACTGCTGGAAACCTAATGCTAATTACAATCCTGGAATAGGATTTCCCTCTATCTCCTGCTGTTCTGGCTGCAGTATTTCCAAGGAAAACACCCATCAGCTAAATTACAGTTCACAGGAGGAAACGTATTTCCTTCTGGCCCTCCCTGGAGAGCAAGAAAAAAGATCAGTACACACATACTGCATACAGAGAGGTTCTACTCCCACTCAGATCTCAGACATCACCTAAGGTGACCAAGGCAGTCTCCATTTGCTAAATGGAGATACCTTTTCTGTGGTCACAAAGTGCCAGAGCTCCTATTGAGACCCTGGGACTCTTGGGACAGCCTGTGGCTGGTGTTGATTGTTTAGGTCACTCTGCAGTCCTTGCTAGCAAAGGCGTGTGTTCTCTTAGCTGATTCTCATCAAGAACTTGCTCCACCTCTGGCATCATCCCTTTTTGCTAAACTAGAAATCTCCCTTCAGCCATCCCAAAATATCCCCAGATATGGGAATAGAAATGCCTAAAAGTCCCTAAGAACAGGTCACTGAGGTCCAGTATCATCCCCTAGGGTTTATGGGCTCCTCTGTTCCAAGGTGTCTTGGTTTTCAGAGGGGAAGCTTGTCAGCCATTGCCTCCCACAGTGCACCAGCTGCTCATCTGGGCTGGCTGAAAGCAGGGTCTGGTCTTGAAGAAATGGTGCTTAATCACTTAGAAGGTACCACACTGAACGTGCACCGGGACTGTGGGTCCAACAGGGCACACAGGGGCTGGGAAAATCAGGGGGTTGCCTAAAGAGTGAGGGGATGGTGGAAGTGTCAAAGACCTCTGTAATCCCAGCCACTGGGACTTCCCCACTGAGAGGTCCTTCTGCCACCTCTGTTATGTCTCCGATGGGACTGCAGCCCCTTTCTTACCAGTGTGATTGGGCACTTGAGGGGCTCCATGATGAGGTAATCACAGACAAAGCTGGCACAGCCTGACCAGTAGTACAGCTCTGGGAAAGGCAGCAGGGTTGGCCTCAATGTCGTGCTCACAAACTTCTGCAAGGCAACAAGAGGATTTTGGTTAGCCAACAGACCTTGGCAGAGTCTCCTGTCCAAAGCCATCCTCAGACCACCCCTGGACGTTGCAGCTCATATTCAGGACCTCCCTAGAGCATATCAACAGCATCAATATCCCTTGCCTCCAGTTCCAAGATGGAAAATTCATGGGAGTGGGAGGCTGTCTGCTTGCCTGTGGCTGAAAGTTGAAGCTCATCTCAGACACATTCCCGATGTGAGCCAGCTG
The DNA here is from genome assembly GCA_013397115.1 of Edolisoma coerulescens. Taxonomy (NCBI): domain Eukaryota; kingdom Metazoa; phylum Chordata; class Aves; order Passeriformes; family Campephagidae; genus Edolisoma; species Edolisoma coerulescens. Next base: position 138,217 of record VWZW01003496.1, read on the forward strand.
TCTTCATTTTCAAGCAAGTCAAACAGCTACTGCCCTTTCTGGCTTTTATATCCTCCAGCATTTTTTTTGCCTTGCATGTTAATGATACAACAAATTTTGAGGAAAGCTAGTACAAAGTAGCAATTCCAGGTGCCCAGGGGGAACATCAGGTCCAGAACTAGACCAGAACAGTTGTGCAGCTTGGGCGCAGTGAAAACAAAACCAGACCACAAACTTCCACATTTACTTCCTTCCCTGTAACTTCTGTGAAGTTCAGAGTAAGACCTAACTCTGGATCCATATTCCCTATCTGTGGCTGAGTCTGAGCCTTATCTATTTCATGTGTTTCTTTTACTTCCCTTTATGTTTCTGTGGTCTCTCCTGTTTCCTAAGCATCACGCTGCAGCCCACATGGCAACACCACCATTGATATGGCACAATGTGCTCATGGATTTGGACAGCCAGGGTGTTCCTGGGGTTCTGTGTGCCTGCTCAGGGGCTGTGGGTTCAGCCAGCAGGTTCCCATGCCCTTTAGCCAGGAGGGAGGGCAGGAGGGGCTGCTGTTCGTTCACAGCATTTGGCACTATGGAAGCCAAGTGCTCCCTGTGCTGTGGCCCAGCCCCACACCACCCCATACCTGCACACCACACTCGTTGACTGGGTGGACGAAGAGCGGCTTGCGGTCAGGGCACAGGTGAGTGTACTGCTCGAGGAAGTGGTCAGCGAGCTGCAGCAGCTCCTTTTCCTGCCGGGAATTTGTCTTGTACGAAGCCGGTAAGTGGGATGTGTCAATGGAGCTCCAGTCAAAACCACTTACGTGGCAGGGGGAGGCAGAGAGACACAAGTAATAAGCCAGGAGCAATACAGGCAAGATGACCTGCTATCAAAATATAGCAGGGCTTCCCTGTTTCACAGGGCAAAAATGGGGACCATATCCAAGGATATAATTTTGACATTGCAAAGCATCTCTGGAGCAATGGCAAGCTGACATATACCCAGAGTCTCAGGGGATCTTTGTACAGTGGTGAATGGATGTACAATCAACCAAGTTGCCCTGTCTTATTTGCACGTGCATGCTCTTGGACAAACTCGTCAGGCACATGAAACTCGCTCGCTCCCATCCCTGTGCAAGGGACCCCACATGCCATCCACACCTGTGCAATCACCCTGTGGGCCCCAAAGGGAACATCTCTGCTCATCCCAGCCGTGGGCAGACACACGTGACTTACGGTACATCACTTGGGACAGAGGCTTCCTCCACAGTTGTATCTGCCTCCAGGACATCGAGGAAATCACTGACATTCAAAGAGTTCACATCTTCTGGTGTTTGCTCCATTTCCCCCATCTCCTCCAGGGCCTCCATTCTGCCTGGCACTACAGGAACGCACATACCAGGGTGAATTCAGGGGTGGGACCCAGCTACACAGGGAGAGAAACACATCGTGGCCACAGTGGTTCGGTACATGAGCATGGCTGAGGCAGCCAGAACCATGAGAGTAGAAGGAGAGCACTAAGTTTGGGCTGGGTTTGGTAAATAAGCCGCTCCATGTTCCTGGACACCCTAAGCGTGGCAGAGCAGGCAGAGCCTGGCTCGGTAGGGCAGAGCACATCCCCATGTTCAGACTGCGTGCCCCACGTCCTCCCTCCTGGCAGGGATGCTGCCGGCGGGGCAGCAGCTCCATCACTCCGCTGGGCACGGGCCGTGCCCCGGCCCGCAGCCGCCCAGGGGCCTTGGAGGGAGCGGGACGCCCTGCGGAGCCGGCAGCCCCCAAGGGCAGCGGCTGCCGTGTATCACCCGCCGGCGCGGGGGGTGTTTGTGCGCCGTCCCTGCGGTCAGGCTGACCCCGAGCGGGGCACACGGCGGCACAGGGAGGCACGGACCTTGCCCGGGGGGCCCCGCACCGCCCCCGGCCCGCCCGGCCGCCCCCTCACCCGCGGCTCCAAGGGCAGCGCGGCCGCTCCCGGGCCCGGCGCGGCTCCGCAGCGCTCACCATGGAAACGCCACCGCCGCGGCAGCCGGGGACAGCGGCCTGCGGCTCCCCCGCGCCCCCAGCCCAGCCGGGACACCCCCAGGGTCCCCCAGACCTCCCGCCACAGCCCCGGGCCGGGAGGCTCCTCGGGAGCCCCAGCACCGCGGCCCGCGGCCGCTGGGAGAAGGGGACACCGGGGAGCCACAGGAGGGGACAGCGGCCAGGCCCTGCCCGCCACCACGGCTGAGCCACCGCCCTCCGAGACCTGCTCCGAAACTCACGAGTTCGGCTGTCTTAAAATAAAAGCCACCCCCAGCTATCCTTCTCCTTTGTTGCAGAGGCACTTACCCAAAAGCTGGCACCAAGGGATGGCAAGACACCTTGTTCTCTTTTTCTTTATCTTTTTCTTTTTCTTTTCTATTTCTTTTTTTTTTTCTTCTCCTTTACCTTTTCCCTTTTCTTTCTCTTTTTCCTTTTTCTATTTTCGTTTTGCTTTTTTTAAATTTCTTTTTTCTTTTTTATTTTTAATTGGCAGTTCATTAGGCTGCAAGCAGAGTCCGGTGCCAAACACTTTTTTTTCTGGTTTGTTATTGTGGTTAAGAAAAAATATGGATTGATGGATGGATGTTCACATTAGGTGCTCTTTTAAGGTCACTGTAGCAATTAAAGCTCCGAGAATGCACAGACTGCAGTCAAAATATATCAAGAAGCATCATTTTGAGTGATTAAGGAGGTTTGCAGATGGTTGCTGTTGCCCTAATGGCATGAAGCTGTGTTGAGGCCAGGGGGCAGGGGTTTAGGCTGCACGTTAGGAACAGGTTCTTCCCCCAAAGGGTCGTCAGGCACTGGAACAGGCTCCCCAGGGAAATGGTCACAGCACTGCCAGAGTTCAAGGAACATTTGGACAATGCTCTGAGAGGCACAGGGTGGGACTGCTGGGGCAGTCCTGTGCAAGGGCCAGGAGTTGGACTCAATGCTTGTGGGTGCATTTCAGCTCAGGATATTCTATGAAACAAAGTGGGGTAGGACCCCCCATCTCTCACCAGTACTTCTCAGCAGTTCTTAGATGCCAGAAGTCAATAAAAAAACAGATAAGCCAAATATATGTTGTGGTTCCAAAACTGCGTGTGCTCAGCACCCAAAGTTATCTGGCCTTCGCATGTGCTGCTGTGGTATCTGTTGTTATTGCTGCATCACAAACAGGTACCACAAAACCAGCTGGATGCACAGACCCCAGATTCCTGCGGGTTTTGCTGATACTCCCTGTTTGGGATCCTATCAGGGCCATGAATTGGGTCAGCATCCACGAGCCATCGGCTCATTGGAAGGGCCATCCATGCCGGAGGATGGACTTTCACAGAGTCCTTTCCTCCCCGGCCGCCGAGGGATGCAAAGCTGGCTCTTGTGCAATCCCAGAGGCAGCGTGTTTGCGTGGGGGAGAGGGATGAGCTGCCAGAAGGCAATATAAGGCACACAGCGGGAGGCACGGAGCAACCCCGAGTGTGACAGCCCATCCTTAAGGGGACGAACCGGGGCAGTGGTGGATGGAGGAGCAGAGAGTGGCCTGGCAATGGTAAGTGGGATGAGAACAAGGGGATGGGATCTCTCAGGATTGCTGCAGCAAGCAAGGAGCAGAGCAGGGAATGAGCCCTCCTTGCCCAGCAGTCTGGCAGTCACAGCTGCCCAGGGTCGGTGGAGGGGGGTACGGGTGTGCTGTTGAGGGGGGCTTTTGGCGTTGGCTTTGCCCTGTTCTCAGAGCACTGGCAGAGCATTGCCCAGCCACCAGCCCTGGCTGACTCACATTCACATCTCTGATAAGGAGTACCTGGTGTCCCAGGCTAATCCAGCACAGTGCCATTAATTTCCCCGAAGAAATCCATTATCTGTACCAACAGAAGATACTGACTTAATCTGAGTCTTTTTGACACTAATTTTAGTTGTGTTCAAGGCTTTGGGTTTGGTTTTTTATCCCATTGTCTCTTTGTTCTGGATGTGGTTTACTGGAACACTGAGGATCCTTTTGCAAATCCTAACTCTTCAAAAGAGCTGTAGTGGGAAGATGGTAACTCCTTTCCTCTTTGGGGAGCCCAGACTGATGCCTCAGCCGTGCCGTTTTACTTGAATTGCCTTTTCTTACTGAAATGTGGCTTTATCACTGTCAGCACATCCCTGTGGGTCTAAGAGCTTGTTTCTCCCACCTCCTCTTTCTGGAATAGCTACCTAAATTCAGGACAGTGTTTGACCCTTGTGTTAACCTGATGGGGGAAGGCTGATCAGGCCCTTTGGGGTGGGAAATGACTTTGTGCCATGGAACCTAAGAAATACAGTACAGAAATTATTGCACCCATGCTTGAGGGTTCACTCTTTCTGAATGACTGCAAACATCTCCAGTGAGCATGATAACAAATCCGAGTTATCCAGAGCCTGCTTGTTTTTCCAGGAAAGGACTGTGAGGTGTTTGCTGCTGCTCTCTGTTCTCTGCCTGGCTGGCTGTGAAGGCAACAAGAGTGAGTCTCCCTGTGCTCTGTCCCTGCTGGGTCATGGATGGGTAGTGGGGAAAGGAGAGGTCAAACCTTTACCTGATCCACGTTCAAGTTCCTCATTCAGGGCTCTGCTGAAGGCTGCTAAGGAGGAACAACAGAGTAGGGCTCAGTGAGGCAGGAACTGGGGTGCAGGAGCCAGCAAAATAGGCAGAAACTGCAGCCACAGATAGGCTCTGCACCCCAGCCACAGGTGTGTAACCCGTGGAAAGGGCCACAGGTGCTGCAATGTGCCACCATGCTCCTTGGTGACAGTGACAGGCCCCGTGGCTCTGATCCAGATTACAGCCATGCTGGGGAGGTCTCACAGCCTCCCAGCAAGCTCAGGCAGCAGGTTCCTCTGCAGATGTGTCTGCTCTGGCTCTAGGCGAGGTTCTCAGCCCTTGAGGGCTGTGCAGAGCTTCCTGCAGTGGGGTGAGTTCTCAAATCTCTCATCAGGGAGATATTCTTGCTGCATTTCAGCTTCCTTGCCTTTCCTTTGCTGCAGGTGAGCTGGTGAGCACCCATGGCCTGAGGCCAGGGGTTGCCCTCCGTGTCAAGAGGAGCCCAGACGCCTGCCTGCCAAACCCGTGCCAGCACCAGGGGCAGTGCCAGGTGACAGAGGACAGACCAGTTTGCAGCTGCAAGCCAGGCTTCACAGGGGAATTCTGCCAAGGTAGGGCTGGGAATGCTGGTGAGCTCTCCCCAGTCTGTCCATGGGCACCAGAGGGAAGGGTGATGGGCACAGTGCACTGGTGTTACCATTGCTCTCCACTCCTGGAGCACATCCCAGCTCCTGGTTCAGATGAATTCCCCACCACTATAACCATAACCTGGCCACATGCTGGTACAAGACCCAGCACAGGCCATTTTCTTCTCCAAAAGCCTTAATTCCTTGGCTGTGCCATGGTGTAGCAGGGCATGCTGCAGGGCACAGCTGCCTCACAGTCTCAGAACAAGCACATACACCCTGGCACAGATACAGTGAAGCCCCTTCCAGCAAAAACTGTGTCTTCTTCCTCTGAAGGAGAGGGTCGCTGTCCCTGTCTGGTACCCTTGACAGACAGGGGGGTTCAGCCCTCAAAAGGGACCAGACCGTCCTTTGCCCAGTGTCTCTGAAGAGCCCTACAGCAGCCTCCACCAAGGCTGGGACGAGGGGCTGCTGAGCTCAGTGGGACTGTGCCATCCCCCAGCTGACCTAGGGCTCCTTCAGGCCTCTCCCTTATTGCTATTGCAGATGGCTTTTTCCCCCAGATGTGGTGCTGAAGTTGGCCTGCGAGGAAGAGCACATGAAGATGATGGTGAGGAAGGAGGTGTTTGAGTTCCTGAAAATCCCGCTGGAGCTTGTCCACTTGAAGAACCAGGCATGCAAGGTCTCAGAGAAGGAAGAAGAGGGTGAGCTGTTCTTTGCAGCCACTCTCACAGGTGAAAACCACACTGCCTGTGGATCAGTAATCCAGGTGAGGATCCATAGCTCCAAAGCCATGAGAGGAGCAGACGTGCTGGGTGGGGACAGCAAAGAACGGCCCCAAAGGCTTTTCCTTTTTATATCTGGGTGCTGTAAAGTTCTCATTCCCCTTGAAAGTCTTCCCTGAGGATGTCAGAAAGCTCTTCTGTCTTCGCCAAACCCCTGCTGGCAGCACATTTTGTCTTATTTAGGAGAGCTTGGAAGTCTCATTGTGCCCTGATAACAGGCCTCAGCTTTCTGGAAACATCCTCTGAGCTCTGCAGCCCTGGCCCCTTGATCCCTCACTTGCTTCATGGAGCAGGAAGGGTGCAGAGGAAATGGTGCTCCAGCTCTGCATTGCACAAAAGAGCCCTGTGCTCACCTGTGCTCACTATACTGAGCAGCAGCTCGCTATACCCAGCAGCCCCCAGCCACAAGCTAAAACCCCAGCAGATATCCAGGCCTGGAGCAGCTGTAGCTGAGTTGTGTCTTCTGAACTTGCAGCTCTGTGTATGGCTTTAGTCATGGTCTGGAGACTTGATTTCTGTGTCGTTCCAGCAAAACAGCTCCCATGTCTCATACTCCAACGTCATTGAGTCAGAGCAGGAGGCACGCAGGGCCATGATCTCCCGGAGTTTTCAGCTGGACGTGCACTTCTCCTGCATCTACGCCTACGAGCAGGTTGTGAGACTGCCCTTTGCTCTCACTGCTGTTGACAAGTGAGTGTCCCATCTCACCTTGCTGCTGGCATGGTGTCTTTGAGCTTGGAGAAAAGTAGATTCAGTGAGACAATTTGCAAAGGCCCTGGGGAGCCCCTAGAGAGCTCTGAGAGCAATGCCAGGCACTCTGGAGGCCTCACTTGTGCTATGTCCTTCCCACCTTCTTGTTCCGTTCATGAGCTCTCATCCTCTGCTCTCAGGCTGGTACAGTTCGTGGTCAGAGAAGGACACTTCAACGTCAGCATGAGACTCTACAAGTCCCCCTCCTACCTCCAGCCTTATCACCTGCCAAGTGTGGCTGTCCCCCTCACGGACACACTCTATGTCCTGCTGAAGATAGAAGGGCAGCACCAGGTCAAGTACTTCCTGCTGGGTGTTTTGGACTGCTGGGCCACGCCGAGCGCGGATCCGCACCAGGACACGCAGCACAAGCTCATTGAGCAGGGGTGAGTGCAGTGCCCCCAGCACATCCAGTCTCCCTGCACCACAGTGTGTCAAGGACTGAGACAGAAATCGGCCTGCTCAGTTAAGCCTGTGGGCTGCACCCAGTCTCTGTGGGATGTGGTGTCCCAGGCTGAGATGCTCCGCCTCATTTGCCACCCACTGATCCAGCCCTCATGTCCCAGGTGTCCCCATGATGAGACGGTGACCTATCTGAATGCCATTGGAGAGAGCACTACTGCCAAGTTCAGCTTCCAGATGTTTCAGTTTGTTGGTTACCCCGAGGTGTTCCTGCACTGCCGTGTCCAGCTCTGTCTTCCTGACAGCCCAGAGCCCTGTGCCAAGGTGAGCTCCCTCGCTGGTCTGCACTGTGCCCTGGCTGGGTGTGGGACCTCCCTTCCCTAAGCCTGCTGCTTGGAGAAGGGGCTCTGCTCTGGTTTTGGGTGCCTCACAAAATAAACACCTCCCAGAATCAGGAGCTCAGCCCAGTGCCCTGAACCAAAGGTATGAGAGCCCGAACCCACCTGAGAGCTCCTTTCCCTCTTCCCTGGGAAAGGAAGGGAGGTCTACAGGATGGCCTGGGTGCAGGGTGCTTCTCCCCTGCCCTCCCATCACCCTTCCCTTGGCTTTGTTGACAGCAATGCCCCAGGCACTGGAGGAACAGGCGGGCGCTGGCAGATGACTACAACAGGATTGTCTCCTATGGGCCCATCCACCTGCTGGCTGCTCCTTCCTCGGGAGCAGAGACCCATCACTCCAGCACTGACCAGCAGGACCCGGCGGGTACGTATGTCCTCCTGAGCACCAAGGTCAGTCCAGGACATCCAAGCAGCAGTCCAGGAGCAGGGCTGGGGCCAAGCCCACCTACAGCATGGCTCCGACCAGGCATGCATGCTGAGCTGTGTGGAACTCCTGGGCAACAGGGGTGGGTGGAGGCCATTTGAGGTGACTGAGTCCCGTTAGTGCCCTCAGGATCCCAAAGTACCCCCAGCTCCAGTGGCTCCTGCCCTTCACAGGAGATGAGCTCCCTGAATCTATCCCCAGTCAGGAGATGCCACGCCAGGACTCAGAGCTGGCTCAGGAGACCCCGATACATAACCAATCTCCCTCCTCTTTGGCAGGACCCAGCCCGTGGCTCTCCGGGGCCCTCGTTCTGCTGTGTGTGCTCGCTGTGCTCACTGTGGCTGCTGCGGCCGTCAGCGTGGGGCGGCGAATGGTTTAGGAAAGAGCTGTTCCCCAATAAACGTGACAGTAGCAGAGAGGCTCTTGCTGTGTCTTTATGGGTGTTTTAGGGAAGGGGGTAATGGTTGGATGCAAACAGGGTTTGAAGGGTGAGGTGCATCAGAGTGTTTCTGTTCCCTGTAGCATCTCTTGGACCTTATCCCCTCCGGGGCCACGGTGTCTGAACTCAAAGTATGTACGCAGGGATGGGAGAGTCCTTCCTGCTGCTTCCCTCTTCCCCAGAGAGTCACCCTGGCACGTGGGGAGATGGAAGTACCCCACTCTAGATACCTGCCCTACCAAAGCTGGTCTTTGCATAGTTCTGTGCAACACAAATGTAGCATTCGCAGAGAAGGGGCTGCTTTGTGCGTGTGCATGTGTGTGTGTGAGCACTCATCCTCAGTGATTTCTCCCTTCATTCATGACATTTCTCTTTTCATTCGTGCCAAATTGCCAGCAAGGCTTTTGCCCATTGATACATCCCTAATATAAAGCAAATAACAAACAATATTGTAGGTATTAAAGACTAAATTCACAGTGCTCAGACAGCTGGCAGGGATTTAATATTAAAACACAGATCGGGACAAGACAGCAGTTGCACTGCAAGGCAGCTGTGTGTGCATTTTGGCTGAAGTACATTGTCCATGAAGGAACTGTTGCTGGCTCCAGAGGGTGTTTTGCAGGCAGGACATCCAGCAGATCTCTGCCAGAGAGCAGAGAGATGTATTGCAAAGAAGCTCATGGGTTTCCTCTTCTTTTTGCTGATTCCCAGACACAAACCTCCCACATCTGGGCTGGAGCAAGTCAATCCTCTCCCTCCACTGTCAGGAAACTCACTGCTGGGCTGGTCCAGCACCAAAGGCCACTTCTGGCAAAAAGGGTGATGGCTCTATTGTGGCTGAAGGCAGGTGCTTTGTGGGCCTCCTCCTTGTCCCCTGGGGAATAAGATCGGGGGCACCTCAAGACCATGGAAGTGCAGCCTGGAGAAACTTTGCAGAAGCATCATCTCTGGAGCTCCTTGCCCAGGGCAGCCCACCAGGAATGAAAGGGACAAAGCAAAGAGCCCTGCTGAGGTGGATCATGCCTACTGAGGGGTAAACTGAGGCATGGTAAACCGATCCCTCCCTCTGTGAGGAAGCTGCATCTGCCAGGATCAAAGATTGCTCTCAGTGGATGCAGGTGCAGGAAGGAAGAGAGGTCCAGCCAGGAGCTGGTCCAGCCAGGAGCTAGTCCTGGGAGGCTGTGGTGGTTTTGTCATGTCTGATGATGTAGGAGAGGGAACCAGTGGTCTCCTTTGTCTTCGGGTAGTAGAGGATGACCAACCAGAGAAATATGAAGATTCCTGCAGGGAAAGGAAGACAAACACTCAGCAGCAGCAGGAGACTGGGAAGTATCTTGCCTTTACCTGGGAAGTATCTTGCCAGGATGCTAATGACACTTCCCTTCCACTGCCAGGGGATTCCCTCAACTCACTCCTGCCCCCCACTCCTTCAGGTGAACCATTTGGCTGGGACATGCTGTGAGTGGATAATGTCCCTAGTCCTCTGCTAAGGAATGTCTTTCTTGGAGGAAAACCACCCACAGGAGTGGATGTAGCTGGGAGCCATGAGCAGCTCCATGCTGGTGGCTGGGACTTGCTGCTTGACATGCCCTTCCAGAAGGAAGGGTATGACAATGCTGGGAAGATGGTGGTGCCTTGGGATCCCTGGTCAACCCACAGCCAGGCTGGCTCCTGCCTCCTCCATCTTCCCCACCCAAGCCCAGGGAACCCAGCTCAGAGTGAGTGCTGACCTTGGAGAGAGTTGAGGATGGTGGAGAGGTAGAGCACGGGTGCAGAGGAGATGCCGTAGGTGAGGAATGCCAGGGCCCAGGTGGCTCCCAGCAGGCAGAAGAGCCCTGCTGCCACCAGAGCCACCTTCCAGGGCTTACGGTGTCCCTGCACTGCCCCAGTGCCCTGCAAGCTGCAGCTCTTCTGGGTCACCACCCCGAAGACAGCTGTGTTGAAGAGGAAGATGAGGCCAAAGTAGCCACAGTTGGTGATGTAGTGGACTAGAAGATGTTTGGAAGTGATCCAGCACCTGAAAAGAGACAACAGCAGTGCCTCCAGCAGCCCTGCAAGCCCCAGCAGCACCCATGGGAGCCTTCCCCGTGGGTCTTTCTGGGGATGGAGGAACACCCTTGTGCTGGGGGGCTTTCCAAGGCCAGAGTGAAGCAGGGGGACAGTGGTGAGTATCTGCTGCCCTCGTGTTGCTCAGCTGGGAGGGAGCCTGGGGAAGCTCCAGGTGGACCTTGGATGTCCCTCCATGACCTGGAGGGCTGCAGGTGTGACTGAGGAGGCTCAGCATGAGAGGTGGGGATGGCTGATGTGTTGCAAACACAATTAAGGAAGTAGAAGCGGAAACATGGCGTAAAGCCAAGCCAGATGGGTGCAATCCCTCACCACTGCACTCCTGGCAGGACTGAGCTACCCCTCCCCGTGCCAAAGGGCCACGTGAGCCCTGTGGGCTCACGCACAGGTGGGCTATGACCTGGTGGTCTGTGTTCTGGATGCTGTATTCTCCATAGCTGCCAATAACTCCTGCCACTCCCACCACGAGAATGGGGAAGCCTGGAAGAAGGGAGACACAATCACAGAATTGTTTAGGTTGGAAAAGACCTTTAAGATCATCAAGTCCAGCCATTAATGCAGCACTGCCACATTCACCACTAAACCATATCCCCAAGTGTCACATCCACACATCTTCTGAAGTCTTCCAGGGATGGTAACCACCACGGCCCAGGGCACCTTGTTCCGGTGCCTGACCACCCTTTCAGTGAAGAAATTTTCCTGAATAGCCAATCCAAACCTCCCACTGCCCCTCTCACCCCCATCTCTCGCCCAGGCTGGTGGTGCTCACCCCAGCCAATCAGGCACAGCTTTGCCAGGTAGTGGTGGATGTAGATGCCGAGGACCTTGACAAAGAGGAGGTAGAGCTGGCAGCCCTCCAGCGCTGTCCAGGTGAAGCAGCAGAGCAGGCAATAGTGGGTGAGCCCCCCCAGGACCCTACAGGTCCTTGGGTGGGTCCTGCCAGAGAGCCCACTGTTGAGCAGGAAGGCCAGGTTGAGGAGGAACAGGCTGCCCACGAGGTTGACGTGCAGCCCCAGGTTGATGCGGACGGTCTCCTCAAACCTGAACCTGCACCTGAGTGTCCCCAGAGGGACCGGGAAAGCCAGGGGTCACAGCTGAGCAGAGCCCAGGTCCATGCAGAGGCGCTGGCATTGCCTCGCATCTCTCCCAGCCTGGCAAGACCCCATGGACCTGCTGGCACATCCCACCTTATGAAGATGCAGAAGGCAATGGTGAAGATGGAGAAAACCATGGCTACCCCGCAGCCAGCAGTGGCCACAGAAATCAAGGCTTTTGCTGTGGAGCCATCCAGAGCTGGGTTCTGCCAAGCATGCAGACGTTGGGTTAGACAGGCCCCGGACCAGCCTAGAAAACCCAACTGCAGCTACCAGAGCCATGGGGCTGATAACCCCAGTGGGCTGCTGCAGAGACCCTGTACCAGCCCCCAGCCTGGCCCCCAGAAGGTCTTCTGAGGAAGCAGGGCAGTGATGGCCCAGAGGAGATGCTCTGAGGTGGGTGAGGTGTGGGTGAAGTGGACCACCATGAACACCCTCCTGGGAGTCTCCACCAGGATTTGGGACCTCAAGCCTTGCTGTGCCAGAGCCTGCATGAGGCTGAGGCCTTTTCCAGCCTGTCCCGCTCAGCTGACCTGCTGCTGCCCTCCTGAGCTGGGGCCGGGCTTGGTTTTGGGGCCTGGGCTTGCCTGGGAACAGCTATAACTGTCCATGTGTGGCTACTCATGACACCCAAGGGGCCACCAAAGTGGGAAGGCAGCACCGCCAGAGCACAGGAGCTGCAGGAAGTGGGATCATCACCAGGAGGAGGGTGAAGAAGGTGAGATGGTCACAGGAGCAGACTGTCCCCTTGTCCCCGGGCTGTGTGACACATCCACTGCTGCGCCAGCCTCCTGCCTGCCCTGCAACAGGCACCGGGGGATGGCTGTGAGTGCCGGGCACAGCACCTGTGCCCAGCCCCACACCCGAGAAGGGGGTACCTTTGCTGGGATCCCAGAAAACGCATTGAGGGGTGATGCCCTGCGGTGGGGGAGAGAAGCATCAGCTGACTCCGTGGGGAGGGGCACTGGAGGGGAGATGGAGGGCAGGCAGGGCTGACTTACGGGGGGCAGCTGCCTGTGGGCGAAGGTGAGCTGCACGGGGTCCTGCAGCCCCGAGATGCCACTCTCTCCCACTGTGATGCCCACCACGGTGTTGTCCAAGACCTGTGCTCTCTGGTTGACTTCCTGTGGAGGGGAAACGCTGCCAGAGCTGAGCTGGTGGGTAGCAAGTGCTGAGCTGGTGGACAGCATGAAGGATGCTGGCAATGCCAGCTCATACCTTGAACATGCCAAGCTTCTGGATATTGAGGACTGTCACCACCACACTCACTGGTTGGCTACTCAGGGACTGGAATATCTCCCTGGGGAGGCGGATTTTACCTGCCTTTCCTTTCTCTGTGGTGTTCAGCCTTCTGGGGCCCTGTGGCAGAGAACAGTGAGAGGTTGTTGCTGGCACCTCTCTGTTCAGGACCCATCAATCTTGCCCCAGGCACAAATTCAGCCCTGCCCAGGTGGGTTTGCAGGAGCCATGAGAGCAGAAGGGGAGAACCTCATCTCCAGCACCCAGCATCTATGGGGGCAGAGCTGGCAGTGGGACCCCACATATTTTCTACCCACCATCACCCATACATGGTCCCCTGGAACATCCAGAGCCTGGGAGGGCCTGTGGGTGGGCAGGAGGCACAAGGTCACACATGTTCCTCCTCCTTTCCTACCTCCCCCTCCCCCTGACCACCCCAGTCTGCTGGGGTGGCTGCCTGGGGAGGGCTCTTTCCTCCCAAGCACCACTTCATGTGACTCCCTGCCCAGGGGTGTTGAAGTTGACATGGGCCCGTGATGCAACCCCACAGGGAGGAGGAAGAGCACAGCAGGGCACACCAAGCCTTGGGGCAGGGGCTGAGGGATGCTTGCAAGGTGTGGGACCTTCCAAGCAAGGGAGAGGGAGGGGCACATCTCACCACCGTGGGGGAGAAGGTGATGAGGAGGTCTCGGGTGACAGCCCTGCTGACATTCAGGAGCAGCCTCTTGAGCCCGGCCAGCGAACTGTGCTGCCCTGACTGCACCAGCCTGCGGGACAGGGGGGATGCTGTGGGACAGGTGGACATGGGGGCTGAGCCCACAAACCCTGCCATGGCCACCCCTGCCACTACCTGAGCCAGCGCTCCCGCAGGCAGGCACAGGCGCGGCTGTCAGAGCGCCGCAGCTCCGGGCAGTCCCGGGGCAAGTGCAGGACGCGGGTGCTGTCCCCTGGGTTCTGCCGCTCCACCCTCACGTTGCAGCACTCACGGTGCTCATCACCCCGATCCAGGGCTGGGGAGGGTGGGAGCAGGTGACCACTGGGCACCACAGCACTGGGTGGGCAGTGGGAGCAAGGGTAGGAATGGGAGGGGACCACTCACCGGAACAGCTGTCCTGTCCTTCGGCAACATCTGGAAGAGGAGTATATGGAGAAACACGGGGGGAAACACCAAAATCTAGGGTCAGCCCTCCCCCTGTCCAGAGGGAAAGGGGAAGGGAAGGCAGGAGAGTCTGGCAGCTGCCAGGTTTTAAAGGAACAGTCCTGCAACTACGAGGGCTTCAAAACACAGTGGACAGTGATCGGAGCTGGTGAGGGCAAAAGGGGAGCCAGAGGGGCTCACAAAGGAGACCCTGGACTGCTGATCCCAGGTTTTTAAAAAGCCCCCAGAAACAAACCCCCCAACTCTGCTCACCTCTGCACATCCCAGTGGGGATGCTCCCCTCTGGCCTGTCCACATTTCAGGATGAAATCCCCACATGGTCTTTTGGTGAATACTTTCCCGTGAGAAAACCTTCCCACAAAGCCCATGCACCCCCTGTGCTAGGGATGCCTGTCCCCCCTTCACCTGCCACTCACCAGGCAGCAGCAGGAGCAGCAGGACGGTGCCCAGGAACAGGTTCATGCTGCTTTGTGGGGTCTCTTGGCTGCCCCTGGCCATCCCACCACACTCTGCTCCCCTTGTCCCGGCAGCTCTGCTCCTCCCCAGGCTCCCCCAGGGCTTGTGGCCACTTCCGAGGCAACAGCCGTTCCTCATTTCCCTTCTGAGAACCCGTCACGCCTTCCTGTGGGCTGGCAAGTGACCTGTCCCAGCTCACAGCAACGGCAACAACGGCCAGAGCCGCAGAGTTTCCCCCATGGCTCCTTCCCATGACTGACCGGGCTTTTTGCTTTCCCTTTCTCCCCACAGTCCTGCCAAAGGGTTGATGGCCCTAACCAACCCAGCTAATGCTGGAGCATCCTCCTCCTAAGCTGGGTATCACCACAACCCACCAGGATAAACCATCCCCCTCCTGGCAAGGTGCCCCTGCCCCAGCTGGGTGCTGGAAGCTGGGTGGAGGGCAACAATCCACAACCATCCAGGGGAATGGTGGGATGGGAGATGTGGTGCTGTGTTTGCAGGAGGTACAGCCAGGAGAGCTAGACTCTGCCTGGCCCCACAGCCACTGAGGGGGATGATCCCCATCCTGTGATGTTTCCCTCTTTGGATCCCTGTCCTCCACCAGCCTCCCTTTCTGCTGGGTAGTGACAGTCCCCGGAGACTTCCCAAGCCGTGCTATCTCCGTCCATCGCCCCAACCCAATGGCACCAGGGAGCCTGTGCTCTGCCAGGAGCACCGTTATCGGTCCCAGCTCAGCAGGGTCCTACAGGGTAAAATGCTGGCTCCTAGCCCAGAAATGGGATAACCCAGATGAGAGATGGATCCCATCAGGAAGCCCACCAACGCACCGAGCAGAGACTCCAGCGAGACACACTCTGAAAGGAACAACTTTAATGGGCACAAGCCTGGTGTGCAGGCACGCTCACTGGACTCCTACATCACCCAAGAACAGACATTCAACAAAATAACAAAAATAGATTATTCCAGCTGCCTGAGGGTGTGGCAGGAGCAGACTCATTCTATCTTCCCTGGGGAAGAACCCTCATGGTAACCACCAGCAAGGGCTGAAAATTGGGCCTTTCCCATCCATCATCCCTGGCCTCAGGACATGGGAGGGGACATCCAAAGGCACTGGGGACCCTGTCCCTTCCACTTTTTACAGCCCCCACTGCCCAGGTAAACATCCCTCCCTCCTTCCTTCCTGCCCCAAGGATGCCAAGCATGTCAGGATGGAGTGGGTGGGAAAATTGGGGAGGGGGCCAGCAGAGGTGGGGGGTGGCCAGCCCCGCTGTGGGTCCCTGGGCTCCTCGCAGCCCTACGGGGCAAGAGCAGTAGCAAAGCAGATGGTGTGGTCCTTCTTGTGGCCGTCCTTAGTGTGGGGAGCTCTGGCACAGCACGGCCACCACGGGGCTCAGCTGCTGCTGGGCTGCAGCTTGGCACTGTCAGAGCTGCTCTGCGAGTCAGGGGACTTCCTTGCCTGCAGCACCATGGTCCAGTACCAGAGGAAGATGAGGAAACCTGGGAGAGGGGAGAGCAAGCATGGGTGAACCCTCTTGAGGTACAAACAGCAGTTGAGAGCGAGCCACCCAGCCTGCCAGAGCTCCTCTTGCACCCATCACCACCCCACCAACACACTGTGAAAACCCTGGTGCCCTTCAGAGGAGCCCAGAGTCACAGGCTCACCTTGGAGGGAGTTGATGATGGTGAAGATGTAGAGGGAGACAAGGCAGAACACACCAGAGGTGAAGGAGAAGAAGATCAGTGCCCAGGGGATGCCCAGCAGGATGCTCAGCCCAAAGAGGGCCAGGACGTGCTTGAGCTTGTGACCTTTTTTGTTCTGCCGGAGGATCTCCCGGACCATGGCCCCCAGCATGACCGAGTTAAAGAGGAACACCAGGCTGAAGAAACCCAGGTTCACGATGTTATGGATCAGGGGGCTCGTGATCCAGCATCTGGAGGGAGGAGAAAGGGCAGAGGGTTACGCTGTGTCATCCCACAGTGAGACGAGGTGGGAAGTGTGGTGCCAGCCCAGCGCCCAGGGAGGGGGGATTCCCTGGCACAAAAGCCCAGAAAAGCCCCAGGCCATGGTGAAGGTTTTACCAGCTGACTTTAGCTCTGAGCAGAGACCAGGTAACCCATCTGCCATGACTTACATGGTTGCGTTGATGGATCTGCCATCAATGGATTCATAGATGGGAATGGAGAGGGGGCCGTAGTTCGTCCAGCTAGTCAGGAAGATCAACATCACACAGCAGAAGGGGAATCCTGGGTGGAAAGAGCAGAGTGAAGTGGCTGCCCTACTCCCTGACCTTTGGACCTTCTGGAAGGACTTGTTGCCCCTTTCTCTCTGCATAGAGCACAAGCCAACATCCTCCCTCCCAAAGGGAAACCAAGGATGAGGCACACAACAAGGGCACTGGGCACGAGCCCCAGTCTGGGAGGGAGCAGTGTTGTGCTGACCCCAGCTGGGGACCTCCCAAGGTGTGGAGCTTTAGGCCATAAAAGATCCTAAGATCTTCCTGCCATGACCTCCAGCTCAAAGCATGGCAGAGAAGCATGATTCCCTCATCCAGCCCATCTCTCTGGGCTGTCCTGGATGTTTCTCTCAGAAAGAGACAATCCCATTACTATTTAAAGATCCCAAGTGGTGGCTCTCACATGTCTCCCTTGCTGGGTGACCCTCAGGGTGACCCACCCTTGCTCTAGCATCAGCTTCTGCTTCAGCCTTCAAGTCTCCTTCTCCACCAAGGCTCTTGACAGACACCTGCTCCCCCACAGCTGTGTCTCCATCCCCATCCAGGCATCGTGTCTGGTGGGAAAGACCTACCCAAGTGCCCCTCCGCCCTGTGCCCTCAGGGTGTCTCTGCCTCCGCCATGCTCACCCCAGCCCACCAGGCAGAGCTTGAGGAGGAAGTGGTCATGGTAGGCGTTGAAGACTTCAATCACAAGCCGGTAGAGGTTGTAGCCCTCAATGCCCATCCAGGTGAGGCAACTCAGGAGTGAGAAGTGCAGAAACAGCCCCCCGGCTCTGCAGACGGCCTCGCTGCCGCTGGCAGCCAAGTGCTCGGAGATGAGGAAGGTGATGTCCAGGAGGAAGATGGCGACCAGCAGGTTCATGTGGATGTGCATGCTCGTGATCTGGTCTCGCTGCTTGCTTCTGGAGAATTGAAGGGAGCAGACCTCACCACCATGCCCGGCCAGCACCAATGGTGCCCACAACACCCCACAGCCCTGCATGGGTCAACTCGCCCCAGCAGAAGAGCAAGGAGACTCTCTGGTAGTGCCAGGGACTGAGACACCAACCCCACAGGTGAGACCACCCATCCCACATGCAGATCCAGCCTGCTGCAGCTGACCCTGCATTGAAGATGCTCAAAGGGCTGAAGCACTTCTGCTGTGGTGACAGGCTGAGTGAGTTGAGGTTGTGCAGCCTGGAGAAGGCACCAGGTAGACCTTAAAGCACCTCCCAGTGCCTAAAGAGAGCTGGAGAGGGACTTTGAACAAGGGCATGGAGTGACAGGACAAAGGGGAACATGGGGTGAACCATCAGTCTGTACCTGAAGTAGAGGAAGAAAATGGTGCAAATGGATGCCAAAGCCGAAATCAGGCAGCCAATGTAGGTTATGATACTCAGGTAATTCCTGTGCACAGAGGTGATCTCTGGAGAGGATACCTGAGGAGGAGGAGGAATGAGAGATGGTGAGGAAGAACAGCCAGTGGGAATGATGTAGGGATGTAAGGGAAGGTGCTACCCACCATGAGCACAGCAAAGTAGGTGAGGTGGTTGCACCTGCACTCTGTCTGGCTGCTCCCTGTCACTGTTGTACACCCAAAGCTGTCCCAGCTCCCAGAACTGGCTGTGCAAGAGAAAGGGAGAGCATCTGGTGAGCAGCAGGAACATCTGCCTTGGGTTAAAGGATCCTCAGGGCAAGGTGTCCATGGAAGGAGGGAGAACAAGACTGGGGCACCCCAGCTTGTCCCAGGCCAAGCACACATGCTCAAATAGCCCCCTCAGCACGAGAACCCATCCCTAGGGAAGGGGAAAGCTCTCAGGTTAGCTATGGAGGGAAAAACCTGACGTCAGCCCTATGGGAATGGTTTATGGAGATGGAGCCGGGAAGGGAGGTGCAGAGCAACCTTCACCCTGCTGGTGGGGCTGTGGTACCTGGGAAAAAGGGCCTGACTTCACACCCCAGGGCAGGGGCACTCACCAGAGGTGTCCTCCTGCCAGAAGACGCACAGTGGGGTGACATTCCTCTGCAATGACAAAACCACAGGCCCTGGTCAGGATGCAGCTGTGGGTTTGTTACCTGCCCAGCACTTTTGATAGGGGACAACATGGGGCAGGAGGCAAGATGGTCTGAGGAGACAAGCTGTGACTTTGATAAACCAGACTCCCCCTGTGATGGGAGTGGGCTCCAGGCAGAGACCACTCTGTTAACAACTGATGGAGCAGATACCTCCTTCCAGGTCCTCTTTAACAAACAAGGGGTTCAGCTTTGAGCAGGCACCTGACAGAGCCATGAATGAGCCAAGGACCTGTTAACACAGTATCCCCCAGCCCTGGTGACTGTGCTGGATGTGACACATCTGCCACGAGGCATCTCCTGGAGAGGGGAAGGCGGTGCCACCACCAGTGCACACAGTGAAGCCATGATGGTGATACAGCCCCAGAAGACACAGCAGACCCTGAAGAGGCAGGCCAAGGGCATGGACCTGCTGGACTGTGACCATGCCCTAAGCTGGCAGGGCCTGAGCCCTCCTTCCCCCTCCATTCCTGGTGGGATCAGGTTCTATGAGGCTGTTTCCCCACGTACCGGCAGCTGGTCATGGAAGAAAGTGAGGACCACTGGGTCAGAGAGGTTGGCCACCACTGTGTCCACCAGGGAGATGCTGACTACCTTGTCACCCAGGACGTGGCTGCTGTTTTCATCCTGTTGGAGAAGAGGAGGCAGTGGCAGTGTGGGAAGGGAGAGCTGCCAGGTGTGAAGCAGAGGAGAGTCCCCAAGAAGGAGATCCCAGGACTTTCCCCATCAAGCTTTTAGTTCATCTTTGAAGCATCTTCTCCCCATGAGCACCAGCAGCCTGGTCTGGTGGCATCCCTGCAGCCCTGTACCACGGGACACCCCACCATGCCATTCACATGGGCATTACCTGGAACATGGTCTGCCTGTTGATGTCCATGAGGAGCACCCTGTGCTCCACCACCTCCTCCCTCTCCTTCACCATCATGAACAGGCTGCTTGGCAGGTCCACTGTGAATCCCTGGACCTCTCCACCCTCCTGCAAGGAAAGACTCATCAGGAGAGAGGCTGGGAGAGAACATGGTGGGCCAAGAGCACTAGGGCAGCCTTTCCAGGACCCACCTCTCTCTGGGAAGCAAAGGTCAGGTGCTGAGGAGCCCGACTGGGCTGGACCCTCAGGACAGTTGCATGCACAGTGGCCTCCCCAAAGGTCTGGTTCTGCCCTTCGAGCTCCACCTTGGCCAGCATCTTCTCCAGCTCCCCGAGTTTGCTGTTGGGGAAGGGTCACAGTGAGCTGGATGCAGCGGGCACGCATCGGTGGCAGCAGGAATGGGGAGAGCCGGGAACTCACCGCCGGAGCCTCTGCTGCTCCGTGGCTCCCGTGGCTGGCACCGGGGGCTGGCCAAGGAGGCTGTCCAAGGCGGTGAGCTGCTCCTCCACATCCTGCTCCCAGACAGGCATGCTCTCTGGAGAGGCTGATGGAAAGGAAATGCCATGAAATGCAGGGGTAGAACTGGGTTTTTCACGCCCCAAACTAACTGGCACAGCCCTGGTGGGAGCAGAAAGCAAAGAGCTTCAAGGTGACCCCAAGCTAGGGAAGCTGATAGTGACCCCAACCCACAGGGCTTTCCTGCTGCACAGAGCTCAGCTCCCACTGAGGCCATGGGGACCTCAAGGTGGAGACTGGACCCTGAGAGACCACTGCAAAGACCTCAATTTTCCAGGATTTCAGGTGGCATTTTGAAAATCTGCACCTTTAGGGATGCTGGGTACCAGACCTGTCTTTGGGCTGCTTCAAGAAAACCTACATCCCCTTCCATCACCCTTCAGCTATCTTCATATCACCAGGCTAAACCATATACTGGGAAACAACCAGCGTTCTGATGATGGCTAGAGAACAGACTTGGGATAAAACAACCCCTTCATTTCCCTAAAATAACATTACACTGCATTTACCGGGGAAGATGTACTCAGCTTTAGCATCCAGGGAGGTGTTCTTCCTGCCCTTTATGATGTAGGACACATTGAAGATGTACGCGCTGGTTCTTTCAGTGTTCTGACTCTCCTGTCCCCAGGGGATGCTGCTGGATGGGTCCCCACCCAGGAGGATGCTCTGCTTCCCATATGCCAGCCGCAAGGTCCTGCTGGACCGGTACCAGTAGACGCAGAAGCGGTACCTGCCCAGGATGGGGGGCAGGCTGTACTTGTAGTAAGAGTTTCTCCTGCTTGGCGAAAAGGGCCTTTTTATTATCAGTGCCTGGGCCGTGTTCTCGATGGAGATGGCGGCGGGGCCGTGCTCGTAGATGACAGAGCTCTCCTGGGTCTGGTTTCGGTCACCACAGAAGCGGAAATCCTCTTCCCTGTGGCCGCTGGCTCCCACCCCTGCGTTGTACAAGCACACAGAGACAGCAGATCAGCTGGAGGGACAGCCAGCCCCGGCAAACATTGCAGCCCTGCAGCAGCTGTCACACGTGGCATGCCAGGCTCTCCACCCCAGTTATCCCAACCCTGTCCTACGGGCTGTGTGACACCAGCCACCTCCCCAATGTCACAGCCACACTGCAAGGATCTGCCAGGGCCCCTCAGGCAACAGGACCTCCTGTCTTTCAGGGACACCCTCTTCCATGTGCCACCACCCACATCAGCAGAGACTGAAAGAGGATATCTCCATTCCCAGAAGGGATGGGTGGAGACCATCTCCTTTCCCTGGAAAGGACACATTCTGCCCAAGAGACCCACCAGAGGCACATCAGTCCATGAGATGTGTTACTTTTGTGGAAGCCCTGGCTGCATACACCTCATGGTGCCCCCCAGCCAATGTTTTGGGGCTGCCAGTTACTGCCAGCAGCCCAAACCCAGCTCACCATCCTAAGGCAGGGCACAGTTGGGACAGTCTACCTTGGAGCGGGGAGAGAAGGAGCAGGAAGAGGACCTTCATCCTGGGCAGCTCTCTCCTTTGGCTTGGCCTTTGAGGAGACAGCAGAGCCTGAAAGGGTACAAAGGAAAGGTGCCACATGAGTATTTGAGTATCCCCCATGCCATGGGGGCAGGGATGGAGAGCAAAGGCTGTGCAGGTGGGACACCAGCCGGTGTCACAGCCAGCTCCCTGCTGCCTCTGCCTCCAGGAGGAGCCAGGACCACTGGGCATCCAACCTGGCTGTGGGCTGGAAGGATGGCAGAGGCTGGAAGCCCCTGAGCTCTCAGCATGGAGAGGGTGCCCCAGCACTCCAGCACAGGCTCCAGTCACCAACGAATCCACATAGGAGGGGATCCCCTCTTCCGCTCTCAGCTCCATATCTCAGTTAATGCCTTGACTTGTTATCGTAAGTGATAGGAACAGAAGGAAACTGTGGTTTCCTAGTTCACCAGCCCTAAAATTATTTTCTTGGGTGCTTTCAGCTCCTGCAGATTAGCTGAGGAGCTGGGCACATTGCAAACCGCTCCATCATTTCAGCCTGCAGAAACAGGTTCTCCCAGGCACACCCTGGCAAGACCAGCACAGCAACCATGGCTGCCCAAATCTGCTGCTCCCAACCAGCTGGGCCACATCCTGCGCAACCCCTTTGCCCATCCCTTCATCTAGCACTCTGCTCCACCACCCTTTTCTTTGTCTTCACACGAGGACAGGGCTTCTGTGACCTACACCCAGGCCAGCCCTGAGCACCCTCGGGTGCTGCCACACCCCTGCACTCACCCAGCCACAGCCTTCACACGTACAGCCTTTTTCATCGTGCTTTCTGCCTGCCCCAGGCCACAAACTGCATCTCCAGCTCTGCTGGGATGCACCGAGTGTCATCTCCTCCTCACCCATGCTGTCACCTCAACCACACAACACATCCTTCTGGCAGCCAGCAGAAGCCCCCCCAGGGTGGGCAGCGTTGGTGGAGGCTGCCAGAACGGCTGGCCCAGAGGAACACTCGTCCGTGCCCAAAGTGAAGCCAGCACCCTGTTTGCCACTGCTGCACCGCCGTCCTGTACCGCTCTCAAACATCCCCTCAAAACCCACCAGCGGTCGAGTCCTGCTCTGTTTGCTGTGAGTGAGTGCTGGGGCACCAGCCAGCATCACCTGCAAAGGCTTGTGAGCACTCCCAGGTGCTCAGGGGTCTTCGGATGGGAAGGCCGGGGAAAAATCACTTGCTTGAAAACTCATTAGCATATTTCTCCCACCAGCACAGGCTTTGTCTGGAAGTTTGTCTAGCCAGCACAGATCCTGCACAGGTGTACAGCCCACTCCCTCCCTGTCTATTTCTTGTGGCAATTTATCATCAGAAGACAGGGGTTTCGGGTTGTTAATTAACCTGCTGCCGTGGCTGTAACTAAGTGACACTGACGAGGTCTCCCAGTGTGAGGTGGGAGGGTACGGCACAGGCATGACTTGGCAGCAGTAAAAGGATTTGGATGGGGCTGGCATCCCAGTGCCTTGCCACACGCTTGGGAATCACGCATAAATATCTGAAAAACACAGACCTGGGGTGGCAAAATGCTGTTGGAGATGGGAAACACCTGGATCACTTAAAAGCAATGGAGCTGCAAGTGAATGCCAACCGTGTTGAGGCAGCACAGAGCTGGCACGCCAATAAAGCATCGCCGCTGGATGGGGAATGCTGAATCCTAACGAGGCTTCAGCCCATCCCACTATGCTGACATCTTTAAGATTTTATTGGGATGGTTGGAGGAGAGGATCAGCCCCTTTCAGCCGTTACTCAGCTGGGACCAGAAATCCCTACGGGAAAGTGGGTGGGGGACTCAGTATTTCCCCTCCGAGCCCTGTATGGTCCCGCTCGCCCTGACTCCAATTGCCATTTCCTGAGCTGAACAATAGCAAGAGAAAATCCCCTGAAAGTGGTTTCGCAGTGAGAAACCACGGCTTCCATCCACGCTGGCAATAAGCATAGCAAAGGTAGCCGGATGTGCTGAGTTCTCATCAGGGCTGAATCCTGCCTCATCATCTTCCCATACGCCGATGGCAGTGGGGAAAAATTCCTGGTTTGGCCTCAAAATCAACCAGATTATGTACAAAGAGGTGGCAGACACTCTGCCAGGGCTGCACAACTCGGAGCAGGCTCCCTTAGCAGCAGAGAGGGAGGCTCAGCCCAGGGCACCAGTTCGTATCTTCTCATTGCTGTTAACACACTGGTCTTGGAAAGAAAAGCCAAAGCATTATATTGAGGTCTCTAAACCTTAGGTGAATGGGGGGGGAAAAAGACTAAAAAACACACAAATAAAAAGCCCAGTGTTTACTACCACCTTACTGCTTTCTGGTGACTTGGCAGCAGGTATTTAAGCTTTTGGAGGTGGCACATGGCTTTTGGATATGACGTTTTTCCCAAGGAGAAGGGAAGATGCTCTGATGACTCAAACAAATACCGGAAACGGGGAGATCCAGGGGCTTTTATCTGTTTTCCTTCCAGGCCCATTAGGAGAGTGACGCTCTGTTCCTCGAGATGTTAATGAGTCTAAAGCTCGTCACCACAGTGGGTTACTCAGGCAGGGACTCAGGAACACGATGAGGAAACTGTGGCACGGAGGGGCAAGCCAGGACGGGCTCACGGAGATGCAAAACGGCTTTCCACAAACAGCTTCCTATCGCAGGGACCACAGAAAATGTGCCCTGGGTCTGGAGCTGTCCAAGGACAGAGGACCCCATCGTGGTGCCCCTGCAAAGGGATGCCCCAGTGTCGGTATCTGAGTGCTTCACAAAGTGCCCTTGTCCGTGGCTGGTGGCGCGTGTCCGCAGGGGCCAGCCACACGTTATTCATGCCATCGGCATGTGATTCCCGGCACCGGTGGGCGGCCGGGGCCGACCCGGCGCGTTTGTTAATGCCCTGGGAGCCGAGGGGCACTGCGCCGGCAGCCCCGCGGTGCCAAGCTGTGCCACGGGGTGCGGTGCAGTGCTTCAGCTTTTCCCGGGCCATGATGCTGCACAGAATGCGCGGCACCTTCAAGATGAGTCTTGCCAGCAGGATGAAACCAGACCTGATAGTGATTCCCACGAGAGCGGCACAAATCCCTGCCAGATCTGTTCTTTGCCAGCCACTGGCAGCCGTCCCTTCCCACAGAGGCGTGGGGAGAACCAAGGGGAGGCTGGCACAGGCACCTGCCAGTGCCTGGGGCTCCTGAGACAGAGCGTTTGCTTCAAGCTGGGTCTTGACATTCAAAACCTTTTTAAAAATTTCCATTTCCTAAAAAGCACCACAAACAGAAATATCGCAGTGAACTAACCCAGCACTTCCTCCAGTGCCAAGGCAACACAGTGCCTGGCTCGGCAGCACGCGGAGGCTGCGGCTTCGGCAGCAGCCACACACTCTGCGGAGGGCCAGGAACACCTACGCTGGGCTGTGGCTGATGTGACACAGCAACAAAGTGGTGCAAGCACGTCTCTGACCACAGGGGTACAGACACTTGTCCCTGTCACGCAGCCCCACCACACAGTCTTCTTTGAGAGCAACCCCATGTCTCCTCCTGCACATCAGCGCTACCTTCCGTCCGTCCCCCTTCCAAACCACTCCCTTGGGTTTTAAATGGCTCCTAAAACACCCTGTCCCCTCCCAGGTCTTATCCCCCTTCACATGAGCAAGGTCGCCATCGCCTGCCTGTGCTGCAGGTGCCAGTGGAGGGAAGTGCAGAGCAGTGCAAAGTAGCTCAGGACCACCCCAAATCAGGCTCCCAGGTATTTGGCACAGAAAGCAAGGTGCTGGAGCCTGGTGAGGGCAAAGTCTGCAGCACCCAAGGAGCCAGGTAAAAGACTGTGAGCCCCCCGGATTCCTGCCAAACCCCAGCTGTCGGGTGAGCTGATGGGAAAGGAGTTGGTGAGTCCAAGCGCTCCTGAAAAACAGGCGCCGACAGGCTGTGCCCAGCTGGTCCCGTGCAGACATTGGCACGCTGGGAGCCACCCAGCCTGCTGTCTGTAAACCGCACAGCTCTGACCCTGCACCCACGGGTGCCACCGCAAGGTGCAGGGACGGCCAATCCCAGGGATCCCCGTTCAGGCAACACACAGTTGCTTGCAAACCTGTTACTCTGCGAATAGCAGCCCCCAGGCCGCGGGATTAAGAGCTGGACTGCAACCAAGTATGCAGCATTTCAGTCCTTGGCTTAATTAACATGGGAGCTGCGAACCCAGCAAGGGACACGGCAAACCCCTGTGGCTGCAGTCCCGGGCTCAAAGGATTTGTCCCCCCCCATCTCCGAAACACTCCTGGCTCCCCGCTGGCGGTGGAGCTTGGGGAGGGGTTACTGCAGCCCTCAGACCATGAAATGAGCTTTGGCTGCCTTCCTTCCTCAACAGCCATTCGGACTTGCTGCCAGGAGGTTATTCCAGGAGACTTCATTTCAATTCTCCAGCTGGTCTCACTGGGTTCTGCTGATCTCTCTGGAGGGGCAGCACAGACAGCGGGCAGGGACCACCCCAAGCATCCTACATCCCATATCCCGCAGCGACATGCCGGGACCGGCAGCAGCGAACTGGGATGTTGCAGGAGGAATCCCCCCAAAAGGCATTTTAGGGAAGGGAGATCACCCTGTCGAGACATGCCGGCGATCCCACGGGAATGCTGCACCCTCCGCCGGGAGGGAGGAGGGGAAGGAATGAGGTGTGCTGGTGGTTCCCATAAAGTGGGAAGCAATGGCCACACACCGGGCAGACGGCCGCGGCTTCGTGGAGCTCAGCTCTGCGGCTGGCAGCAGCCCGGAACAGCCGGTCCCGGGCAGCTCAGGGAGCTTTGTGGCTCCAATGCCCCGGAATCCAGCCTGGCTCCGGGGAGGGCGAGTGAGAGCCCCAGGGAGCAGGGATGAAGGTTGGTTTCACAGATAACTGGCATCATGGCCACGAGCAGAGACCCCGGGGCTTGCCCAGCCGGAGGCATCACACCCACCGCTGAGCCCCCCCACCCACTGGAGAAGGGTGCAGCTCAGGCCCCCCAATATAGACGCCTCCTCTCCATCCATCCAGGCTGCTCCCTGCCCGAACAAGCCGGGGCGCTGCCCGGTGCCACCGTCCGCGGGAGCCCCAGTGCCCCCCAGCCCCGGCTGACGCCCACCCCACTCACTCCCCACCCCGAGCTCCCGCCGCTCTGCCCGCGCCCGGAGCGCCGCAGCATCCCCTCGGCTCCCCGTGCCGGGCAAACGCCCCTGAGCGCGGCCTTTGGGACCCCCACGGCGGACACCGGGCGCCCCGATCCTCCCTCGTCCCCGGCTCAACCGCTCCCCGTTGCTCCCATACCTGGACTCGGGGCGGGCTCGGCTCGGCACGGCCCGGCACCGGCCGGCAGCGCCCGGCTCCGCACGGCACCGCTCGGCTGGGCTGGCACGGCTCGGCACGGTTCGGCTCAGCACCACTCCACACCTCGCAGCCCGGCTCGCTCAGCGCGGTGCCCCGGGACCAGCGCCCCGCCCCGTCCCTCCGGCGGGCGGTGACTCAGCGGGGCGGTACCGGGACTGCTCGGCCCGCACCGACCCCTCCGAGCCCCCCGCGATCTCTGCGGCAGCCGCGGGGTCACGGCCGTCGGTCACGGCACCTGCCCGGTTCGGCTCGGCCCGGCGCAGCCTGCGAGCACCGGGCTGCGAGCACCGGGCTGGGAGCACCGGGCTGCGTCTCCCCGCCCGCCCGTCACCGGCACCCCGATGGGCTGGGGGACCTCGGCTGGGGCCAGCCGGGCGTGCCGTGTCCCGCCGCCCTTCAGCTGCGGGCTGGCGGGCATCCAGCGGCGGCCCGGGGCCGGGGGAGCCGGAGCCAGGAGGCTGCACGCCTGACTGCCAACGGGATTAAAAAATAACAATTAATGGGAAAGCAGCCGGGACGGAGTGTCCCGGTGACCCCTGTCCCGCTCCCCGCAGGGTGTGAGGGAGGAAAGGAGCAGGGCAGGGAGCCCAGATCCCAGGAGAGGGATACACAGCACTCCCCCGGAGCAGGTGGGCTGGGATGTGGGGTGTAGAGCCTGCATGCGACCACAGGGTTCCCCCCACCCACCCCAGGGCTGGAGATGGGCTCCCTGGCCCTGGCCCTCGGTGGGAGCTGAGGCTGGAAGCGTAGAGGCAGCACTGTTGGAGTGGGTAAAGCTGCTGCCAAGCAGCGCCTGCATCCAACCCTTTGTGTGCCCCGGGAAACAGCCGGGCTGGAGAAAGCCGAGACGCAGGGAGCCGAGGGAGCAGGGCGGGGGGGAGGGCTCCGGGAAGTGCCCTGGGTAAATAGTTGCTCTTGCAGATATTTTCTATGGCTTGAATGGGACTTTTTCTGCAGGGGGAAGGGTGGAAACAACTTCCCGTTCCAGCAGGCAAGGTGATGGACCTTGATCCACAAGGATTGTGCCACCACCGGTGCCATGGCTGCTTTGGGATCCCTGGAGCAGGGGACATCCCTCACGCTTGCAGCGCCCCACCGCTTGGTTGAATTTCCAGCTCCAAGCCCCCAGGTTTCCTGGCTGCCACGGGACAAGGCTCCCACGGGAAGCAGCTCACATGGCCGGACCGCGGCTAAAGCGGCCGGACCGTGGCTAACAGAGCCGCCTTTGAAGTCCGGCCGTCCCCACGCCTCGGGGAGCTGGGCCAGCTCTGAAACGCACGCTCATGGCAACCGGAGCCGCGGGAGCATCGCGGTGAGCCAAGCCTCCCACTGCGGGTCATCCCGACCGGCTCCTTCGGGAAACGCCATAAATCCAGCTCCCGGGAATAACGCTGCTAAACCCGGGATTAGGCTCTCCTGGAGGGGGAATTAGGTGCAGACCCCTCGGACCAGCGAGGAAAGGACTTTTTGCTGCTGCTCGTGGAACAAAGAGCCTTTTGTCCGCATTTGACGTTATCAGGAGTTATTTTTAGGTCAACGCCTGCACTTGCTGGTGTTGTCGGGATTATCTGTGAGTCGACAGACCTTCAAAGACACTGCCTGAGCACGAAGAGGGAGGAAATCCTTGTGTTGTCTCTTGCAAGGGACATTTGCCCTTGGGCTCGGCCTGATAAGGGTTTATTGCTCGAGCTGGGGAATTCCTGTGAAATCCCTACAACTTCTTAAGAGTCCTAAGAGCTCCTAAACCCATTAAAGCTCCTAAATATGCTTAAAGTTCCTGAAAGTTGTAGAAGGTCCTGAAAGCCCTGAAAGCTCCCAAAGCCCTAAAATGTCCCGAAAACCTTACAACGTCCTAAATGCCCTAAAACCCTAAAAGTTCCTGAATATCCTTGAAGTTCCTAAAAGCCCTAAAAATTACTAAAAGCCCTAAGAGTTTTTAAACCCCTCAGAAGTTCCTAAAAGCCTCAAATGTTCCCAAAAAGCCTTAAAGTTCCTAAAACCCCTTCAATTACCTAAAAGCCCTAAAAGCTCCAAAAGAACCCAAAGACTTCCAAAATCCTCTAAAAGCCCTAAATCTTCCTAAAAGCTCCTCAAAGCTCCGGCGCCGGCAGCAGGAGGGAAGGGGGGAGCGTGCCAGCAGATCACAGCGGCGTGGCCATGGGATGGGCAGATTGCAGCGGGAGAGGGCACGTCGCACCAGGCTGCTGCCAAACAAGTGAGACGAGTGTGGGCAGGGAGCCCTGGCGCCGTCTGCAGCCGAGGGCTGTGCCAGCCCCACTGCCAAGTGGTGCCAGCCCCACTGCCCAGTGGTGCCAGCCCCACTGCCAGGGTGCCCAGACCCCCTAAAAGCCCCTTGGGTGCTCCCAGCAATAGAGCAACCATAAAGAGGGCTCAGCCCAGCTCTGGCGGATGGAGGAAGATGAGGATGAGGAAGCAGATGGGTGTTAGTGGGAGGGGATGCCCCCAGATCTCTCATCCAAATCTGGTGAGCAATGCCAGGGCAGCCTTGGGAATCTCAGAGGATGGTGATCCTAAGGGAGAGCCTCAGCTACCTTTGAGCAGCTGTGGGTGCTCCTGCTCCCCCACTGCTGCTGCTCCACCTCCCTCAGCCTTCCTCCTGGAAAAACATCCGGTGGAGAGGCGGGTCCACCCCACCCCACGTCGGGATTTCTCCCTCAACAATACCAGCAATTCAACAGGTGCCAGGGCTGTAAAACCCCAACCTGTAGGCACAACAACAAACCTGGATTATTTGTTTAGGCTCGGCTTTGCAAATAAACCCCTGGTGATGTCAGGGAAGTCTGGGGGAAAATTGTTCCCTGGGGGTATCTGCACGAGCACCAGGTGAGGATGCGCCCATGGGATGCGGTAACTAGGCTCATCAGCTCCCCAGCAGACAAGCCCAAAGGCAGAGCCCAAAATGAAGCCAAGCTCTTCTCCAAACCTTCCATTTCCCACATGGATTTAGTGTCTTTCCCGGCTGCTTGTTTCCCCAAAATCTGGAGCATCTGCTATAATTCCACAGCTTTGCCCCTGGAGCCAGGGCTGGCTCTGAAGCCTGAAGGCACCGTGGTGCCACCAACCTGCTTCTCCTGGGGAGAAAAGCATGGCACAACCCCTCCAGCAGCCTGGCCCTGGCCTCCTGCCAGGTAAGGTGCCTGGAAAGGTAAATGTCACCATTTCTCCTTGAGAAGATTATAGGGGCCGGGCCTCCTCTTGCCCATGCTGCCAGGTGCTGGATTGAGCCGGCCCTGGCACCGTGGCACTGGGGGGGTGGGAGGCTTGATCCCGGGAGCCTTTGGGAATGCTTTGATCCTGCTCCTGGTGTGGCAGGGTGGGAAAAGGGTGACCCCTGGTCACCAGCAGTGGGCTCAGTTACCCAAGAACCAGCATGTCCCACCAGTCCCCAACAGGCTCAGCTCCCTGGGGACCACGCAGGGATGCAGCGTCCCGCTGCCAGGAGGCAACCACCGAGTGATAGTTTTCCAAGCACCACCGGATACCGGAACAAAGTGGATGTGTGCCGGCATCGGCAGCCAGCGTGACTCACACCGCAAACCCCGAAATCTCGAGATGGGGAGAAGGGGCACGGCAAGTGCTGGGACGTGACTCTCCGTCGATGGCGCTCACGGGGGAAAGTCGGGCACTTGGCACCTCACCAAACCCGCAGGCCTCTCAGTGAATAGCTGAAGTCACCCGCCGGAGCGGTGAGCCAGGCACAGCTCATCCCCGCGCGGCGAGATGTGAGCCGGGGCAGCGCGGGGCCCGGCGGGCTGCAGGGAGGGGGCACAGAGCCCCGGCGGGACCGGCCTTTGTCCGGGATGCCGGCGGCACTGACGGGAACGCGGCGGCGCTGGCTGCCCTTTGTGCACGGAACAAAGAACAACAGCCAGAGGCTTCCTTCGCTGTGCAGAAGCGGGAAGGAGCCAGAAAGGGAAACGTCACTCGGCAGAGATGGGCAGCGTGTCCCGCTGGTGCTCGGTCCCCTGCCACCGGGCCAGGAATGGGCAGCACCAGCTAATGGCACCTCCCTGGCGCACCCTGCAGGTACAAGCATGGTGGCGGTGGGGACCCTGATGTCACCACAGGCAGATTTGCCATGCTGTGATGCTGGTCTGCATCCCAGCAGGCAGAGTGGGATGCCCAGCTCCAAAATCTCAGGCATCAGGAGAGTGAAAACCACGGGCGCGTTTCCAGGTGAAGTCCGGTGTATGGGGGTGCACCACGGGCTCAGGGCTGACTCGCTGCCCCCAGCTGATGGATTTAGTCCCTGCAATTTGTCCTGGCTATTTATTTCCACAGGCTGGATTGCTTCAACTCTGAAAGTGCCTGGTCACTTTGAGGAGCTCCGCTTGGCGTCTGCCTTCCTCATTGAGAGCGGGAGGAAAGCCGAGTGTCAGTTCACTTACTCACTTCCCATCCTCTCCTCCACCCAAACTCCTCTGCCCGATGCCAAGACAAAGCCCTGCTCACCCATTTTCTGGCCACCCCAGGGCTGCAGGTGGCCTCCATCCTTGCGCTGGATTTGGGGCGAGAGGGAGAGCTTTTAGTATGGTGCGGTTGTGGGTGAAAACCCAGGGTCGTGGTGGTTTTGGGGTGCCACAGCCTTACAGACACCCTTGCCAGCCTTCAGCCGTGCTGGCACCAAATGGATTTGGAGGATGTAGCCGGAGAGCCGCCGTTTTTGACTGTGCCTTGTGAGATGCGCAGTGGCAGCTCCTCAAGGGGGCTCGGAGGTCTCCTCACGTTTGTCAGGGGACACTTCGGCACCGCTCACCGGCACGACCGCAGTCCCGCATGGCCACCGGCCGTCCCTGCGAGTGCCCAGTCCCGATCCGGGACCATTCCTGCGATCCTTGTGCCATCTAGTGGGACCTGCACCCAACCACGCGGCGGGGTGTCCCAGCGGCAGCGGACGGCGGCGGGACCCCGGCCAGAGCTGCCCGGCTCCTCTGGCAGTGGAGGAGCCCTGCATGGGCAGGCAAAAAGCGCTTCTGAAGAGAAGCAGCGGTTAGTGCTGGTCGCTAACAGAGACACCACGGGCAGCGGGGCAGCCGCGGTCCCTAGGAGACACAGCACCCAGGGGGCCCGAGCTGCAGCCCCCCAGCAGCAGCAGCTGCCACCGCCCAGAGGTTCAGCTTTCAGCCCCAGTGCTGTGCCCAGAGTGCCAGGGTGCTCAAACTGTCCGGGATGCACGCTGTGCCCGCGGTGCATGCTGTGCCTGGCATCCTTGCTGGGTCTGCAGTCTGCGCTGTGCCCGGTGTGCCGGGGATATGTGCTGTGCCAGGGATTCCTGGGATGCACAGGGTGCTGATCTCCACTCTCTGGTGACCAGCGAAAGGACACAGGAGATGGAATGTGTGGACACTGAAAAAACTCTAGCAGAGAATTTTTTTTGGCTCTCTGTAGCATTTTGTGAGAGTTTTGTTTTTTCATGCAAACTATCTCAGACTATGTTACGGTTTTGAAAACTTCTTGCACTTGCAGGATGTTTGCTTGATTGTTATGGTTTTGACTAGGAAAATATTTAGAAATGGGTGTCTTAGAATTTGACCAGTCCCTTCTAAGAATGGATGGCCAGACGGCCAATTGCCTTATGCCACTTAACACACCTTTTGCAAACTAGTATATAAAAACCCTTGGAAATTATTAAAGTTGCTTCCTTTCATCTCTGATCCTGAGATTCTGCATTTTCCTTATTTCACCGTTTGGACTCAGCCGCGACAGAATGAAGTTGCTTCAGGGGAAGTTTAGTTTGGACATGAGGAAAAGGCTCTTCACTGAGAAGATGGTTAGACACAGGAACAGACACAGGACCTCTTCCCAGAGGTCCCACTTGGCATCAAGCCTGCCAGAGTTAAGGAGCATCTGGACAAAGTTCTTAGTCATATGGTTTACTTTCAGGTTGTCTTGCAGGGAGCAGGGAGTTGGACTCGATGTTTCTTATGTATCTCTTCAAACTCAAGACAGTCTGATTCTGAGATACCACAGTTTGATGCTGTTGCCAGGATGGAGCCAGACTCCTCCATGACACCCCCAGTCACCACATCACAGCTCTCCAGCAATGCCAGCTGGCCTAGCTGAGGGAACAAAGGTCTTTTTTTTTTACCCAAAATGATTAGGTTTGCCCCACAAGGCTTCATCTTGCGCTCCAGGGGCTGCTGAGTCCAACTGCAGGGCTGTGGCCATGTGCAGAGGGGCGGGGAGCAGGGATGGCTCAGCCACACCAGTGCTCATTGTGGGGCAGCGATGCCACCCTGTGCTTGCCCAGCGCCTGCAGCCACTCGTGCAACATTTCCAGGTCTCATTTCATGACGTAGGGCAACCATCCGCTTCAATCTGACCTATCCCCAGTGCGGGGTCCTTGGGAACAGAATTAAGGGGGGCTGCTGGCCATGGTCAGGCACCCTGGGTCAGGCTGGAAACCCAAAACTAGAGAAGGGCGCCAGGACGATGATCCTTGGCCACAGAGATGGGTCACTGGCCACATCTTTAGGTGACGTGCCCCAGACCAAGGAGGTTTGATTTTTGCGAGGGTAAACCCCACAAATCCCAGGATGCTGCAATGCATCCTTGAGCCTGCTGGTGTCTCCAAGACACGCATGTCCAAGCAAACAGTAAAGCCACGCTTGGAAAAAACTTGGTCGGTTTTAGTGCCGGGAGCGGGTTAAAGCCGCAACCACGCACCCGCAGCTCTGGCCAAACCGCCTGCAAAATCGCTTCACCGGCTGCAAGAGACGGCGCCGGCTCCCCTGGCACATGACACTGGGATCGGGGCGGAGGAGAGCAAAGCATCCCTCGCCTCCAGCTTTTTGGGGTTGTTTCCAGCAAAAAAATTCCGGACTTGGAAAGAACACGCACGAGCTTTGCAGATTTGCTTTAATTTGATTTGGTTTTCCCTGCTTCTCTCGATCCTGCGGGAGAAAAAGGTGTTGGTGTCCCATGGCATGGATTCCACGTCCAGCGGGACACAAATCCTCTCGGCCGCTAGTATTTCCCGGTTTTTTGCCTGAAAGGCATCCAGCAAAGTGGAAGAGACAGGGGCAAAATGGTGGTTTGGGGTTTTGCCGCTCGGTCAGCAGGGAGCCAGCACGGGTGTGTGTGGGGATGCAGATGCTGCGCGGCCACCGCTCACCCCGTGTCCCCCACCGCGGCACCCCCGCCCTGGGGCAGACACGTGTGTGCAGCCCAGCGACCCCCACGGGCAAACACCCCTCACACGCGTGTCCGGTCCCCACGCGCGACCCGCGCGTGCAGGGCTGCGCGCAGCCCCCGAGCACCGGAACCCCCCGCGTGCGGCCCCCCCGCCCGTGCCACGGGGCAGGACACGCAGCGCGGCCCGGGACCGGCCCCCGGGCNGGGGAGGCGCGGGGGGCGGGCGGGGCCGCCCCCGCCGGGAGCCCGCGGGGAGGGGGCGCGATCCGCGCGTGCGGGTGATCCACGCGTGCTTCCCGCGGGTGTTCCAGGGGTGTCCATGAGCCACGCGTGCTTCCCGCGGGTGTCCCGTGGATGTCGTGCTCCACACGTGCTCCCCGTGGGTGTTTCAGTGGTGTCTGTGATCCACGCGTGCTCCCCGTGGGCGCTGCATGGTTGCCGGTGCCCCGCATGTACTCCTGTGGGCTTTGCGTGGGTGCCTGTGCACCATCTGTGCTCCCGTGGGCGCTGCTTGTGCCGGGTCCTGCCAGTGCCTGGGATTCCTCCAGGAGCAGCCCAGAGAGTGCGGGCCTGGGCTTGCTGCTGAGTTTTAGCAAAACTTCACGATTTCAGCAAATATCACCAGAAAAATTAGGTTTTTCCCCCATGCAAATCCCAGAACTGCCATCGGCCTCTGCTCCCGCTGCTCCAGCACTGGCTCTCCCAGCCCAACCGGATTTGATAGCAGGTCTGGGCTGCACCGTCCCAAAAACCTGCCGGGACTGCGGGCAGCCGCGGCTGGACCCTGTACTTATCCCATTAGGACGCACAGCAGCCTCCCATTGAGGTTTCCTGGGGCGGTTTGCCTGCCTGGCCGCACCGGGATATGAGATCCAGGACGGAATGTGAGGTCTGTGCCGGGATGTGCGGTCCCTGCCAGGATGGAGACGCTCAGCACCGGCCCTTTGTTGCGGCATCACCGGAGAGCACATCCAGCTGCCTGGACGCGCGTCCTGCCGCCGCACCACGCCAGTCCAGCAGCTCTGGCTCTCCTTCCGGAGCTGTTCCTGCTTTGCTGGTGCCGGGTCCGGGCTGTAACCCTCGCTGGAGCTGCTGGGGTGCAGCTGAGTACCCCAACTCCAGCACCGGGGATGGTCTTGGAGGCTCACAGACGATGTCATCAGATGACATCATGCAGATGACATCATGCGAATAACATGTAGATGTCTTCCCTTCATTGTGGTGCGCTGGCAGTGGTGCCTGCAGAGCCAAGCTGGGACAAGGTGCCGGTGGCTGGGCAGTGGGCTGTGGTCCTCACTGGAGACCTCTCTGGTGTCTTCGTTGGGGATCTGGCTGGGGCCATCACTTGGCTGCCTACTGGGGACCTGGCTGGGGACATTGCCAGAGTCCTCACTGAGGACCTGGCTAGGGTCCATCCCAGGGATCTTGTCACTCAGCGTGCCGCTCCCCAAAACCAGGGACCGTGCCCCGGCCGCCCCTTCCCTCCAGCCACCTACCGCAGTCCCCAGCTGACCCGTCCTGTCTCCTGCAGGTCCCTGGCTGCAGGACGGTGACGGCCATGCCCTAGGGGAGCCCCGCCATGAGCCAAAGCGGGGCCTCGCGCCTGGCCGGCCCCCCGCCGCTGCCGGGGGGCTCGCTCCTGGCCCTGCTGGCCCCCGAGCCCTCCCCGTCCCCCCCCAGCGGGACACCCTCGCCCGGGCCCCCGCCGGCCTTGCTGGAAGGGGACTGGGAAGGGCGGGAGGAGCTGCGGCTGCGGGAGCTGGAGGAGGCGCGGGCGCGGGCGGCGCAGATGGAGAAGACGATGCGCTGGTGGTCGGACTGCACGGCCAACTGGCGTGAGAAGTGGAGCAAGGTGCGAGCCGAGCGCAACCGGGCGCGCGAGGAGGTGCGGCAGCTGCGGCACCGGCTGGAGGCCCTCACCAAGGAGCTGGCCAGCCTGCGCCGCGACCGCGACCGCGACCGCCCGGACGAGCGCCCGCCGCCGCCACCGCCACAGCCCAGCGCCGGCAGCCCGCCCGCTGATGGAGCAGAGGGGGACGCTGGCCCTGAGCAAGAGCCTGTGCGGGATGTGGGGGCTGAGGTGCCCCAAAAAGCCAAGGTGAGGGTGCGGGGCTGCCCTGGGCGAGCAGGGCTGGTGCGGGTACAGGAGAGCTCCTCATCCTCATCAGCTACCCATGGGCACCCCAAACCACCACTGCCTGTCCTGTAAAGATGGGCAGTGTGGAGGGACTGCTCTTGGGGCAGCATTGGGAGGGTCAGACCGCGCTCAGAGCAGTACAGGGTGCTCAGACTCCTCTTGGATTAGTATGGGAGGTGTCAGACCCCTCCAAGCAGGATTTTTGGCTCAGACCCCTCTTGGAGTAGTACAGAGCAGTCAGACCCCTCTTGGAACAGCATTGGGGGCATCAGACTCCTCAGAGCAGTATCATGAGAGGATCCAGAGCCCTCATAGCCCCATGCAGTGAGATCACCTTGGCACTGGCACCAGTCCCTTTCCTGGGGCTTTCCCTTGGAGGCACTAGGCAAAAATTGCTGTGCCAGTACAGGGGATGGTGGCATTGGCAGTGCTGGTGGCATCTCCCAGCCATGGCTCGAGTGTCAGGGTGTCCATACAGGCTTCTGGCAGAGGTTTGTGCTGAAGGAAGGAGGAGGAGGAGGAAGGAGAGGACACCAGAGCTGCCTCAGGGATGCTCTCAGCTGCTCCAGCCATCCCTCCTCTGCTGCTGTTGGCTCTGTCACAGCACAGAATCACTGCTCAGGGTGCCACGCCGTGACAGTTCAGTCCACCTGACAGCACAGCTGCCAAGTGACAAATCTGAGACTGATGTGAGCATCCCCCACAGGCTCCACACTTGGTCCCCAGGGACATCCTGTCCCCCGGAAACCCCTGTGGCTCATTTACTGTGTGCTCAGAGTGCCTGGCAGAAGGTCACCCACATGGCAGTCCTGGGTGAGATCGGTGTCATAAATTGGTTTTAAATTTTTTGATACCAAATTTCCAGCACAGCAGGGAGCCAGCAGCAGAGTGTGGTGATGTATGGGAGCTCCCCTCCATGTGTGGGGCAAGTCCCTCTCCATCAGCTTGAGGGGATCCCTGGGGAACGGAGGGAGAGATGCTCTTGATTATGGGGTGAGGGCTGGGTGCTGTGGGGACTGGGAAGCCAGGGCTGCCCCCTCACCCTGTCCCCTGTGCTGGGCCACCCACGGCGCCACAGGAGCTAGAGCTGATGGAAAACATCTTGACGAGCAAGCAGGACGAGAGCTGGGAGCAGCGGGGCCCCCGGGCCTCCTTCAGCCGCCAGGAACGAAGCCGCCTGCTCTGGGAGGACGTCAGCGTCGTGGAGGAGGATGCCACCAAAATCACCGCCCTGAAGCTGAGGCTGGATGAGTCCCAAAAAGTGCTGCTCAAGGAGCGGGAGTGAGTGCTTGGGGCATCATCCTTGCAGGGTGCCAGCTGATACCAGCCCAGTCCCCACTGGGATGGGATGTCCCATGGGGTCCTGCAGGCTGTCACCAGCATTGCCTCTCCCCAGGGACAAGCTGGCGCTCAGCAAGAACATCGAGAAGCTGGAGGGCGAGCTCAGCCAGTGGAAGATCAAGTACGAGGAGCTCAACAAGAACAAGCAGGAGGTGATGAAGCAGGTGAGTGAGGTGCCTGGGGAGCAGAGGTGCCCCAGGAGGTGGCCTGTCCCTCAGAGGGTGGCACATCCTGATGGACATGGTGGCCCACAGCCACTTCCCCAACTCCAGGTTGCTTGTTAAGGGTCTTCATTAGTGCTATTGGTCCAGTGGGTCCATCCGCAGAGGTTGAGTGGATGGGTGTGGGCAGGGCTCAGGTGGAAGGTGGGTGCTCACAGCCCCTTTTGCGTGCCATGTCGCCCACAGCTCAACATCCTAAAGGAGATTCATCAGGATGAGCTGGGGCGCATCTCCGAGGACCTGGAGGATGAGCTGGGTGCTCGCTCCAGCATGGACAAGAAACTGGCTGAACTGCGTGCAGAGGTGAGGCCGAGCCCCAGCGTGGGGGGCAAAGGGAGCGGTGAGGGGGGTCCTGCTGCCCCCCAGCCACGCCATGGCCCTGTCCCAGATGGAGCGGCTGCAGGCAGAGAACGCGGCTGAGTGGGGCCGGCGGGAGCGGCTGGAGACGGAGAAGCTCAACCTGGAGCGGGAGAACAAGAAGCTGCGGGCACAGATCGAGGACCTGGAGGAGGTGCTGGCTCGCAAGCGGCGCCAGACGGCCAGTGCCCTGGACACTGACCTCAAAACCATCCAGGCTGAGCTCTTCGAGAAGAACAAGGTGCCACAGGGGTGGTGCTGTCCCCACCACCGCATCCCCGGGTGACTCTTGTGGGGCTCAGCCAAAGGACTCCCTCAAGCCAAAATTTTGCCACCACCCTTCAAGGGATGGTGGTGACCCTATCCTTGCTCTATCAGCTCCTGGGTCATGGGGTGGGGCAATAGGAGAGGTCCCTGGGGAGGGAGAAGGGGGCACCCGGTGGTGGGGGTGGCTGCCCCATGCTCAGCCCCTGCCCCACGCCCACCACAGGAGCTGGCTGACCTGAAGCACATCCACACCAAGCTGAAGAAGCAGTACCAGGAGAAGATGGCCGAGCT
>VWZW01003496.1:191109-203569 GCA_013397115.1 Edolisoma coerulescens
AAAAGCCTGTCCCCAGATCTCAGCCAGGCATCACTCACAGCTCAGCACTCTCTTGCAAGGGCCACCTCAGTTGATAGTGAGGACGTCGCTCTGGATCTCGTGGCTCAGCTGTGTCTGCAGATCGCTCAGTTTCTTCTTGAGGCCGGACAGTGCCGACAGGACGATGGTCTCGGGGCGCAGAGAACCACAGGACTCCACGTTGTAATAAAACCTGAGGTTACAAGGCAGGGGGTTAAGTCACCATCTGCTCTGCAAGGAGGTGCAAACCCAGACCTCACATCATTCCAGCCCATCCATACCCACAGCAGGGAGATCTGCCTGGAATCCCAAACATCATCATCATCATCATCATTCACCTGCCAAGCAGGCAACAGCCAGTGCTGCCCCTCTACAACTGTCACACCAACACTCACAACTTCATGGGCTGCAAGAGCACTTCTGAGACTGATTTCTGTTCAGCACTGTGACCTGCAAGCCAGCACAGAGCCCCAAGCCAGGGACTAAGGCTGGCTGAGGCACTTTTGCAGTGCAAACACCACCAGCAATCAGAGCATGAGACACACAGGTGAATGAATACCTTAAGCCAGGGCATTTCCCCTGCAGGCCTCACACTTCACTGAGTGTGCACCGCCCTATCCAGCAACATGAACTCAGGAGAACTGTCTAGTAATCTCCCAGAGGGGAAAACCTGCCAGATCTGGGCATATCAACCACTTAACGCCAGCTCCTGCCCTGCTTTTCAGGGAATGTCAGCTCCCTGGGCTGGCAATTTCAGCACAGCGTAGACACTCCTTTGTTAATGAGAGCCTGTGAGATGCACCCAGCCAGTCACCCCATCTTCCAGCTGCAGCCCTGCATTCAGCTCCCTACCTCTCTGGCTTCCCGTTGGGGTCGTAGGGAGCCTGAGCATCCTCGTCGTCGATCTCCGAGTACTCACTCTTGGGCCTGGAACAGAGAGCAGGAGAGGTTAGCACAGAGCCCCTGCTCCAGCCTGGCCCCAGCACAGCCCATGCACTCAGTTTGGCCCCAGAGAGCGAGCACTGGGGCTCACGTCCAGCACACAACAGGGTGGTTATCAAACATCAAGTTACAGGAAAAAAGCTCAGTCCCACATTGCTCTTTCTGGCTCCTCATTAATGCCACAGAGCCATCCGGCAGCACTGGAAGAAGGGGATCAGCCCTGCTCTGCCCAAACTCAGCAAGCCCTGTACTATGGCTCCATCTACACTGGTACAATCAGAAGGGATGTTGATTCCTGAAGGAACTGTGTTTATGGAGCCTGGATGCTGTTATGGAGTAATGGACCTTGGGTTATCTTTTCTTTCTACTTCCCACTGGGCCAGGAAAGCACTGGCGTACTCCAGCACTCAAGTCTGTGAGGCACAGTTGGCTTAAACCCAGCAGGAAAAAAAAATCTCCTGTACCTTAGACACCAGCTGCATCAGTGAGCTCCATCCTGATGTCCTACACCCCCCACTCCTCTACCAAAATCACTGCAATACCTGTGCATCAATTAGGCAAACACGTCTTTCTACCTGCTGCATCCCTTGGTTTATAGAGCACCACACCAGAGAGACTGTGTGGAACCACTCAATCTGTGTAAGAAAACCCAAAGCCTTGAGATGTCTGAGAAGCCAGCACAGAAAATCCCGTACCCACCAAGGTCTCCTGCTGGCCTTCCTCTGCCCCAGCAATGCCCAGAAACACTGATCCCAGCACCCTGTAATCAGCTGCCTGAAATAAAACTGCATTTCTCAAACAAACCCTCTGCCTTTACAAACCACCAAGAGAGATGAAGTGCTAATAGAGTTGGGATTTCTTGTTACTTGCAGAACCACCCATGACCAAAACAGAGCAGAGGTTTCCATCACCCTGTCAGCTGTTTGGAGAGTCCAGATGCATGCCAGTGTTCCACCAACAGCCTCAAAAAGCAACTAGCATGAAATACTAAACCAAAAATCATAGCTAGCCTTGGACAGCAGAAGCCTTTGGCTCTGTATTGTCTTCACAGGAAGTCAGATGAACTTGAAAAGACATATTGTCAAGAAATGGCAGCTCCAATATCAATCCTCTTTTGGGATTTTTCCGACTTTAACATATATTTTGTCTAGAACTTCTCAAAAACTGTTTTCTGGTGTCCTGTCTGTTGTATGCCACACATAGGCTCATTGCTCCTGAGCCTGCAACTGATCAATGCTTACAGCAGCACATCCACTACCCTGCCCACTCCCTGCTCTCAACCTGCCTTGCCTGAAGCACCTGGTTCCTCACTATGCTGCTGGCTCCAGCGTGCTCAGGGACAGGATGTCTGCCAGGTGATCACTGGGATACAGAGCCAGCAGCTCAGGTACCCATTCATGAAAAGTGATGCTGGATAAAGTCCTCGCCCAGGCCAAAGCAGGGCAGCAGCTTTCCAGAAGTAAAATCGTGTCACTTTTGGATGAGAAGCAGTGTGCTACTTGTGCAGAATGGTATTTCAGAGGAGAGGAAAGGGCCAGAGAGGGAAACCCTGCCTGCCAGAGCTCAGGCTCCAGGAGTGAGCAGATGTATGGGTTAAATCAGAGCCATACTGAGCTTCCTCAAGCCAGGCTGAAAAATCAGTCTTGCAACCCAACCTTCCACTCTTTGCTCTCATAGCAACTTCTTTCATCTCACATGGATCTGTTCCTTCCTCAGACCTTACCCCAACCTACAAGACACTTGCAGAGAGAAGAAAAAAATCAGCAATAAGTGGTGAAAAAGGGCATGAAAGCGAGGCAAACCAGCAGTGATGGTACGTGAGGGAGGACAAGAAACGACCACAAACCATTCCATCTTGAGTGCAGCTGCAAACAAGCAGCTGGCCTTGCTACCCAAACCCAGGAGCAGAGTCTGTACAAAGGGGTGTGACAGGCACACTCCCCGTCACTTACTGACCCAAATTATCCCCAGGGCTGAAGTGTAAGTTGTTGCCTGCTGGAAAATCTTTCCCAGTCCCTGCAGACAGACACCAGGACATACCACTCCTCTGGCTTGGGGTACACCGTGTGCCTCAGCGCGTTGTCGGGGTCGTACTCGAAGGCCACGCCGGCCGTGGGGTTCCACTTGGCGTGTTCCTTGCCAAAGCCCTTCTTGGCATAGGCCCGCAGCCGCAGCTCCTGCCCCTTCCGCAGCTTCACGATCAGGATGTCTGGAAAAGCACACGCTGGTTTGAGAAGGCTACAGAGGAGAAATGAGTGTGCAGGATCACACTGCAGCAAAGGCAGATTTTTGGTGTTGAGGAAGATGTCACCAGCATCCAGGGTTTGTCTGGATTCTTAGAGGGGCTCAGCTGTGTCCCCAGAGCAGCTAAGTAAAAAGGAGCTGCACAGGCCCCCAAGGAACAGCCAACAACAAACCATTTCACCTCTCTGCTGTCTCTAGGCTCTCACAAGGAGAGACAGAAGGGCCCTCTGACACAGGACTTTAGTTCTGGGGCAATCTGTAAGTGGCGTTAAGACAAAATGCTACCCCACTGATGCAGTGACACCAGCAGCTCAGAAGTGTCAGGTTTGCAGCTGCCTTACAGTTGCACAGCTAGTAAAGGAAGAATGAGTTCAAAGAACCTGAAAGAAAAGTTAATTTCCTCCTCCAGCTCTTATTCCCAGTGACCCACCACTCACCATCCTGCTCCACGTAGTCATTGGGGTCATTGTCTCTGCTCCGAGATGTCACCTGCAGCAGCAGAACAAAACCAAGCAAATTAGGGACAAGATCAGCTTGGATGAGTGCTCCAGCCCTGCACAGCACATCTGCTCGGTTCCCAAAGTCACTCCCACAGCTGCTGTAGATGGCACACAGCACTCAGAGCACCTCAGCCAAAGGCAAGTAACAGACAGCAGGCTCCAGCTGGGCTTTACCCAGGCAGACACTGTCACCAAGCAGCAGGAGCAGCCCCAGGTTGTGGTGACATCTGAATCCACCTCAACAGCATACCAGAACATTCTCTGTAAGTCCCTTTGCATTTGTCCCACTTTGGCACCACCAGCCCTCCCCAAGACGACTGCACAGGAGCTGTTTGGCAGCACTGCCCTGGCCCAGGCTCCTCACACTCTGCCATGCTGAGAGCCAACAACCAGCAAGCCAGAGGCCTGCCAAGGGGCAGTCAAGCATTTTGGGATGAGGGGTGCAGGATGAGGCCACACCACTTTGCACCCCATCAGACAGCAAGGGAAGGACAACGCGGCAGAGATGAGGAGGGCGCTGGCACACATGCTGCTTCTGCAGCTACTCCTGCTTTGCTCTCCCACTACAGTTTAAGTGGAGCTTTAGGCAACGTGAAACGTGCTCAGAGGCCTTGCTGTGTCCACATTCCCTGTGTTGGCTGCCCTGCCCCAGCAGGAACGCAGAGCGGGACGAGCGGCGGGGCGGCACCGACCGGAATGACGCGGGGGTTGTTGGAGATGAGGTCGCGGGACGTGACGTGCCGAGTCTGGTCCTCGTTGCAGCGAACGTCCAGCGTGAACTCCACGGAGCACTCCGGGCAGAACTCGTCACACGTGCAGTCCTGGGACACACACAGGTTCTTTATGCAAGAAACTGCCCGAGCTTCCCATCAGATCCAACACCCACCACCCTCACAAGGATTCCCCACAGCATTTCGCCTGACTCACTCTGGAATATTGCATCTTGTCCACAATGTCATC
The DNA here is from genome assembly GCA_013397115.1 of Edolisoma coerulescens. Classification (NCBI taxonomy): domain Eukaryota; kingdom Metazoa; phylum Chordata; class Aves; order Passeriformes; family Campephagidae; genus Edolisoma; species Edolisoma coerulescens. The sequence goes on from VWZW01003496.1 coordinate 195,774, forward strand.
GCTGGTGAGCGGGATGAGACCTGTGGGAAGCAGGAAACCAGAGAAATGTCTGAGTGAGACCACAAGAGCCCCTAACTCTCCTGCCAAGAGGTGTGGAGGAACAGCACCTGACAAAGCTGCTTCAGCATCTCTGGACTGATTTTGCCCACAGCCCACCTTCACCTTCCTCCCCACCCCAGCACTCACCCAGCCTGTGTGCAATGAATTCATCGTGGAGCACGGAGGAGTTGGCATCTATCTGGACCCAGTCAATGGCTGCAGAGAAGAGAAGGTCACAAGCTGAGAAATACTCACGTGGGGAAAAGCCAGCTTGTGAGGGCACAGAAAACATGACAGTGACTGCAGAGGCACACCGAGGCAGCATCTGCAGGGCACAGTACTGCCTGGACACGGGTAAGGAGAGCCAAAAGCAGCGGGGAGGTGTGGGAGAACACGGAGGGGAAGGGATGGGAGCCACAGGGAGGGCAGCCCAGGGGACTGCGACCACAGGCGAGCGAAAGGCCTCACCTATGATGGGGACTTCTGCGATGAACACTCTCCGAATGGAATTTGCCACCCTGAGGGAGGGAAACACCCGTGTTTAGGCACGAGGGAGCGTGGGGCTGCACGCCCGCAAAGACGCCGGCCGAGGCTGCTGCGGGGTTTTGCTTCAGAGACCCTGCCCGGCCGCGCCGGCGGCACCCACGGGGAGACCGGGCCCGTGGGGCCGCCCCCGGGGCCTGCCGCGGCCGCTTCACCCCCGGGCCCGCCCGCCCCGGCCCGGCCCCGCGGCGATGCTCACGCCAGGTCCGTGTTCTCGATGATGAACTTGACGTTCTCGTCCGTCAGCTCGGTGATACGCACGGTGGGCTGGTTGGCGTACGGCATGGCTGCCCCGCCCCGCTCCCGGCCCCGCTCCCGGCCCCGCTCCCGCCGCCCGCCGCGTCCGTCCCCGCCCCGCTCCCCCCGGCCCCGGTGCGCCCGCAAAAAGAGTCCGTGCCAGGCTGAGTACGACTTTATTGGTGCCGGGGAAGGGCGGGGTGCGCCCCTCCGGTGCTCGCCGCCGCCGCCGCCTCACCGGCGCTGGTTCAGCCCCGCCAGGTTCTTGATCTGTGGGCACAGGGAGAACGGGATTAGTGGCGCTGTCCCGGGCGGCCGCCGGAGCAGGTGCCGAGGGGAGGCCCGTGTGCTGCGAGCAGAGATGTGGGGGCGAGAGGCATCACTGTGGTCTGGGGACGGGCAAGGATCAAACCGGAGCCACCTCCGGCCACCCCGCTGACCGGAACCGGCTCTCCCGGTCGGTAGGTTTCAGCTTGGGTTTATTTCTGTGGCCACACAGGCCTCGGCAGTGAATTTAAGCTTTTGGGGCATTACGCTCGCTCATCCGTTTTGCAGAGACCTGCAGAACTCAGCACGCCCGTAAAGGAGAACACTCAGCACACCTCGGGACACCCGGGACGTGGGAGATTCGGGATGTGTCCCCCTAATAGTTGTGTATTGGGATGATTCTGCCCTAAAGCCATCTGACTACAACCCACCCCCCTTCAGAACCCATCCAGTTCCTCCCGTTTATCTGTGCAGTGGATCTGCTGCAGGGACAGACCAAACATCGACAATGGGAGATATCCCGGACCCGAGAGCATCGTGTGGACGGATGTAAAACAGAGCCCGGCATTTCTCTAGTGGAGGATCCTTGTGGCATATGAAGGTATGAAAGAGGAGAGAGGCTAAGAGACGCTAAATTTCACCACAACTGCAGGGGGAAGGAGGCGGGAGAAATTCTTGAGAAGTGCTTCATCAGTAAAAATAATTCCTAATTTATGTTCCAGCCTGTTTGTCTTGTCCTGATACAAGGTAAATGTATTTCTGATAACAAGGAAATCACTTTGTTGCTAAATGCAATGGGAGTAGCCCAAAAATAGAATCACAGGGAGGCCCTGAAGCCCTTCAAAAGTCACTCCTGGATACACAAAGGGCTATTTTGTATCCCAGAGGAAGTGCAGTTCCCTCTGCATGGACAGAAAGCAGTCCAGGACACTACCAAGAAGTGAATGAATTCTTGGAAGGACACCGAGGGCAAATGAAACAGCTTGAGGAAGTCACCCTGCTGTGGCTCAGGGACAGGTGCCACCTCCCAAGCACCCATGGGGCCACTGACCCTCTGTCAAGATTTCCAGCACAGGGCCACAAGATTTCCTGGCAGAGGGAGAAATCTTGTGCCAAGCAATGGAGAACAGTTGTATTCATTCTGATCACCTGTCTCTCATCCCTAAAGCTCACCCTGCAGCTTCTGACTTAATTTCCTTATGCTCTATTACAAGTTCTTTCACCACAAAACAACCCAGGAAATCACCCTTAAATAAATCTAAGTTATGAAAGACGATTGTTTTTCCAGGTTATCCTCTAGATTTGGGAGGAAAGCACACGCTGACATTCAGAAGCAATTCTGCTCTCACAGCCCTGCTGGTTTCAGCATTACTTACAGTAACTGCAGCTCCCATCAGGCCCTGGACAACGGCTTCTCCAGTGGATTGTACCTGGGAGACACAGGGAGAACACGACCTTTTGCTTCCTGCAGTGGCACTTGTGGCCCCCAAACACGCAGGTGGAATGCACAACAAACGTGTATTTGCTGCAGAAAGGTGCTGACAGCACGGCAGACAAGTGACAGCCACAGACAGGACACACAGAAGGGGTTTCCTGGGATGTCTCCTAACCATCGGGACAGTCTGACAAAGAGGACACCTACATGTCATTTTATAATTTTATAAAAACCACATCATCATTTATTGACAGCAACAAGGGGGTCTCTCAGCAGATGTGGGATCTGCACGATGGAAAAGCCAGGTGTGCCTGCATATATCCTCGGGGAGAAGGGATTTGCTGCACACACACTTGTCCCTCAGGTTACCTGGCTGGCTGTGTTGCTCATGGTCATGGCGTCAGCCACTCTGTTTTTCAGGAAGCGCCAAGTATCCTCGAAGTCAGGGGACGAGTCCTGCATCATCACCAGCTCAGTGGTGTTGTAGATGCCAGTGAGCACAGCCCGGCGGGTGTACCAGTTAAACTGCAGGGGCACAGGAGGAGAGACAGAAAGCTGGGATCTGAATGCACGTCAAGAGTGCAGCTGTCAGAGAATGGCAAAGGAAAAATCACACACCCACAGCACGTTCCTTTCCCATACAGGGGAAGTTGCCACATGCAGCTGGATCTCTCAGGGCCTGTGACAAAACTCTTTCCTGCTCCTAAAAACCCACTTGAAGGGGTCTCTGAGGCATGAGAATACTCTGCCTGGCTCCTGGTGTTGGGAAGAGGGATCTGCTCTTAAAGAGGACTTTAAACCCCTTTACTGGGAAAGAGGGAGCAGGCTCAGCACCACAGCTTCCCCAGAAAACTCATGTAACCAGTCAAAGGTGCAAACAAAACACCAACTTTAGAACTTCTCCTAATCCCTGCTTCAGTGAGACTTTAGGAACAGCTCAGTGCAGACACTGGCTCCAACACGTTGATTTGACTTGCATAACGAGTAAGGGACTTTCAGTTCCTGAAGCAATTGTGTTCTTTCAGTTGTCTTCTGGTTTATTCCTTTAATTTTTCTGCCATCTTATTTATTTTCAACTGCAGTAGCTTCTCTTTTATACACAGATAAAAGAAGCTTATTAAAGTAGTTTGTTAAAATGGTTCATTTAGCTTTTTCCAGCTCTCCCTACATCTATAAGAATTAAAGTAATTTATTAATTGCTATAATTAAGGTTATAATTTTCTTTTATTTCCTGCCAGAAAGATGAAAGCTTTAATAAGCTACTGGTATTTTTAGGTAGGTTCTTTAAAGGTTTTCAATTCAAGTCTGTAAATGCTACTGCTGGTGGAAGAGAGCTGTTTGACAGACGCACTGCTCACTCACTGAAAATTGGATCAACTTCTTAGTCTCAAAATCTCAACAACTTTGTGTCTTCAAAAAGAAAAAAGAAGAGCACTTAAGAGCCTAGGAAAGAAGGTCCTTTTAATTTGCACTAATCCCACTGGCTGTAATTTGCATTCAGTCTCAGTGGCTCTTAAGTATCCTTAGAAATTAGACTGTAGTTTATAAGGACCCTTGGGTGCCTCTGAAATGTCTTCTTCACTCAACAAATGGGCCATTTGCAGAGGGACTCAGCCCCACTCCTACTCGAACCCATGATTTTGCCAAAGTGCTGAGGGGTAGAACCAGCCTGTCCCCAAAGCACAAGGACTCACATCTGTGGACTGGTCCCCAGCATAGTGCCAGATATCATCGATCATGCTGGTGAGGAGGTTGAGGCTGGAAGGGATGTTCCGTGGGAGCAACAGGACACTCAGGGCCTGCAAAGGAAACACACACACAAATGGGAGCCGAAGAGAGAAGGATGTAATACTAAAGCAGACCAACAGCGCTCTGCTCTGTTATCTTTTCCCTGTTGCTGCTGACTTGCCTCCAGCTCCCAGTGACAAGTCCTCCCAGTGACAAGTCCTCCCAGCTCTCTGCAGTCCTTACAAGCAACAGGATGTGCAGGGAACACACAGTGTGGCTGGCATGTTTAGGCCTCGGCCCGTACTGGAGCTGAATGATCCTTGCTCAGTTCAAACATCCCCGAGCTGTCTCTCCTGAGCTGCCTCTCTGACTTGGAAACATCAGAGGCTGAGCTGACTCACCCTGTGCTGTGCCCCTGTGGGCAGGGAGTCACATCTCTCATTTCTCTGAATTTGACTTTGAACTCAGAGCGGCAACCAAGGGCAGAACAGCGCCAGCCATAATGGCCCTGCTGGGATCCTGCAGCCTTTGAACGTAATCACACAATGCCAGGAGAGACACAAACCACCCACATCCTTCACAAGGCAAATTATGCTAATCTGAAAGAAGTTCATGAAGCCTGTACTCTCTCTCTGTGCATGGGGTGCTGGATTCAGCTGCCCAGAGGCCAGCAGTGGTTCTGGACAGAGACTGACCTTGCAGCAATCTTTGCAGCCCAAGATTAGGAACTCTTTGCTTGTCACTGTGGCCACAATTCAATTCCCTTCCCACCTTGGGAAGAATGGCTTGAGAGTTAAATCTGGATTTTGAAGCATGGAGCCCTCTCAGTTCACAGCTCTACCCTCAGGCTGCCAGGGGTTTGTCAGTCAAGGACAGTTTCCTGCAGCAAAGCAGTTCTGCATTTCCAGGTGTCAGGTGATCCCGGTGCAGCCACAATAACACTGCACAGAGCCTGACTTGCAGTGACACTGCAAATAGGACTGAGCAGAGACACAGGTTATCCCCTGGGGATGCCAGATGGGTGGAGTGAACAACAGAGAGCTTTGCCTTTCCAGAACTGCGAGAAATAGTTGCTCTAAGGTCACCTTTAACTGCCTCCTTCCAAGGCTACTCTCCTCTTGAAGGCTACTAATCATTTGAAACCAGCCAGGGTTTCATTTACAGCCTTGAACTAATCTGGTGGAGAGACTATGTTGAAAGTCACGGGGTGTTTAAAATACACACACGCAAAGGAGACAATGTTGATATTACTTTTATACCTGGGGCCATTTCTCAATATATGGAATCAGCATCCTCAGTCTGGCTTCCACAGCATGTCTCAAGAATTCATCTATAGGCTTCTTCCTGGGTAAGGAAAAAAAAATTAGGAAGAACATCCAAGTTAAATTCAATTCTGATCTTGAAAGATCAATCTCCACCTGGCTTAGCAATAGATAAGCAACATATTATATATCCTTCATGCCTTTGGTCCTAGTCTGTATCTGGGAAAATGGCTTTATTTGGGTAAATTAGACTTTTAACTTATCTGTGTCCCAGGTGGCCTCTCTGTCTATCCATTTCCCAAAATCTGCAAAGGCAGACATTTTTTCACACCCAGTACTCACTCTGCTTTACCCAGCTGCACTAGTTTCTGCTCCTTCTCCAGCAGCTCAGACAATTTGGTGTTGCACTCAGACAAGAAGTGCAGGATCAGTTCACTGCCATCACTGTGAAACATCCCTGCTGCAGCAACAGAGAGACCCAGGGTCTGTAGAGAAGAAGGGAGAAGCACAGACCAGGTCAGACACTGCTAAGCAGGATCCAGCTAGAAAAAGTTTCACTTACTTTGTGGAAAACATTATGTGAATTTAAACAAAACAACGCTGCATTAAAAAGCACTTCCTGTACATGTTTTCCTCTCTTTAGGACTCTACCTTGTGCCTTAGTCTAACTCTGAAGGGGTTATCCTGTAGCAGCTGGGTTTCATTCCTGCCCAGTAGCATTTGCTGACTACGGTGCATCGCCCAAGAGTATGTGGGGGAAGCATGCAGGCCTGGCTGTCTCTGCACTTCAGCTCCATCCAGTTTTCAACTGGTTTGTTGCTTCTCTCCCCACATACCTTGGCTCCCTCTGCAATGGCCTCTGCAGTCCAGCCATGTTCAGGCACAAACTCCAGCGCCGCTGTGAGGATTCGATGCTGCAGCTGCTCCTCGCTCTCATAGTCCTCAGACTCCTGGCCGCCCTGGCCAGTGTAACTATGAGAAGGTATTGTTACAGTGAGGGGAATGTCACCACCAAACACCACAGCCCTGGACTCTGCCACTCACTCGCTGACACCAGGCACATTTGGAGGCCTGCTCAGTATAAATCTGGCCTCCTCCAGTAAAATCCTTCCCTGTCCAGAAAAACGATTCTTAACGCACCTTTGCTGTGAGAGAAGAGAAAAATAAGGGAAGGAGGGCTCAATGCAGATGCCTACATGGAGACCAATCAGCCCCACATTCCCCCTCCTTTATAGAAAACTAAACTACAACCTTTTCCACCATGGGCTTTATACTATAGACATATGGACAACATATTGTCCCTATTTTTTTAGATTTAGACAAAAATCCAGAAGCAAAGACTTGCACTTTGTAGGTGAGACAGGTTCCCTCTTGAAAGTAAGTCCACGGTGGACAGTGGACTTTGCACTGTCACAGCAAACCAGCTCTCCAGCTGCTGCAGTCTGGGGCTCCTTAACGCTGGATCTCGTCGTCTCCAAGTTTCAGATGCGAGTTTCAGGAAAGCAAAAGCCCTCCAATCCCTCCGTCAGTGGGACGGTGCTAGAAGGAGCTGGTAAGTTACCTGGGGCGAGGGCCCTGAGGTTCCTGTTCAGGCTGGTGACCAGCTGGAGGTGAATCAAAGTGCTGCTGAGAGGACGATGTCAATGGCTCCTTCTTGTGCTCATCGGATGCTCTCCTCAGCGCAGCCGAGGCCTGGAGAGCACGGAGGGGTGGGTAGTGCTGGCACCTGACCACTGCAAGGGAAACCAAGAGTCAGCATCTCCTTCCAACACCAGGAAGCACAGAAAATTCAGGTGGAGAGTTGTGGTGAACACAGCTGAAAAGAACAGAAATTCGTAGAGTCTTTTTTTACGCTTCTGATTAGTGCCAGTCTGAGCTGAGCTATGTCTATGTGAAGAAAATAAAGCAAAAATGTTTTGTGCAGGAAAGAACAGTGCAAATGGCATGTATTGCACATAGTTTCCTAATCTTGGACTGGAAACCAGGCACCCAAACATGCCCTGTCCCCTTTTTAGCCCTGATAAGGAGTTAGGAGGAAGGTGCTGACCTCCGAGCAGGGGACAAGAGGCAAGTCCTACTCGGGAGCCGAACAGCCGCGACAGACACCACATGCTAATCACTGAGTGATTACTCAACGACACTCTGGGGGAACTTCTAACTTAGCTGCTGGGTTTTTGGGTTCGTTTTTTGTTGTGTTTTTTTAATAAACTTGGTTCCACAGCCCACGCTTTTAAAGAAGACCACCACCCAGCAACCCCTCCTTCAAACCCACCCGCTCGGCATCC
>VWZW01003496.1:203677-220361 GCA_013397115.1 Edolisoma coerulescens
AGCGGAGCCGAGCGGCGGGAGGTGAGGCGGGGGCGCGCGGGACGGGGCTGGCGGGCCCCCCTTTTTCCCCTTCAAAATCTTTTCCGAGACCTCGCCTGAAGCGGGGCGGGGCTGTGTGTGTGTTTAAGTAATTCCTTCGCGAAATTCCCTCAGGTATCCTGTCTTTTGCTCCCTCCAAACCGTCCCTGCTCGGTGACCGAGAGGTTTATTCCGCCCGTTCTCCATGTGCTTAAAATGCGCACCTGCTGTAGGGCCCGCAGCCTTGCGCCGCGTCCCGGCCGCTGGAAGCCGGAGTATTCCCGGCCGCTGGAAGCCGGAGTATTCCCGGCCTCTGGAAGCCGGAGCGTTCCCGGCCTCTGGAAGCCGGAGCGTTCCCGGCCGCTGGAAGCCGGAGCGTTCCCGGCCGCTGGAAGCTGGCTGTGCTGCGTCAGGAGGCCGCAGTTTACAGCCCTGACGCTGCAGAACCCTGGAAAGGTTTGGGTTGGAAGGGACCGTCACGATCATCCCGTTCCAGCACAGCAGCTTTCTAACCGGCTGAAGCGGAACCTGCGGTATTGTTTAGCCCCTTTTCCGTGCCCTGTTCCTCAGGGACTGTTAGATGTGTGTGACAGGGAGATAAGGGCCCCTCCTCACGCCACCCACACGGGATCCTCGGCCTCCTCCCCGCATCTCAGGGCACTGAAGGTGGTGTTGCTGTTGATGCAAAATTTGGGCTCGGACTGATCTTGAAAGGTCACAACCTGCTGTTCAGAGAGGAAGGTGTCACTTCGGGTTTATCTTTCCTGCCTTAGCCTAACAGCTTAAGTATCTTTTGAGTTTTTCAGCCTTTTTCTTGGGAAAGGTGACTTTTTAATGAGATTAACATGTGTGTTTATGAGTGTTATTGTCTGCTGTAGCTGCTTAGCTTGTGTCACACATGCAAAACCAGCTGTGAGATGTTACAGCCTGCAGTGTACATCCAAAGTGTACATTCCCCACCTGGTTGGCATTGTGGTTGTTTTAGTGTGAATTCCTACCAGAGTAGCTCAGAAAAGGCACAGACTGTCCCATTCTGAACTTATTTGCGGTTTCCAGGAGAGAGGGGAAGTCCACAGCACCCAGAGCCAGAGGAACTGTAGGTCAAAATCCACTCCCCACCTGACTGCAGTTAAATTTGGTACAGCATATCCGTGAGCTGTGCTTTAGTGACAACGTGGTGGCAATAAGGCATTCCCCAGGATGTGTGATGTAGTGATTCCTGGTAAAGACCTTGCTTACAGCTGTCTCTCCTGAAGCAGATGTGTGGTTTGCAGCTAGTTGAAGACACACTGGGCAACTACTCTGGTCACCAGTGCTCTCTGTTCTCTGTGGTGGTGTTAAATTAGGAAGAAAATAGGTTTGTGATGGATAGAGGAAAGAGAGGAGGTCATCGGGTTCAGTAGCTGGTGCTACTGGTGATGATGGGATGCTATTGCCAATCAAGGAATACAGTCTCATATAAAATATCAGTGGAGACAGCTTTCTCAAAAGTGTCACTGGATATTCTGTTTCACTCCTCCCTCTCTGTAATTTGCTCACCCAGTGCCACCGATCATAACGGTGGGAAGAGCCTCAATCTGGAATGCTGGGAATGCTGAAAGTTACTTTTTTCTTCTCATGTACTGCGTAAGCAAACTCTGCTAGGTTGTGTTTGGAGTAGGAGAGACAAGGCAGTGTTCAATATCAAATAGCTGTCACTGCTCAGGAAATCTAGAAATCCTGTCTTATTCAGATTTTTAAGGAAAGCAGGTAAGTTTTTTGTTGTTTTTTGGTTTCTTTCAAGCATGACATGCAGAACTAGTGCCTGAACTGGAGAGATACTGAATTACAGCCTGAAGTTTAGCTCTTTCTTCATGTCCTGCTAACGCACAGCTTGTGGGAGCTTCGTGCTGCCTGCCTCCAGAAAATTATCCCCATTTATTAAAACAACTCAGCCGATTACATCACAGTCCACAGAGGTTCATGCTGTGCTCAGCACTTACCCTTCCTTTCTCTCTCCCGCCCTGTTCCTCTCCCAGCCACTGCCAGGTTTGCTGCTGCTGCAATGGGGGAGTACGGAGTCGCTCCAGGCCAGCGCGTGGCCATCGTCTGGGACAGCTCCTCGCCGGTCGAAGCCCTGAAGGATTTGGTGGATAAAGTCCAGGCGCTGGTGGGAGCTGATAATCGTGTCTCTGTGGAAAACGTTAACCAGCTGCCTCAGTGTAAGAATGAGCTTCATTTTTCACTGTTTCCTTGAAAGGGAGAGGGTTCTGCTGCTGTGTGAGCCAACACCTTCCCGCCTTGGGAGTCAGCACTGAGAATGTTGTCAGCACCTGCTGCTGACTCTTACCCTGGGCAGTACAGCAGGGGACGTGATGCACCCTGGCCGTGCTTCTATGATTGGTGTCTTCAGTCAGTTACTGCTGTTGTACTCAAGCATGAGGGATGAGGGAGGTGGAACTGGTGTGTTAAGCTGTGTGTGTACATGTGTAAAATTGTACCATCTTCCTGTTTCTTCCCAGCGGCTCACAGGGAGTCCAGTTTCGATGTAATCCTCTCTGGCATGGTACCAGGCAGTACAGCACAGCACAGTGTGGAGCTCCTGGCAGAAGTAGCTCGGATACTTAAGCCAGGGGGCCGTGTCCTCCTGAAAGAACCAGTGGTTACAGAATCAGGTGAGAGAATCTTGCTTCCATGGCAACATAGCATTTCTCATGAGGATTAGGCTGAAATAGAAGGGACAGGAACCCCAATCGACGTTCAGAGATTTTCATTCTCCTGACACACTAACCCAAATCACAAGGTTTTTATCCTGGGCTTAAGCTGGTATCCATCAGAGATGTTTGCAGTCACTCTGCTTCTTTTAAAAATGCTGGACAGGCTTGTTCCTAAACTACATTGAAAAGCTTCAGTGATCGCTGTTTTCTCCTCAGGGTGCAATGTTAAGTAGTTGCAGATGTTGTGTTTCTGAGGAGCTTCCAAACTGGTTTTAAAAACAGGTGACAGATGCTGAAGAGATTGCCCCAGAAGCCAGTTGAGAAATAATTATCCACAAAAGGTTAAAAGTGTTTGGACTGAGTTTTAGGAGAAAAGCCAGAGTGCCTTCCATGGGACAGCTGGAGGAGCCATGAGAAGGTGAACACAAGATGATTTCTTAGCGTAGTGTGTTCATTTAGGAGTCCATGTTTTGAAAACTTCATGAGTAGCTCACTTTAATAGGTAAAAATGTTTCGGAGGGAGTTTGGGGATGGTTTTTTTAATCTTTTTTCAGTGGGTATTGATTGGGTTGAGAAAAATTTTGGCAAATATGGAACATATTTGGAGCTAGAATGGCTTCGTGACCCCACACTGTTATTTTAATGAACAAGCTGCTGATGCTTTTTCTGGTTTGTTCTGCTGTCAACTAAAAAGGGCCCAATTTTAGTGCAGAGGTGTGGCTCAAGTACTTCCCTCTAAAGTTCTTGCTCTTCCAGGTTTCTCAGTCAGCTGTATTCTTGTTCTTGCTTCCTCCTACTCTCTGCTTTTGTGTCTTGCAGGAAACAATGGCAAAATCAAGACAGCAGCCAAGCTCCTCACAACTCTGACTCTCTCTGGGTTGGTGGAAGTGAAGGAGGTAGGGATGTGTTTACCATTTCCAGAAGTGCCCTCGGGCAGTTACCTGGGGATTTGCTGGGAGATGAGGTTTTTAGCTTCCCTGGTTTGCTGTAAATGTGCATGGCCATTGCCTGGCACAAACTTTAGTTACTGTCAGTGTGGTGTTTTTCTTTAGGATTGAAAATGCTGACTGTCTGTTCACTGGAATGCTGGGCTTGGTGCTAAAAGAAGGGGTTCTGCATGAGGTTAACCTAAAATCTTACTTTGCAGCTGCAAAAGGAAGCGCTGACCCCAGAGGAGGTGCAGTCTGTTGGAGAACATCTGGGTTACCAAGGCAGTGACCTTCTCATTATTCAGATAGAAGGCAGGAAGCCCAATTTTGAAGTGGGATCCTCAAGTCAGCTCAAACTTTCCTTTGCCAAGACACCTGGTCCTTCAGGTAAGGAGTGGTGCATGCTGAATATCTGGATTTCCTGGCTCTCTGTGACAGGCATCACTTAGAACAGGGAGACATTTCCCAAGTAGGGAGTGCTACAGTAAAAGCTTATGAAGTAGGGCTTTCCAAAGTTGCTTGAACTCTATTTGTTGGGAGTAGATGGGGCAAAGGCTGGAATAACAGCTATTTCTTCCTTTGTTTTGGCTCCAGGAAAACCCTCTGTGGACCCAGCTGCTGCCAAGCTGTGGACACTGTCTGCCAAGGATATGAATGATGAAGAGATGGTAAGTGGTTTTCTTTGTGAGGCTTTGCTGTTCCTTCTCTCTCCCCATTCTTTCCTATTCTAAATACTTCCAGTCATGCCTCTTAGGAAGCATACAACTTCAGAGGTAGAAAAACCTCCCTAAGGCAAAATAGCTCATCTCCTTCATGGGGTCTGGAGAGCTCTGGTGTGGTGAGGGCAGAGAGGAGACAGGGATAAGAGGGCACAGCTGCAGCACTTTAATGCCAGTGCACAGATAGCACCATTTCTTTGAACATAGCAGTGTCATTCCCTACTGAAAAGTCCATTTCCTGCATTTTATCTCCCATGGTGTGTTTTCAGGATCTTTTGGACTCTGATGAGCTGTTGGATTCAGAGGATTTGAAAAAGCCAGATCCATCATCCCTCAGAGCTCCATCCTGCAAAGAAATGGGCAAAAAGAAAGCCTGCAAGAACTGGTCAGTGCTGGAATTCGTGTATCGGTGAACCTTTCAACTGCAGCATTAAACTCTTAAGAGAGTTGGAGGGATTTAAAAACTGTTGTAGGCAATTTGCTGTTCTTCAGAGCCTAATTCTCTTGGATCATGTCCTTTCTTATCTTAGTTATTGGAATGTAAACACAAATACAATGAGAATTGACCCGAGACTGCTACAAATTATCACAATGGTGTGTATTATCAACAGCCATCTGGAGGTGGCTGCATAGCTTGTGCAGCTTGCCTAAAACCCTGGTTTCTCACATTCCAAGGAGAAACAGCACAAGTAGCGAGTGCTGTAGTGTCATTTCCCACTCAGTTTTAACTTGAGCAGTGTTTCAACACTTGTTATACAAACCATGGTGCTGAAGAACAAAGTGAGGAGCGTGAGTCCCAGAGTCAGCTGTGTCGTGTGACAGAGCGAGGGCTGTTGCATGTGAGTGGGGCTGGCACAAGTGTTGATGACTCATGACCTTTAAGCAGAAAGATGCAGGTGACTTCTTTGTTTTTCTACAGCACATGTGGCCTGGCTGAAGAACTGGAACAGGAGAAGAAGAGCTCACAGCCCAAATCTGCCTGTGGAAATGTAATTAGTAATTTTTGTCTCTATACTATGGTTTGCAGTATATGATATCTCTGTAAGAATTGTGTTCCATAGTCACTGCTGCCTGAGCTGGATCACTGCTTCCACACACTGCCTCTGCAGCTTCTGCAGAGCTTCAGCCTTTGCCCTGTGCTCACGTGCTCTGTACCAGCACATGCTGTCTGTTCTGACTCGCTGGGGGAGACAGAGTGAGCAGTGAGCCTTTCCCTGCTCAGAGGCTAACCAGGGATCTGGTCAGGGAGGATTGCCTTGTGGGAGCTCAGGGGGCTGCCCCAGCCTGGGCACACTGGGTGGGGTGGAGGCTCATTTCTGTGTGAGCCCAGTGCCTGCACAGCTCTGCCGTCCACACTAACCAGATGTGTTGAGAAGGGGGTAGAAGGGAGGCAGTTTCTGTGCTCATAGATGCTGGGGAGCATGACATCTCTTGAGCTGGAGAAACCATATCACAGGGGAAGAGACCTGAAAGTGGCACCTGATTACAGACAGTGCTTTTCTTTCCCTTGCCAGTGCTACCTGGGGGATGCATTCCGCTGTGCCAGCTGCCCTTACCTGGGGATGCCTGCCTTCAAGCCTGGGGAGAAGATTCTCCTGCAAGAGAACCAGCTGCACGATGCCTAACAAAGACATGTCCTGCCAAGGACTCTGCTGCTTTTCTGTCACTCTGAGGTTCTTCCTGCAGTCCTCATCCTCTCAAACTCATGTTCTCCAGCCAATACTCCATGTGGGGAGGGACACTGCGGGCACTGACACTGCTGTGAGCTCACGGCTTGTCATCAGCCTTGGGCTACCTGATCCTCTGGTGACAAGTCACGTATTAGACTCCATGTTACACTTTATTTTGGCTGACCTGACCTGATCCTGGACGCTGGCCGTCACAGCGTGTCCCACCAGCAGAGGGAAGTACAGTCACGTGTCAGGTTGTCCTTGTGTGCCTGTGGCATTCCCCATGCCCGTGTCCTACAGCTCTAATTAGTCCTGATTTTCCCTGGTGAATCAGCAGCTCTGGCTCAGCCCCCGGGGTGTCTGGGCTTCTTCTCTCTTTGAAATTTGAACCTTCAGCCCCTTATCATGTGGAGGTGGCCCAGCAGCTCCTGTGGCAAGTCAGGAGCAGGGAGTACACTTAGCAGTATGTACTCTTAGCTGTGTGCATGAGCTTCTTGGGAAAGGCTGGCAGGCATGATGAATTTCCAAGTGTTTTGGGAGCCCCTACCCCCAGCTGTTTCCAGCAAAATGGCGAAGATTCAGTCCCACCAAGAACTCCTGCCTTTAAGCCAGGGAGCTGATGAAACAAGACTTGTCTTGTCTTCCCACAGCTTTCAGTCCAACACGAACTGGTAACACAAGGGCAATCTGAGACTGTTACCTCTCTTGGTGGTTACCCGAGTGAGTTACCTGCAGTGTCAAATACATAAGAACACAGCAATAACTTCATTTCTAGATGATCTGTGGTGGCCATCTGCTCCCTCTCCATGAGATACTATTTATTTGTGTAGTTACTGCTAGTGTAGCATCCTGCAGGTGTGGGATGAGGGTGCTGTTCACATTTTGTGCAGGGCTTGCTTCTCACCTAGGGAGGGGGAGGAAGAAAGACCACATCCAGTGTCTCAGTGGGGATTGTTTTGTTTGGGGCTCTTGCTCTACGGGATGTGACTGCTTGTTGTGTGCTACCTGAGTTACTAAACTCATGGAGGGGGCTGGGATGAAAGGCTGTTCTGTTCTTGAAATAAAAGTGACCAATAGTAAAGCCTTTGTTTGAAGGCTGGTATTAGTGGTATTCTAAGTGTGTCTCTCCTTCTACTTGGCCTCTCGGTGATTTCTTAAACAGTTCAAATGTTAGGTTGCATCTTTAACTTCTCCATAAATTATTCCTCTGAAAACTTGACTTGAATGTGTGATACGCACTGGAAACAACAGATGTTAAGGAAAACTTAAGACCTCTCAGATGCTGCTCTGGGAATCGCACTGCCCCAGGCTCTCACTGCTGGGATTGAAGCCCCTTCCTGCCAGAGCACTCTTTCTGTCTGGCTTTCCCAGACCCCTCTTTCACTCTTCCCCAGTCCCTGCCTCTGTCATCAGCGAGAACAGCTCCCAAGGAGACAGCAGTTGTGTGATAAACCACCTGTCCAACCAACTTGTTGCTCCTGGCTTGTGATGTAAGGAAATGGGCAAAAGCCTCTGCACGCTTATGGCCTTTGGGAGTTTTATTGCCTTTTCTCAGCCTCACTGGTAGCAAAAGATCAGATCTCTTTATAATGTCCCTGATAAAAGGCAGCCCTTATCCTGAACTCCACTTTCCTCTTGCCCAAACTGGGAGAAGCAGCACTTTTAACTTTTGTTTTTCTGCATGAGTCGGCCTTCCTTTGTATGGCCAGCAGAGCTTGAGGGGCAGCAAGGACACACTCCGTGCTCCTGGAAGGAAAACCCCTCGCAGATGTTTCACCCACCTGCCTTGGGTGCACACAGGGACAAGGGGCCCTCTCCATATGGAGGTGTTCGGGGCAAGGAGGGTGTTGCTGTTGTGCCGGGGACGGCAAGAGAAGAAACAGGCCAAGTCTAAAACTCAGGGATAAAAGGAAGCACTTTAATAATTTTCTAAAGGCTTTTATATGTTAGTTCGCAAAAGCGTGTTAACTGGCATAAGGTAATGGGTCCTTTGGCCATCCACCCCTTGAGGGGATTGGCCAAATTCTAAGACACACATTTCTAAATATTTTTTAGTTAAAACCGTAACAATATCTGCAAAGCAACCTACAAGGTAAAGAGATTTGTTTACAGAAACTTCTAACTGTTTTCAGCCAGTGTCTGTGAGAAAGCAAAGACTTTCTCACAGACAGAGGCAGAAAGCTGGAAAATCTTTCTGTAACCCAGGTTTCAGCGTTCACAGGAGGACATTATGTTTGTTACTGCTTTATCTTCACACACTTGCTTAACTGCTTGTGATAGCATCTTTTTGAGAAGTGAAATTTGGAGGCTCAGTTCTGGCTGTAGCAGCCACTTCACCTTTTTAAAAATAGCCAATGAGCAAAGATGCTGCCCCCACCCTTCCTGCCTGCACTGGAGAGGTCACCTCAGCTGGCTCCTCCAGCAGCCCTGGCTGCCTTTCCCCACCTCTTGCTCACTCATGTTACTGCTCCAAGGCTATTTCATGGCTTCTTGCCTGGTTCTCTGTTAAAAATGCTATCCCACAACTGATTCCCCACGAACCTTGGGCATAAAGGAGGATGCAAATGCAGCACTATGAATATTCCAGCTTCCTCCATTTCACTGATCAGTAACTCTTCCCTGGTGGAGCCATGAGCCACATTTTTCCCTCCACTTTTTTTAAGGCAGTTAAGCAAAGGCAGAGCCTTTGGCAGCCCTTGTTAATCTTAATTTGATTTGTACCTCAGCTTTCCAATTTTGCCTCTTCGCAATTTAGCGAGCATGTCATTCTGCTCATGTCCTTGTGGTTTTCCTCATGGCCTATTTTGACCAGTGGGATTCTGAAGAACTCTGCAGCTGTATTTGCCTCCTCTGAAACTTCCCCCCCTCCCTCAGCAAATAATAACTGGCTACCAAGGCTGTTAGTACAAGTCTCAGGTGTCTGGCTCAGCTCTTCTTGAATTCATGAGCAGTCTGTCCCTCTTAGTTGAAGGTTTTTTAAAACCCTTTTCTCCTTAAAATAACAACATAAGTCATTTTATGCTATAGACACATGAGAAGAGCTGTGCTGGTCCAGCTGAAGAGCTGCCCAGCCTGGCTATAGAGAATCATGGGATCCTGTTAGGTCAGAAAAAAGATGTTTGAGTCCAGCAGTTACCCCAGCACGGCCAAGCTTGTGCAGATGTTTATGTCACTGGTGGCAGGAATATTGTTGGGGCATTGAAGGGAACTTGGTCATGCAGGTGCTGATGATGTCATGCCTGGCAGAGGAGCTGATGGGGTGGGTGTGAGAACCTGGCCCATGACAGATACACTTCACTTCTCACCACAGAGGATATCAGTACTAAACCAAAATCTATCTTCTCTGTCCTAATGACCGGCAGGCAACTACTTCATTCATCAATGTCATTATCAGGAAAAGCCCAATTAGAGCTGTCCCTGAACTGCAGCTGGACTGCACACCAGTGACCCTCCTCTTGGGCTGGGAGCGCTCTCAAAATTAGAAATACCTTACCTGAGATGAAGAGAACCCTTCCTTATCCAAGGTGGAGAGATCCCTCACCTATGACAGATCCTCAGTGAGTCACTGATAGCTTGCTGAATATATACTATGAAACATTACTAACCCATGTAGTTATTCTAAATTATAATAAACTTTGTATGGATAATTCATTAGGCATAAAGCATTGTCCAAATCTGAGACTAAGACTGGACTGAGCCGCACTGTGGTGCCAGAAGAGGTTTGAAAAGCAGAAGGGTCCACTCAAACTTATAACTCAGTGGGAGGGTCCTCTTTATTCTTTCTGTCTACAATCCCCACATTGAATCATTCTAACTCAATGATCAATTTTCAGGGTTGTCCCCTCCATACATTCTCATTTGTTTAGCTAATTGAACTTAGAAATCCAATGGGTGCTCTGTCAACCCTTACTGACATTCCCTCACTTTACTCTGATTTGTTGTTTTTCATTCTACTCGCTGCCAGGATTCTCAAAGTCCATCTCCACACCATCTCAAGGTGTTCCTCACTGCTTCTGTACTATGATCCCATTCTGGGTCGGCCATTGGCCATGGTTTTCCCTCAGCAGCTTCTTCCCCTTCTTTGATTACACTCCTGAATTTTATACACTTGTGTAGGGCAAACACCACTTCAAATAATGACTGGACATCTGCCCAAGTTGGATCATATGCTCTGAAAATAATCCAGAAGATCTGGACTACCTTTTTGGGGTCATGCCTGAACCTGAGCATCTGTTGTGGCTGTAACACTAATTCATTAGAGCTATGAGCTATGTGCTGGTTTCAAACCCAGCAGGAAAATTAACTCCACTCAAACTGCCCCTCTTCCCCCATCACCTTTCAACAGCAGAGGAAACATCAGCAGAAACTACAAGTGGGAATCACAGTTTTACTGAAAAATTCACAATAAACACAACAGTATCAATAAAAGAGGGCACAAAAGAGTGCTCTATCCACCAGAAGGGTATTCACCACCAAACCAGCAAAAACACCTAACCACTCCCAGTACAAAGCAGATCCATGTGCATCACTGCAGCAGCACCTCTGTGAAGCAAGCAATGCTTTTCCATCCTTGCCCCTCGTGTTTCAAGTGAGTGAACCAGAGCAAGGTCAACCCACATCCCAGCAGGTGCCTGCACCAGAGAAAAATCCAGAAAATTGCTCCAGGACTTCTCATGGCCATGCCACCCAGCACGTCCAGGACCAAGCTCTTCCTGAACACCATGTTAGCCACACAGTGTACAGTGTCATTCCTGAAACACAGAGCAAGTAGCTAGCAGAGCCTGTCAGTGACTGGACACAGTGAAAAGAGTTGCTGAGGCTTGGCAGTGCTTGGAGCTGCAGAGGGCAAGGGGAAAATGGGCTCAAGAGCCCTGTCCTCACCATGAGACATGGCTTCTTCCAGGGCAACATAAAGCAGGGTTGAGCAGCCACTCAGGGGTAATAGGTGGCTTTGGTCACCAAGATTGCACTGCTGTATGAGCTAACACCTAATTTTTGAGGAGGACGACCCCAACAGTTGGACAATACCCGCCCTCATTTGCCGTCTTCCTTGGGGGAGACATCCACCTCTGTGCTGGCAGCGCTGCCATCCCCACCACTCTGCTTCTGTTGCGATGGCTTGATCTCAGTGTAAATGATGTTGGAGGAGGCAGGTCCTGTCCCCTTCTTTTCAAAATTCAGGTTGGCATAGGTCAGGTCCTCAGTCCCTGTCACCGGGGCCGCCTGCAGGGAGAGAGCAATGAGTAGAGCTTTGGCTTTTCTTTCTCTGTCTTCCCTGCTAACAGTTTTCCACTGGCACAACTCTTGGTGCTGCCCAAGCACTACCCAGCTTGCTCAGAAGTGCCACCTACTCGAACACTCACAAGCCCTTATTTAATAGGAATTAATAAGTGTTTAGAACCATGTTTTCAGAAAGCAAAGCTGGTTTTACTGTGAAATCCTCTAAGTGGGAATTCAACAGCCAATGCTTTTTTTGACAGGGAGGAGGAAGCGATACGTGCGAAGCCCTGCCTTGCTTACCATACTGACCTGATTCCCCTTTGCCACTTCCCTGCTCATGAGCTCTCCTGAAAAAGGAAACCTAGTTTAAACAGTAGTCAAAATAATGACAACGATCACTATTTTAAATTAAGAAAATAATGAAAGAACAAAGCAAACATCTGCATTGGTCCTGCTTTTGTTGTGGGAGAGGATGCAGCACTGCGGCTCTGTGGTTCTGAAGATGGCCAAAGGGCTGGAGGGGTTGGCAAGGGCTTAAAAGCCCTTGGAGGGGCTGGATGAGAGCCCTGAGATGGACACTTCTGGATATGTAAGACCTGTTTCAATCACACAACAGGTTGTGCCATAACCAGACTCCCACCAGCACCTGGCCAGAAGGAAGGGAGGGTGACAGGAGCCTTCTCACCATGCTGGGACAGCTTGTTCAGGAGGACAGACTTGTGAAGGGAACACAGAATGAGCAGGAGCAGTAGGATGTCAAAGATGGACATCTCCCAAGCCTGGCTTTGTCCAGACCAACAGTGGAGGAAGAAATGCCAACCTGTTCTGTTCCTTCTGCACTGCCACAGCAGGAAGCCAATCACTGGCACATAAAGGAGTGTCCCAACTGCTAAGCCAAAGAGGATGCACAGGAGGAGGTTGAGTCCTGCACACACAACATCACAGAGACACTCATGAGCCACCATCCCCCAGGCAGGAACACATGCTGCCACTGCCTTCTTCATGGCAGGGTCAGTTTCTTCCCAGACTTGGGCTTCCAGACCCCGAACTACCCACAGTGTCAGAGTGCTGACAAAATCCTGTGGGGAATGGTCTCCAAACTCATCCCAACTCAACCAGGGGATAGTCGGACCATCAGAGCCCCTTCCCAGCATCACAGCCTCTGATCCACTGGTGCCTACCCCAGTCTGGCAGGGGGTCCCACCCACTCATGGGAAAACATCTGGATGTTTTCCCCCTTACTGCTCCTCCCTCTTTTTCCCTGAGGACTCCTCCTGCCCCCCACTCTAGCAGCCAGGGGACTGTGGGGACGCACCTGTCCAGATCTTCCCTGTGACATCAGTCTGAGATCCTGCAGAGCCACAGCCTGAAAGGAAACATGAAAGAAACATGAGTGAGAGACTGTCCAGAGGCAGAGAACACCCTGCACCCTGCTCTGCTTTGGAGCAGGAGCCTTGACCCCACAGTCCTGGCTGTCCCGCTCCTGCCACCACAGCTCCAGCCATGTCAGCTGAAGGATATGGCAGGTCCTATTTCAAGGAACCAATGGCCCAGCAGCTCCATGGTGGGATCTGCCAAAAGGTGCCTTGCTGGGTTGGCTCCTCCAGTTCTCAGGATGCTTTCAGGGGAAACAACACATGGGAGAACCAGAGGAGCACTGGATGTAGCATCCTTCTCTGCCCACTCATCTCCCCCATGAACACAGACCCACTGCAACTTACTGAGAACTGCTGCTTGTGTGCTGTTTCCAGTGTCTGTCAAGTTCGGTCTTGTGATGAAGACCCTACACACACAGATTCCTGTGTGGGCTGTACACATGCTTGAGCTGGTGAAATTCATGCAGTTTTCCCCCAGAACCACAGTGTTGGTTTGCTTCTCCACCTCCAGACATTCAGGTCCGTACCACTTCACCTGCACCGTGAGATTCTCTAAACAAATCTCGAACTGCAGAGTGGTGACTGGTTCTACCAGCTGACTGACTGTTCCTGAAGGAAACAAAACCAGAAGTGATAGCAGAAATATAGATGAGCTTGCAGGGTCATGTCCCACGTGTCACTCATGAAAGACACGGTGAAGTGACTGTCCTTTCCTGCAGCAGCTGATGATCTTTCCAAACCTGGCTGCTAACCATTTCTCAGCACTCAACACTGAAATGTTGCATGTTGACTCGTGCCACTGGACACCGTGCAGTGCACAAACTTTTCTGTGCCTCAGGAAGAGCTGAAAACGTGAGGATCAGGGGGCAGGCACCACCTCCTTCTTGGTGACACAGGCACCCAAGCAGGAAGTGCCTCAGGCTCCACCATTAATGGAGCATGAGGTGGGACTGGGGGATTGGCAGTGGAGAACGGTCAGCCCTAGAGAAGCAAAGAAAGTACAGTAGACAGATCCCTGCAGCCTCTCTGGCTTCATCCCACCTCCTAATGCTCATTCTGGAGTACTTCAGAATCACTGCTGAATCTCTGAGCTGAAGTCACTTCACATATTCTCAGCTGAGTCCTCCCTCTCTCACCTCTCTTCAATCCTTTCTTTCCACTCCAAGGGGTGTTAGTGGACTTCTGTCCCTTACCACCCTTGCTCAGTTCAGAACATCTGTTCTTGGATGTGTTGTGTTATCCATCCTGCATATGTATGCTCCTGCATGTGCTCTGTTCACACTGGCAAAGGTGAGCTGGGCCAGATCATTTTTCTTTTCCACACCACTTTCATTCTGCTGTTTTCCATCTTTTCAGGTGACATTAAACCACTTCACCTCCCTGGCAGGGCTGCTCGAGCCTGCCTGGGGCAGACACTGCAAGATGAGATCTAACCCTACTAACACATCAACTGTGGCTGAAATCTGGTGAGCGAGTCCTGCTGGAAAAAAAACCCTACAGGTGGTTGGTTTTGTGTTAAGGAATACCCACATCTGCCATGTGAAGCTGACCCCCCTCTGCAGTAATCAGGCTTATAAGCATTTGTGTTTCCTTTTCCCCGACTGTTTTCTCTCCCTGCTGCTGAAGGCAAAGCTGGTTCGAAGACCCTGGAGCTCACAGCCTGTGCATGCACAGTTGCAAGGGGGACCCCTCTGCAAGGCACATGGCAAGGTGCTGGCACAGAAGACGGGCTAAATGATGTAAGAGGAGAGGAAAAAGCAGCAGCAGGCACTTCCCACACCTTCTGCAGGCATAAGCAAAGAGGGAAGAGTTCAGAGCAGAAGCAAGGGCACTGGGGGACTCACCAACTGGCAGCCAGGTAAAGAGCAGCAGGGGCAGAAAGGAGTTGGCCAGCCAGAGCTCCATGCTTCCCAACAGCCTCATGGTGACCACGCTGGGTGCCCGGTGGGATCGGCCGGGAGCCTCCGTCCCTCCCTGCAGCGCGGGGGTCACTGCTCAGCCCAGGGGAGCTGAAGCCTTGCCGGGACCTCGTCCCTTCACCACTGGGCCAGGCAGTTCCCTCTGTGCTCACAGGCTTCCCCTCTCTTCCCCTTCTCTTGCCTCAGCCCAATTCTTATCTCTTCTTTTCTCCGATTCCTCCTCCGGTTTCATCCTGACCACACACTCTTGGCCCTGAGACCCAAGTAATGCATCCGGGAGCTGCTGATGGCCATTTCCCACTACTCTAGGGTCCAGCCCAGCAGCTCCCTGCCACTTCCCCAGTTTCCTACGGCACCACCTCCCCAGTCTGTTTTGTTTTACACCAGGGAGTGGACCCCTTGGAGGAAGCAGTGCTGCCGTCACGGTGGGGGTGGGGTGATGTCCACACCCATCTGGTGATCGGGTGTGCTCGCTGAGCTCAGGTGGGGACCCACACACCCTGCCAGCCCCCAGGGACCTGCGGTTTGACACGGGGATGGGCTTGATCAGAGTGTTCTGGCTGTACACAGCCCTGCAGAGCCCTGCCCCCTGCTCTGGCCATGAGTACCCAGATCCCAGCTCCTGCCCAGCCCCCGTATTCCCCTGCCACCTCAGGCATGAGGAACACTAGGTCAGGAACATCCACCAGGCCAGACACAGCCTGTGTCACCCCTGCCACCAAAGGGACATGGGCAGCAGTCAGCAGGTGCAGGCCCTTGTGTCTCCCCAGCTTCTCTGGGTGCAATCTCTGGTGCTGCCACTGCCTGCCACCGCTCTTCCTCTTTGTGTTCAGAGCAAAACTTCTTCTTATCTTCCATTTCCTCCCCTTTAGTTTCTATCAGCATCCATAGTAACCACCCTCCAAACCATGCTAGGCACACACAGCCCAGCCACATATGTCTCCAGAAGAAAAGGTGTTTACTGGAGCTCTTCTCCACCAGCCAGTGGAACCTCCTGGCTGAAGCTGAGGTCTCATCTCCAAACCAACCCACATGGGGAAAGAGCAACACCAGCATGATATTTGCTGATAAGAGGGTACAAGATCCACAAGAATGACAAGTGAGAGGTGGTGTCCCTCTTGCTCTCCCCTCTGGACCTCTTCATCTCTTCCCATGCTCTTTCTAATGTTCACTTCCTCTCTGTATTCGAGTCTTCATCTTCTCTCATCTCACAACTGCATAATGATGTGTACTTGTTTGCTTCCTTCCTTTTCATTTCTATTCTGGTTCTCACGTTTCCTGGCACGGATGAAACCAAGACCTTCTCCAGCAGGAAGTGCCTTCCCAGTCTTCCCAGCTGTGGTGCTGGTGGAACAAAAGGTTAATGTCTTGCCTTCTGCTGACTCCACAGAGTTCATCTCCTATGAGAACCCCTTCCAGCTCCATAGCAACATTCCATGGTGCTCTCTGCCAAGGAGAAAGGAGAGAAGGAAATGACAATGCTGCTGTTAATAACACACAGGGTGCCCGGTGTCAGCAGCAGCTACGCCAGGCACTACACAATGTCCACAGCAACAGGGAGGCTGCAGAGTTCCTCAGGAGCTCCCCAGTCCCTCGAAGTGAACGAGGGAAATACAGAACATGCCACCACGGTCTTCCTCTCCCACCTGCTGGGAGCCGGCCAGGAGCCTCCTGCGCGATGCTGGGGAGGACGAGGAGCGGCGAGAGGAAAAGAGCTGTCCTCAGTCGGCCCGTGGTGGCTTTACAGAGGCTCTTCCTTGGGTGGCGAGATGCTCTGCCCTCCGCAGGGCCGCCAAAAGCGATCCTGCCCTCGGCCTGAACCTCACAGCACTGTGCGGCTGACGGGGCTCGGGGGCACATTGATCTGAGGCCCCTGAGCCGTCACGGAGCTGGACATGGAAGGGTAGGGTGAAACCGAGCAGGACGTGGCTGCAGAGACTGGAGGTGTCCCGGGCTCCCTGAGGCACAGCATCGTCAGGAGAAGGCGGCCGCCCCGGGGGCCCCGATCCGGGCAGAGCCCTGGAGCCCAGAGCCCCTCACCTTAGCGCTCATCGCGGGGATGACGCGGTCCCGCGCTGATCTCTCATTGAGTATTGTGTCTGTCCGTCAACTTAAATCCCGCCTCCCCGCCCGGCTC
>VWZW01003511.1:314-20248 GCA_013397115.1 Edolisoma coerulescens
CGGGCCCTCCGGAAACCTGAGCTGGAGCCGCAGTGAAGGGGAGTCGAGTCGTCTTCACAGAATCACTTAGGTTGGAGATCATCGAGTCCAGCCTATGACCACCACCACCCTGTCAACTAGACCCTGGCACTAAGTGCCGTGTCCGGTCTTTCCTTCAACACCTCCGGGGTCGGTGACTCCACTACCTCCTGGGCAGTCCATTCCAATATCTAATCACCCCTTCTGTGAAGATACGCTTCCTAATGTCCAACCGAAACCTCCCGTGGCACAACCTAAAACTATGTCCTCTTGTCCTATTGCTGGTCGCCCGGGAGAAGAGACCGACCCTCATCTGGCTACAGCCCCTTTCAGGGGGTTGTAGAGAGGAATAAGGGGCCCCCCCGAGCCTCCTTTTCTCCAGGCTGAATACCCCCAGCTCCCTTAGCTGCTCCTCACAGGACCAGTGCACCAGCCCCTTCACCAGCTCCATTGCCCTTCGCTGGACTCGCTCCAGCCCTATGGCACTGCCTGAGGGTGACATTTGTGACAGGGGTGGCCGTGTCTGAGAGCGCGGCAGGGAGTGTCAGCGGAGACAAGACAACGAAACCCTAAGGTGCCCGGTTGTCTTCCCCAGGCAGAGCACCACGTCTCCGTGCAGGACATCCCAGACACCGTCCTGTGGGAATTTGACAGGCACTGACGCTTTCTCAGCCTGTCCTGAGAAGGCATTTATGGTCTCTTGAGTTGGCTAGAGATTGCAGAGATACTCTGAAGTGCTGTCGCCAAGCATGTGGTCGACCTCTCTAACATAATGTGCTCTGGTAGCCAGCTAATCTCGGTTGTCATTACTGCTTCTCAAAAGCAGGGGTGGTGCCTTCTTTTTCAAGGGAAAAGGCTTTCCCCTTCTGTAAGGTAAAGATGCAGAATTTTGTGTGGTTTTATTTTAAGGATTGGTATGGCCTATGAAGACCTGTCTGATTGCCATTCCTGCATATGGATTCATTACTCCTTAGTAAAATAAATGAACTAGTATTCTGTGCCATTATGATTTCAGACATGAGGTTCGTTCATGACTTGGGGGTTAATTTCTTTCCATCTATGCCCTCTATGAATGTGAATAAGGCAATAAAAATTTCCTGCTGCTGAATGAGAGGGGATTTTTTTTGTTGTATAAAATCCAGAAAACTTGCTATAAAGTTTTCAGTCTGTTTTTGATTTGCAGTAAGATAATCAGTATTTCTGCAGATGGAGATAATACAGTAAAATTATGTATTCTGTGTCATACTAAGTTGAATAATATTTTAATTTTCTTTTGGTGTGAAGTCAGCAAAAACTATCAGTATTTTCATGTGCTGATTTCATTGTATTGATTTTGGGGGTATTAAAAATATGTGGTAAAAAATATTAAAGTGAAATAAGTAAATCTAAATATATCCGTTTCTTTAATGTGTTCCTTGTTCTGCAAACCTAACAAGTGAGAGCCTCTAATGCATGTTTTTCTTTTGCAGTCCTTTCTTATGAATATGAGTACATTGGAGCCGAATCTTTTCACGATGTAGTAATGCATCTTTTCTATTCTTTTAATTTTTCAGAACTATCATGACGTCATGTCTTGCCATCCAGAAAACTTTCAGTGGGAGCACTGGAGTTTTGAAAATGTTGCTACCATACTTGCTCGCCGGTTCCCCAATAGCTTTATTTGGGTCATAAAGTGTTCTCGAATGCACCTGCACAAATTCAGTTGTTATGACAATTTTGTGACGAGTAACATGTTTGGAGCACCAGAGCACAGCACTGACTTTGGAGCTTTCAGGCATCTCCATGCTTTGCTAGTTAATGCATTCAGACTCTCTCAGAATATTCTGCTGTCCCAGAAAAGTGTGCATGGTGTCAGCAAGGATGCAAAAATAGCTGCTTGTAAATCACAGCCACAGTCTGTCCCTACAACAAATGGCTGCTCATCCAAAGAAAGGGAGAGAGATTGTGAATGCTCTAATAATTCTGCTATGAACTTCATGGTACCGTCTGCTGTAGGTGCAGCGTCGTTTACTTTGATTGGCTTCAGTAAAGGTTGTGTGGTTTTGAACCAGCTGCTTTATGAGCTGAAGGAAGCTAAAAAAGACAAGAATACGGATGCCTTCTTAAAAAACATAAAAGCAATTTACTGGCTGGATGGTGGTCACTCAGGAGGAAGCAATACTTGGGTTACTTACCCTGAAATGCTGAAAGAACTTGCAGAGACAGGAATTGAAGTTCATGCTCATGTTACACCGTACCAAGTGTTTGACACAATGAGGTCATGGATTGGGAAAGAGCATGAGAAATTTGTACAGATACTTGAAGAATTTGGTGTGGAAATAAATGATCAACTGCATTTTGCTGATGAAGTTCCCTCCTTAGACAACCATTTCAGAGTTCATGAAGTATTTTGAGACTGTATGTATGTGAACAGGGTATTCTTTGTAGAAGCACTTTAACACTCTAAGTGTTGTCATCTAGATTTTCAGCTTTGAGCAGATGCTTTCTAAACAGAATATTAAATCAGTTCTGTGTTGCTAATAGATACTATATATAAATTTCTGTAGCTTAAAAAAGGCATATTGGGACCCCATAACTATAACAGATGTTGTTGTTTGATTCCTGGAAAAGAGTGTTATGAAGAACAATCCTATACATGTTTTTTTGTTAAATGTGAACGTTTATTCTTAAACTGCTGGCAGAATTTTTAGTCCTGGATGTCTAATATCATATACTGCATTTAATGGGACTTTAAAGTACTTGGGAATTTCAGATGTGTGGATACTTCAGTTGTGTGGCTTCCAGGGCTAAAAGTATTGGTCTTTGTCAATAACAGATGTAAGGTTAGTGTTTTGGCTTAAGGAAATTGATTGTAAGAAGAATCTTAGTTATATTTTGCTGAGACCTGTTTTATTAGGTAATTAAATCTTCCAGTTTTGTAACATTTCTCCTATTTGAAACCAAGTCACAAATATTCACCTTTGGAATAATAGTGCCAATGCATTTCTCTTCCTTATGTGTGCCTCGCCATTTCTGTCACTCTAAAGCTTCATTAATTAATTGTGTAGTATCTGCTAGTGAATAGCCATTTCACCTGGGGGCTTGAAAATTTTGACGTAGCTGTGTTAAGTAACCAAGAATGTTGATTAGGGTGTAGCTTTTCCCTGTTTTAACATACCTGGCTATTGCTTTGCTAACTTCTGTAAGGACCAGCAGTAATACCTTTATTATCACGTCAAGAGGTGATGTCCCTGCCTTGGGTTGGTAAGGGTTTTCTTGGTAATTGCTGCATTGATGTTGCTCTAAATCGAGCCATAAGCACATAATGTATTACAAGTTGCATTAAAAAAATTTAGACTGTGTTGACTGTAGCTCTTTCAAAATGCCTCAGTTTTAAAGTCTTATCTCCTTTAAATGTATTGCAGTAGTTGCTTCTAGAGCCATCCAAAAATCTTAATTTTGGAGCCTAATTTTTCCTACAGAAAAAAACAACTAATTAAATAGAAAGGTAGCCAGATCAGATACAAAAGATGTAATCTGATTCAGACCCCAAACCTGAATGTTCTTAAGAAAGAAACACTGAAAGATGGACAATGATGGTATTAATGGAACTTTTCTACTGTGGTAAATAACTTTCCATTTATCTACAAAGCTTAGAATCATTCTTAAAGACAACTGCAGCTGTTAAAAATGAACCAGTAGGTCCAAATGGTTTTGGATTTCCTGGAAGTAGAGGAATACAAAAGCAAGTTAGCAAAACACTGTGAAGATTACACAAACAATTGTGGCTAAGTTCTGAAAAAAGGCATTTTATTCAACTTTGGTTCTATGTTTGATGCCTTAGTGAGATCTCTGCCCTGCTACTTGTTCCCTGTGACTCTTAAACTGTGCAAGGGAAGTCCTGGGTCATCTTGCTTCTGTTTGCATCATTAAAACTCACAAGGTTCTCTGTAGACAACTTTTGGCATATTGTGCACATCACTGCTCACTGAACAATGAGAAAAGTGTGTTGAACTCCTAAGAAAATTTTCTTAACACTCAAAATATTAAAGGGGGTAGAAAGGATTATGCATACAGTGTGCACCTTACAATTTGAAAGAGAACTCTATCACTAATAATTAGATTAATGTACCTAGTTTATCAAAAGAAATAGTCTGTTTTGATGGAGAAAAGTGCAACATGCAAACAAACTCTAACACTTGATAAAAGAACCTGAAATTTAGTTCCATCTGCTTTTTTATTTTAGGCTGTTTCTTGGAGATTTCGTTCAACCCTGTTTATTGATTACCATCGTAATAGGCTTATAACAACTTTTTTATGTGTTTCAAGGAACATTTTTTCCCCTTTTTGGTCCTTTTGATAACACTTGCAGCATATGTGAGGACTTCCTTCTGTAAAGGAAATATGGGTCACCTAAAGAAGTGGTTTTAATAGAAGGCCTGCAAATGGCTTGAAATATATTTAACTATCCACTTACAAAATAAAATTTTAAAAAGTAAACCAGCAAAAACCCCAGAACATTCTACTGATTTTGCTCTCTCAGTTTCAGACTGACCAGGCTAAGCTGGGTATGCTAACACTTGCCCAATCCAATAACACTGCAGATCAGAGACCAATTTCTAAACAATTCTGTGCCTGCCAAAACAGCAGGACTACGTTGTTGCAAGCTTTTGGAAATAGCTATTAAAATATTGACATTGTCTTCAAAAGTTTCTGGATGGCTGTCCTATGAAAATACTACTAACCTGTTTGATGGAGGCTGCCTACAATAACTGTTCAATAGGCTCAAGTGTTGCTGCATTACTTTGAAGAATAGGCACTTTGTTGTAAAGCTAATCTTGTTATGAGACCTCGTGTTGTGGAGGGAAAACTGACTGGTTGTTTTTCATTCTTTAAACAGCTGTAGTACTCTGTTGGAATGTGCCTCTGTCATTCATTACAATGCATGCTAAAAATAAATTTTGCAAACAATGTAAAAGATAAACTATTTCTAATGGGTGAAACCACTTTGATGTGAATGTAAAACCATTAAACAAGGAATGTGCAGTTTTGTGGATTAAGCTTTATCAGGTGTTTGTGGAGGCCTAGTTTAAAAAATCAGATTTATTTGATAACTTTTCTTCAAGGAGGCTTTGTGTTTGTGTAGTCAGCGTCCATAATTCTAAAACAGCTTACTGGCATCTCAAACACAGGAAAGCTGGCATGAAGCAGCCAAGGGTGGGATATTTCTGTGTTAGGCTGAAATGGGTCATAGTTTGTATATGCCTGTTTTTCAACGCTAAATGTAAAGGCAGTTTTTAATAAGCTTAGATGGAAATGCCTAAAGTTAGGTGGTCCTCCTGCTTGTAGTGGTGTAGTTCAAGACACTTCTGTTTTTTAATGGAGTGAGCAACATGACACAGTCCTTAGTACAACCGAGTAGTGACTGGTGTTCTTTATATTACACGCTTGTTTCTTGTACAATAGACAAGACATTCTTCAGATTTTGACACATGCTAACGTTTTAAACTGTGACTGCTAAATTCCTTTAGAGCAAGGCTCAATTCTGTGAAATTGTCCAGATAACTTAAATGATTTTACTTTGTGTGAATCTAAAATGCTAGAAAGTTTGGTAAACTTCTTCCTATCTGGGACTGATTTAATCACATCTCTGCAAATGCTGATGCATTAATCAGTATTGGTCCCTAATTTTGGAAGATGATTAAGGGTCCAATCCTTAACATGTGGCTGAAAGGAGCAATTTTCTCTGTCCTCCCATTGATAAAATCCTGCTGCCTCCCTGCACAAGCACTTCCATGGTAAGCTGTTCTATCTTTCTAAACAAACGTCATTGCTGATAGAGATAACTGACAGCAGTGTGATGTATTTAAATAGTCATAGAAATTGTTTTAAATAAGACTGCTAAGTCAGTTCAGGAGTTAGGCTGTTACAACTGTGGATATGCACAGATAAAAATAATTGTGCATGAACATGCACTCACATTTTCCCCAGAGGTTCTTTTTGAGCTGTAACAGTTACTCCATCGATGCACATAAACAATATTTGTTGTCTTGCACAGACTGAAAGTTGAAGCACTGAGGTTAATTGTATACCCATTCATTTACCTTGAATGCTTATTTTAAATCACATGGGGTCTTGTCAGTTAATACAAGAAAGAATTTAAAGAACAATGAAAATTTTGGGATGTGCGTGCTCTGTTGTGAGTGACACTTTTACGTACATCACAGCCTAGCAGAATCCACAAACACAAATATGTGTCTGGTGCCCTTGTGCAAAAGCAAAGGCAGGTGTCTCAAGACTGCAATCCATAACAGACAGCCTCTTTAAATCACCTTCAAAGTTACTTTACAATCTTTTTAAATCTTACATTGAAATCTCATTTCATGTTTGTAAGGTTGGTAGATTAAATAAAAAAGTTTACTTCTAATGATCATAACCTGATGAAAATTTAGACACATTTGAATATTGCAGATGGAGAACCTAAGACCAAAGTTGGCTTTCTGTTGATCTCTTAATTCTGTTCAGATGCAGGGTGACTGTTTTTGACTTGAATAAAGTAACATGAAGTCATTAAGCCAGTAATGCAAGATCATGTAACACCTATGTATCAGACAGGCACTGCTTGTTCCAGTGCCAGCCATACTGTTCCTGACTAACTTCATTCTATTGGTATTAACAGCATCATTCACTCCTCCTGCTGACAAAAAACCCACTTGCACCAGATTAGCTGTTCCACATCACCATGGAAACCATGGAACACTGATTCAGGCAGTCATTTTGCATATAGTGTAGTGTGGGTTATAAGGTAGTGATGGCTTTGTCGTTTCCTGTCACTAGGCCTTGATTACATGTTTCCAAGTGCCCCAAGAAGTGTCAAATTCTACTTAAGCAAATGACCAGAAAAGCAACTGGTAATAACAAATGGAAAAATAAATTATTATCTGTTTTTAATTCATGTGTATAAACACCTTATGTACTTCAAAAGGAACAGAGTACCATTACTTCAAGGTTGAGAATAAATTTTCTTTCTTTCAGTAGGCTCTCAAGAGAGCACTTTCAGTCTTGATTGCTAGTTTCTTTTGTTAAAGTTGGCACTTCACAGCTGAGTAGTTTCTAAAGAAAGCACTGCTGCAAGACCCAGAGACCAGTCAGGAGACAGACCAGTGCTGAAGGGCAGAACAAGGCTCTTCTCCCACACCAGAGTTGACCCTCTGAGCAATACTTCTAAGCCTGGGTGTCAGACAAAGCTGTTGCATCCCTTGCAGACCATGTGCTTAGCTCCTCTTTCCCATTCCCCATCATGAGAAATACATTAGGGTTTTGTGGTGGAAGTTGAAAGCAATTCATGTCCTGCTTGACAGCTGAAGTACAAATGTTTTCACAGCAAAAACTGTCCAGTGCTATGATCTGTGTTATTACTGCAAGCAACAGCTTCTGAGCATTTTTGTGTGAACACGGCACCGCACGTGGAGCTGTGTATTTGACATGGTTGAGCAGTTCTTTTAATGGCTTCAATCTGCAACCAGGAACAGACCTGAACAGTTGGAAACAAAGTCATCTGCTCTTGTTGCTCTCAGGAATCGCCACTTAGGAATTGTTGCTCCCAGAAATTCCTACATGCAGAGCTCAGAATCTATCCCCACTGTAGAGTCTGACCCAAAGTAAAACAGGAAATCTTACCGTGCATCTTCACTGCAAACTTGGGTAACTGTCTAGGAAAATGTAAAACTTCATCTGTCCTTCAAATAACACCAGAATCTTTGGTTATCGAGTGATACCAACTTAGAGAATCCCTTGTAAAAGTTACTGTCTCAGAGCGTGTATCTTCAATACCTGTATAATTTGCATGAAGGTAACAGGTTTGGGAATATACATTTTGGTCAGAGGAAAAAAGAGTCGAGAGTGTGCAGGAATTTCTCTGAAGTTGTGCAGTAATGCATACTAGGATCACATCATACGTAATACCACCTATCATTCTCATCTTAGTCAAGTCAGTCTTGTGAGACCAAGAGTGTGAATGAGACAAATAGTTTCATCCTGCATATTTAAAAAGAATTACAAATATATTTCTGATCCTTTGTGATCAAGTCAAACCCTTTCACTTAAGGCATTTAACTTGACACTTAATATTAAGAACCTAGACCCTGCGTAGCTACTGGAGAGGAACATGTTCTTAAGTACATCAAATTGTCAGCACAAACACAATGGGCAGATTTTTAATGATATGTTTAATTGTTTGACAAGGAAAATATTTTTACATCAATTTTTTCATTTGAATGTTTCCACAGCAAGCACATTAAAAAAAAATGAAATCTGAAATAATTTGTCATCCTTTATATTTCATATGGCCAAGAATAAATAATTCTTTTCAGGTGCTGACTTGCAATGAACTTCGATTTTAAATGCCTCAGTCACCAAATTTTTACAGTAATTCAAGGTTTGGGGTAGGCCAAGTTTAAATTCCTGATTTCAGACATTGTCTTTATGTTACTGTCAACTCATCTTTCAGTCCTGGGCAGTCTGCATCACCCAACTCCTATGAATACACTGTTTGAAGTGATTGCTTTGAATGCTTAAGATTGTCAGTGTTTATTTTTCTAATACCTGTAAACACAACTTCATCTGTTTTATTGTGGCAGGATCCCATTTTGGTTTAGGTCTCTAAAGGACAAATGTCCACAAAATGTCAGTGGCTCTAATTCTTTGTGTTATTTCAGTAATGGATTTCTAAGTGTGCCTACTTGTGATTTCTCACTATGTTATCTGGAAGTTACTCCTTTAATGCTTTCATCATTCATTCATCCCTTCATTGCCTGCTTCACACCATGTAGCACAGTGGTTACAAAGTAACTTAATTTTTTTTTAACACAGTAACCTCCAGAATTTCATCACCAGTCAGATTATGCTCAAATTAAGAAAGTACATTTTTAAAATGCTTGTATTCTTCTTTTATAGCATTTTAGAACAACTGTTTTAGAGAAGTTACTAAATAACAAATTGAAGAAACTCATTCAAAGTGAAATAAAGGCTTCAATTTAAAGCTGGCAGCTTGAAGATAAAATTTACACTTCAGTGTTGAGGGGGCCTGAGAATACCAAGCTAACACCTCCCTTTTGTGAATGGAGACCCAAGGAATGGCAGAAGGAGGCATCAGCACAGTACTTCTCTGTACCAGTATATTGAGAAGCTGCTGGCAGTTGAAAGTGATGGCTGTGCAGGCACAATGCTGGAACACAGCTTTGTTGAGCCCTGCAGGCTCTCTGAACCTCTCCATTTAGCCCTAACACACAAAGAATATGCTCTGTTCACCTCTGCAATTCAGACAGGGCCCTTGACATTACCAGTCTGACAAAGCCAAGAGGTTACCCCAGCCTAAGGGGCAGAGAAATTCTGTCTCAGCAGTATGCACAAGCAATCCTTGTTCCTTTCTGAACAAAAATTTTGGGAGACCTATTTGTGATCCCAAATTTAAATTCTACCCTCAGAACGTACAATGATGCCCGTCAGAATCGCTTGGCTGGTTCCATTCATGCTTATTCATTGAGGTGGCTGGGTGCCCATTCACATGGTACCAGCCTATTTTCACTGTGTTGAACTGCCAAGAAGAACAGGTTTAGAAGAATAATCTGCACAGTGTTCAAGCTCCTGCTCTTCTAGAGAAAGCTTTTTTCCAGCACTTCTTTATCACTACACATTTATTTAGTCTAAGAGCTTTTGACAAGTTACAATTCTCAAAACACATTGCTAGAAGTAACAGACTGACCTAAGTCAGATAAATGCTGCATTCCCCAAACAGCACAAGTAATAACATCAGGGGCATTTCAAAGAGACAATGGCAAGCCTATCCTTTTTGTGAGATCCCCACCTTTATTTCACAGGGCTTTTGTTAAGCACCACAATCTGCTGAAAAAGTAACCTTCTACAATGCCTAAACAACAGGCTCCATCCCAAAAGGTGCTATGCAAACCCCCTTTCATATGGTAACAAAGAGCACGTCAAATACAGCTCCCAATAGAGTCTATGTCTACTCCAGAACTATGAACTCCATTGCAGATTCTAGGACTGTATCTGAATGGATTTGTGGGCACATTAGTTGCAAGTGTTTCACAGCTGCAGAAACAGCAATGCTGTCTGACTGCACTGGAGTAGTGACAAAAAAGATTTCCCCCCCAAATAATACATTTCTGAGCTAGGAAAAGGATAAATCATTTACATTGCAGTCAAGCTGCCACACAATTCTAAGTGTAACCTGGCACGATTACTTTTTTCCTTTTTTTCCCATACCCACTTTGTCTCACTACAAGGGGGAGAAGAAACTCCCTACACTAATTGCCAGATCATTACTTAAAAAGAAACCATGACCATTACAGCTACCACCAATGGCTTCTTTGGACCTCCTCAGAAACCACTATGGTTTTCCTAAACTTTAATGAGGTTGCATTCAGGAAGATGTGCAGTTACTTCTAAGCATACATGCTGTCAGCCCACATACCAAAACTTTTGTTCAGAAAAATTTAAGCAGAACATTCCAAAAAAGTACAGTTACAAGTGGAGGCACTGCAAATGTCTGTCTCATTGTAGAAAAGAGACCATCTCCAGATCAAGCAGACTGTGTCCTCACTGCACATGGAAAACTAGAAAGAAAATCTACATGATTCAACTTTGTTATAGATGAATGTTTATTGACAGTTTTTATTGGTCTCACAGAAAGTGTAAGTACATATGGACAGTTTCCACACTAACATACAATTTTCTACTTGCAAGGGACCTTGCTGAATTACAATGTGTTACTTTATCCATAATCATTCCTATAGGCTTTTTCTTGGATGCGTAACACCATTCTCCGAGCATAAAAATCCCTATATTCCTCAGGTAGTTCTTCAAGTGTTTTCAAGGCCCTGTCCAAGATCTGTATAGCTCTAGAGGCTGCCATGGGATCTTTATTTCCATAAGTGTCAGTCTTATCATAGCACTCAGCAGGAAGGTGTTTCCAGAAAACATTCAGTGCCACTCCAAATTCCTCAGAAATTACATTATGGAACCACAAAGCTGCAGAAGGAACAGAGTCTAAAATAAAAATTACTGTCCAAAACTTCCACGTGACTCAAAGCAAGTGTCAAAATCACCCAAACTAAATCTAGTTGAGGAAAAGCCTCAACTACTGTATTTTTGTTTATTTATATTCATATGAATACATTGCATTGTACCAAATTTAAGAAGTTTTTCAAGATGTTTATGCTGATCCATAACTTCTCATGAAAGTAACAACTGCTGAAGTGTAGAGGTACCCAAATGTAAGCAAAGGATAAGCATGTGTAGGATGAAAGTCAGACACCTTCCCTCGCTCACCTCCCCTCTAAATGCAGATACCTATTTTCACTTAGTCCCTAACCTTGCACATACTGCCCAGGCATTGATGTAAACCACCAGCATCAGCCAGGTCACTCAAGCAAGTTGCTAATCTTCTCACAATGAAGTCATGAGGCTTTTCAGCTGAATCAAAATGACTGTGAAAAGGAAGCCAAGACATCTTTGCCTCATTGAGTACATTTAAAGGATGAGTTTAATATGATATATTTAGGCCATTTGAATTTAAAGCTAAAAGACTGAATGCTGTGTTTATTGCATCTTATTCGCCTGTAGCTGCTGAAGACATAGAAAAGTTTATTCTGAGAAATCAACATGAAGTTTCTTTCAGGTTAGGAAGAAGGGCTGCTTCTACCTTCTTCATAATAACCACACACATTCCTCAAAAAATGTTGGGTTTTTTTCAGTGATATGCACTGCAGGATGCTGACAAAGCTAGCACCATTCTCTGGACTCAAAAATCCCTATACTCCCCAGTCAGTCTTAGGAGAGCTGAGTGTGTCTCAAGTTTGACTCTGCTCACCCACTGGCAAAGACAAACAAGTCTCTGGACTTCATAACCAGAAAATAGGGATGCTGACATCAGCAGCAGTGTGACATAGCACTATCTAACTGGAACCAAAAGTTTATTTAGGAAGAAACATAAATTTTAAGTTCAAAATTAAATAACAAGTCCAAGGTTAAGAAACTATTATAAAATAACTTCTTAAAAACCTATTACCTTCTTGTTTACTGACCTGTTTATATTGCCCAGATAATGTAAAAGTGACAGGATAAATCATATCTGCTGCAAGCTCATGATGAGTTAACATAAAATCAGTAACAAGTAGTAGTTCAATAGGAAAAATTCAAATGCCTTTCCCTGACTACCAGAATTTGTCATGTCAGCCCAGGAAGCAGCTTTCTGCTTGTGCAGAAAAATGATTAGGACTTGTCTTTCCATTCCCCAGAGATGATTATAAATCTCTAGAAGGTCCAATAACTCTACCATCCATAATTCCCATCAGACCATCTGTCTCACAGTGCTCAAGTGCCAGAGCTACAGAAGAACAGAAATGGTATTCCACTCAAATTCTGTCATTAAAAAACTCAGGGCACTAAAGTAATTTCAGATTTCAGAAGGTAAGTTTATACTATTAATCTATTAAGACACAAATTCAGGAGCATTCAGTGTAAACTTGAGGGAAGGTAAGATTTGTGAGTAGATATAATAATACCGTTTTTCAGGTTAATTGTACAGTTGGAAGAAGTAAATGAGTTTTGCTAACATCTTTCAATGCTCCTACATGTAACACAGGAACACCTTAGTAACCTCTTACCATCTCGAGATACCAGAAATTAGAAACAAGACTGTTTAATGCCATGCTATTTATTTGGCACTATTTGGAACTATTTATTACTTACCTGGAATAAATAACACATCTCCTGCTTCCAAAACACATTGATAGCGCTTGGCTTTCACAAAAAGGGGGTATTTCTCCAAGTCTGGGTTATCCACATCCAGCACCTCTGATTTAGTACCTAGGAAAATTTCAGTGAATAAATATTCCCACTCTTCCAATAGTAACGAAACATTATCACATTGCTGGAAATGGCAGTTCTTGAATCAAATTTAATACTGCTTTATTTCTCATAACCAGGGAAACCTGATGGCACCCCTCATTTATTGAACAGATGTTCTCCTGTTGTCTGTATTTGTTCTGTAACTGCAACCTTATTAACACTAAAAACCACTTTTCCTGACATTTAAAACACCATTTTGAACCCACACAGAACATTTTAATCCTTCAGTTTGGTGCTGAAAACAATCAGGCAAAGCTGCTGTTCTCCTTAGCTTTGACTAAAGAAAACAGGATCAGAATTAAAGGAATAAATGACTTCTTTTATACCCAGTCATCTGTTAGTGATTATTTTCTACAGTGCAACACTTGTGAGCTGAGAGGCAGCTACGATCACCAAACTCTGAACTAGGTATCTATGGCATGCATACCTGATAAATATAAGTATGGTGCATCTCGAGGACTGTACAGAACAACTCGTTTTTTCCCTGTGACTTGGATTAAGAAGTTGTCCATCACCTGGGATGAACACAATAAAAGAGTTGTCAGCCAAAAGTTAAGAGTGAATATATAGACTGCAACTGATCTAATTATTATCTTAAAAAAGAGAATAATTAAAACTTTCATGTGTTAAGAATTATCTTCTAAATAAATTTATTCTGAATTCACTGCACAATGTTAGAAGACAATCTTATTTGAAATCTATTGCATTGCAGCCAGAAACCACTATAATCATTGCACAGTTGGCAGTCTATTGTACAATGGGAATTTATTCTAATCTGGCCATTAGAGTAACAAAAAAAAAAAAAAAGGAAAGTAATGTTGAAGACAAAAATGTTGAAAATTACCGTGTTTCAGATTTTCAACTGAAACTCAAAACAGTTAAAAAAAGGGAAACAAAGCATCCTTTAATCTCACAAATATGGAATTAGACATAAACCCAATTAAGATATTATGCCCATGCAATGCATCATTTAAAATTCACCATACCACTGAATGTGATTCATTTCACTATTTCAAAATATGTGAAGTTTGTTATTATTCTCTGATCTTTGACAGAGATTTTCACCTTATTATCTCAACTCTGTAATGCCATCTGCAACATTTTATGCTAAACCCATGTATTACCTACATCATAATGTGTCCACAACTGTAATCCAGCTGAGCTGATGCGAAAGACACTAGAGAAAAACTGTTCCTTCTCAAAGTACTCTGGAATATGGACATCTTCTGCTAAAATAGGAAACTGCTTCCTGATATCTGCAATATCCTGAAACAGAAAGGACATAACTCTTATAGCACCATCTATGCACATTTAAATGGGAGCACTTCACAATGATTTCCCATCATATGAAACAGGGGGTTAGAATTCAGCATTGGCAAACACGTGAAATCAGCAATGCTTTTCAGCATTGATTTGCTCAATGCCATTAATAAGAACAGCCAGAGAGCTGCTCTTAACTATGGCTGCTAGGAATCACACTGAAGAAGCAAGAGATCAGCAGAAATCCTTTTATATTAGTTTACAACACAAGCTAAAGAAAGGGAGTTCAGCAATGTACTCTTCAGTGATCAGCTAAGCTCCCATGCAACAGCAACTCTTTTAGACACATTGAAGTACTCTGACCTAAATCCAGTCAGATTCACAAACCATGTGACCCTAAGTAAGTTGAATGACAACAGGCTTTAAAAATTATTTCTAAACTGCAGCTTTACAATATTAGACCTGTAATCTCCAGTAACTCACCTTCCTAACATCTTCACCCACTGATCGCAAATAGTACTTTTCATCCTGAAGAGAACACAAAAAGATAATTGTTTGGGGTTTTTAATAAGAATTACCAAAACATTTAAACAAAGATCTTGTATTTTCTCATTAATCTAATGCAGAGGTTCATTAAAATATGGTACAAATAAAGAGGATCTACAAATTCAGCTACTTTGTTATACTGCCCTTTACTGATCTCTGCTGCTCATCTCGAGAAATGGGAAAAATAAGTTAACTGAAAGGAGCAGAGTAAAGTGTGGGGAGACTGATCAACTGCTTCAGCATTGCTGTTACTGAACAGACTCCAAGCAAATGCAGATTATAATTTAAGTTCTTCAGTATACTGATGCACAAAACTATTTTAATTGGCTTCAAAACTTACAGCATTCTATGTAGCATAAAAGGTAAAAAGCATGTCTACATTCAAAACTATCTGCTTCCCAATCACAGTTATCTGAAAAATCCCTAGCCTGAACACTGATATGTGAAGATAACCACACATTTGCTACTCACAAATTATGATACAATATGTCTGGATTTGTATTTTGATAGTCATCAAATTCTAAAATATCTTCATGACATTTTCTCGCAGAACACGCAAATGATATGGTTGTTATTTTAAAGCAAGGTTTGATTTCTAAATTTTATACTGGAATTTTTACTCATGTAAGCAGTTCTGTTAACAGAAACAGGATGACTGAAGTTAACCACATGTACACATACAAAACACCTTCTGAGAAAAATTACTCCTCCTCACATTTTTCCTTTGGCACAAGAAAGTTAAATTAAAGATCAAGTCTTTTACTGAAGTAAGACTTTAAATTACAATTCATCACTTTCTTCTCCATATACCAGCAAAATAACCAACAGAAGAAAGTGTCGCACTAAGGAAATTACCTCAGTAAGAAAGTACTCCTTGTGCTTGACTTCAGCTGCTCTTCGTACAAATACATCAAAAGGCAGAGTTCTGAAATACAAGTATTTTAATTTATACCATGAATCAATGTAACCATACATGGTCTAAACTCTAGATTTATAATAAGCTCCCTTACCAAATCAAGTATAGCGGAAGATGCAATAGGCTGCTCTCTTATTTTTTAAATTTAACATAGTGAATAATCAGTGTTGGCAGCAGATGTTTGAAGAGTTCCTCCACGGCAGAAATCCTACACTTAAAAACTTCTCTGCTTTAGTAAATTATTCTAATATATATCCAAACAGAATCCTGTAATTGCTGAGGCTGGAAGCACCTCTGGAGATCCTCCAGTCCAAGCCCCTTGCCAAGAGCAGGGTCACCCACAGCAGCTTGCACAGGACAGCATCCAGTTCAGTTTTGTGTATCTCCAAGGATGGAGACTCCATAATCTCTCTAGGCAACCTGTTCCATTTGTTCCATTGTTTGACCATCCTCACTATAAAAGAGGGTGTGTCTGTGTGTGTTAAATAGATTAACAGAATTTCCTGTATTCCATCTTGTGCCCATTGCTTTTTGTCCTGTCACCATGAACCACTGAGAACTGGCTCCATCAACTGTTTATACACTTTGGTAAGATCCCCTCTTGAGCTTAGGAGTTCGGAATGGTCTGAGTCACAGAAAAAAATTTTTCACAGTCAAAATAACACTCAAACTGTGGCAATACTTGCTTAAACTGTTTCTTTAAGTGTGTCATTTTTAGGCTTGTTTACTGTACATTTTTATAAATTTGCAGAAAAGCTCAGCATCAAGAAAACTACATCAGGGAAGATACACATGTTTATGCATTTTCTGCTATGAGGTCGTGCAGCAACACAGGTAACTACCTTCATTTGTAGATCTATAAAATTTAGTTCAGTTATATGAAATTTTAAAAAAAATATATGCTTCCTCAGCTGCTCAAAACACAGGAATTTTGATATTTGCAAATGTTTCTTTACAGTTTTCCTTAAATTTACTAAACACAGCTTCAGAAGATTCAAGAAGAGTCACTGGGCATTAGAGCTGAAGTCAATAAGAGTGCTACATATTTATCTAAATAATTTTTATACAGATTACAGATTTTGGTATTAGTTGATAGCTGAATGGCAAACCAAGCACAAGCAGCAACAGGACATGTATTCATTATTATGAATTCAATGTTACATTCACTCAGCTCACCATCTCACACTAAGTGTCACTGGATAATGAATTGTTGCATATAAGCATCACATTTCAGAGCAACCACCAAGTACCCAGGGTTAAGAAGAAACCATTCTCAAAATTTTTCTTGATCCTGTTGTCTCTTCTACCAGAATGTGAACTTGCATCTGACAGTACTTAGACTAATTCTCTAAACATTTTAGGCTTGTTTGCAATAGGCAAATACAAAACCCACTGAAGTCAATAGAAAACCAAACAAAACCCAATGCTCTGACTTCAGCCAAACTGTTCTATCATGTCCACTTACATTTGCTGCTGAAGAAAGTGAGAGCACAGCTCTACTACAGCTTAAACTGATGCATTCTGGTGCTACCACAGCTCTGCCCTTGCTGTCTGCCCTAATCACCCCATCTCCCCCCTTACAGTAGCACTGGCACTCATCTGACCTCTCCGTGAACTTGCTTACAAAGCTAAAACAGCAGAAAAACATTCAGATTTCTGCAGCACGTCACAACCTGGCTGAATGAATTCCAGAACCAACACAAAAACGGCTAGGAGCATGCAACTTACAACAGAACTGCAGTACTACTAATGTTCATCTGTAGTTTAAACTAATGGAACTGCATGTAAGTCCTCAGAGTTTCTATTATTTTGTTTCTACTTCTTCTCCTTTCAGATCAGAATGAGGGGCTTGCTGTGGAAAAGGTCAAAGCTTCCTGAATTTCAAGTGAAGTATGTGAAAGTCCTGACACCTGGTATAATGAAACACCACCAGAGCGTCAGAGAGTCCGTACGGCTGTCTACAAACCTGCTAAAACTAGGACTCCAGAACAACTGTATGTGAACTCACAACAAGACACACTAAAAAAACCCCAAAACAGGGTGGGGAAAATAAAGTATGGAGATAAGGCAAAGTTATTCAAGTACAACCTAATTGCAAAGATTCAAAAGTTCATCATGCAGCGAGCAGAATGTATCATGACTGTAACTTGTATTTTTATTCCGTGAACAACAGGCTCCACTCAGACACTTGGAACTTGTTTACACCTACAGCATACATTCCCACCTGCTTAGAAGTTTAACAGACTGAACACATCCTGTTCCCACCTGGGGAAAACAAAGGACTGCTAAAATAAAGGCATTTACCCTTGAAGAGCAACACAATGACTGAGATTAGATGAACTCTGAAGAAATGTTCTGGCAGTTACATAAGAGGAGCACCAGAGGAGATCGAGGCTTTTCGTGGCCCACATCAAGATTAAAGAGCTGGAGAAATGTGTGGTATCCAGCAGTTTGAATATTCTGGAAGTTGCACATGCTGACTCTGAAAGGAGCTTGGTTTTAATTAGTTACACCATTTCTGGAGTGGAATACCGTGCCTGCCACACACCAGCATTCAAAGGGGGTCAGACCCATGGTGAGGCAGAAACTATCACTATTCAGTACCATTGAGAATGCACCATGTAACTGGAACAAAATACCAGGTCATCTACTGTAGATATCAAGGGGGTTTCGGTTTGTTTTTAATTTACAGCTGCAAGTGCCAGGCTCAAATTTCCTACAGGAGTGCTCTGACAAAATACCTTTACAACACTTCTTCATGACATCACTTTTAAGGTGCTGTTTGACCCCCCATTTCACCCTCATTGTATTTGTTCAGGGTGTAGAATTAATAGAAGAGGGAGAAATCTAGGACAACCCTTTGGTACCTAATGTAATATTTTCACAAACTATCTTCCTATTCCCACCCTCAGCTTCAAACAGATGCAAGTTACAAGCACATGCCTTTAAAATACAAGAGGCCTTGGAGTGAAGTACCTATACACAAAGTTCTTACTGAGGAAATCCATCTGTGGCACTGCAGAAACATGAATCTTTACTTCTTTAGATCCTTCAGCTTGGCTCAAGTAATCTGTTGTCCATTTGGTGGTGCAAGTGCCCAGTTCCAGTCCTGTAAGCACTACTGGCTTTCTCTAGGGAACAACAACAAAAAAAAAATCAGTGGTGAAATGACCACAGCATCCAGTGGAAAAAAAAAACAGAATGAATTTTTCAAATTCATGCAAACAGGTCAGTTGAATGCCAGGATCCACTACACAAAGTCACAACTAATCTCTTCACAAGCAATGTGAATCAAATGCTGAATGTTGAAACAAAATGCAGTAAGTTATGGAACTGTTTCTCTATTAACTATGGCTTCTTTCCTAGCTGGGTAAAGAAGGATATGGAGAGGCAAA
Organism: Edolisoma coerulescens; assembly: GCA_013397115.1. Lineage (NCBI taxonomy): Eukaryota > Metazoa > Chordata > Aves > Passeriformes > Campephagidae > Edolisoma > Edolisoma coerulescens. The sequence continues at coordinate 19,359 of VWZW01003511.1, forward strand.
GACAATTATAGCCCACACTTTGTGCTGGGGCCATTGAGGAATCCAACCAGATGAAGGAATAGATTTAATCTTTTCAGCCAAGGCTTAGCACAAAACATACAAATGCCCACACAGTTAAGGTGCAGACTGTGAGCTGTGGTGATGCTGTTATGTTCTCATGAGAGAAGCTCTTTCCACCTGTATCAAGGTTCCTTGCTGTTCACAACCACGAACAGGTTCCATCCAGCCCGCACACAAACAGCAGAAAGAAACTTTTGCTTTTAATTTGACATCGGGCAAGGGGGGTGTGAGGGGAGAGGGAATAAAGCAAAGGATGACAAAGCAACAAAACTAACGATCACACTTTTTAACCACTGCCAAAGGAAATGGACTCTCACAGAGATGAGCTGTCGGAGTTTGCCAGCAGCTCAGAGAGGATCTGCCTGTAGAACCTTCTTGCTTCTGAACTCCCGTTCCCCTCAACTGATCAGGGCACCTCCCCAAGAAGACAAAAACCCAAACCCTGAGGTTTGCCTGCCCCAGCTGTGCCCGCCGAGGAGGGGCCCCCGGACACCTGACTTGCCCTGTGTCCCCGTGGACTGCCACCCGCTCCGGCGGGTCCCGCTCCCAGCGCCCCGTACCCGCGGGTAGATGTCCCGCAGGAAGCGCTCCCGTGTCACCCCGTCCCGCCGCTCCACGGCCACGGCCGGCAGCTCCCGCCGCTCCATGGCCACGGCCACCGCGTCCGCCCCGCCGCTTCCCCCGGAACGAAGAGCCCGCGCAGAAGCGTTCCTGCCTCTCCCTCTGGGCAAGGGCCGGGAGCCCGCGGATCACGGAATTGTTACGGTTGGGAGGGACCTCTGGAGACCATCGAGTGCAAAGCCCCCTTCCCCTGGAGCAGGTGACACAGG